>JAPMOR010086578.1:0-70952 GCA_026543865.1 Argiope aurantia
AATGCTTAATCCTATTTACGATATGCAGGGTGCCTGTCGTGGCTTTAGTATTAATAACTTATTTCTAAACCTTTAAAGGTTGGCATATATTTTCAGTTAAAAAGAAGGCTTTAAATAACGTAAATAATTGTATTTTATGCAGTTTTAACCAGTAAACTTAAGATTCTAAATTTACCTTACTACTTAATTTATTTTTGCTTCCAGTTGTATCAGTTTTATTCTTCACATATCAACATCTTGTAAAAGAAAAAGAAAAACAAATGCCGCTTCTCTTTTTCCTAAATTTGACTGAATTGTGAAATTTTGAATATCACTTTTAGACCATTTCAACAGTTGCCTCAAGAGAGATCTTCCAGTCAGTGATCTCCATTTTCTCGAAGCGGATTGACTGGTTTAAAATAACGAAATTGGGAGTTTCATAACTCGATCAGTTTTAATCGCCGAATAATGGACGTTTTTATTATTATTTTTATTTTTTTTATTCAAAAAGTTAATGTACCAAGAATATTTTATTAAATATGACTAAGATGACCAGGAGACTGTATATAAGTTTAAATTTCTTAATATTTCCAGATGTGCATTTATTGACTAAAGCAAATTCTTGACGCCATTTAATGCATTTTTCTGATTCGAATGTATGCTGCCCTTATCTATCTATATAACTGTTTAGAAATTAGTTGTATTGTTTCACGATTAGAGTGGACATCCTGTGTAGGCACCTAAATATTATTGCAGTTAATTCATTTAAGATCGAATTCTGTATCAATCAAGCTTTCTTCGCTCTTTTTGTGTCTCTCAATGCGTTCGCATGTTGTTGCGTCATGTGTGTTACCTCTTTTTTCAGAAAAGCTCTTAATTTTAAATTCTACTCTTTTCTTATATTGAAACAATACCCCCATGACTGCTAAGAATTGGAAAATTGAACTCAATTTTTTTTTACTAATATAAATAAAAGTCATAGTGTCTCTCTTTCTCTCTCTATATATGTAGATATATAGCATAATTGTGGTAAATATGTGACCAAAGAGATGACACTGTTGGAATTTATTTATTTTTCCAGTAGAGACATAATTCGTACATATGGACAAAGGCGCGCCAGAAGAAAAGAGCAAATTGACAGAAATTTTCCCCTTCTGTGATTTTACTAAGAGATTCTGATAGGGATTTCTTTGACACTTGTCGACTTCGGAAAGGAAATCTTAGGTATCTTTGCAAGGAAATGCGAAGGTGTTAGGAATTTTTATCCTTTTTTTTCGCAGCGTGGGAAGCAAAGGAGTCAGCAATTTTTTAGAGCGCTTATTAGAAGTAATTAAATAAAAAACTGGGATTCGGATCATGAAATAAGAGCAAATTTAGAATAAACGGGTTAATTTAAGATAAAAATTAAGAAATTAATTAACATTTAAATTAAGAAATAATACATATGTATAGTTCTGAATGTTTCACACCACTTTCTAAGCAATGGGACTGAATTTTTGTGCTCTTGTTATATAGAACATGAGAAAGAATATTGTCAACTTTTCAAATTACAAAAGTTAATTAGCTATTCAAATAATTAAGAATCAATAAAAATTTTGCTTTTTTTATTCTTTGAAATACTCTACCATTATTATTTTTAAATTGGTCTTTTATTTTAATGTTTTTTGAAAATGCTATTAGTGTTACATTAGTGATTTAACCAGGTTTTAAATTAAGCTTAAGCCAATAACTCAAGCGAAAAAATTCTTTCTTATACTTCAGTATTTGTGGGCAAAATTTACAATATTGATTTTTAACAAATATTAGTAACTTATGGAAAAAAATAGCTACTAGTGGTTTTTAAAATATCATCTGGTTCAGTTGATATTCTAATTTCGATTAAAAGCGGACAATAAAGATTTCAGACTGTAAAATATTTTATATATTGTAATATTTTATACAACAGCAGTTTTTACATTAAAAATATACTGCATAAATGGATTTTAATCAAAAGTGACACTTTATGTCAACTAGTTTTTTTTTATAAACGGAATTCTTTGTTCAAAAATCATTTACTGCATTTTTTTTTCTTTTTTCGATTTTTTTAAAGAAATGTTTGTTATGATAGTCGATAAATCACAAGTTTAAACATCATATCAAAGTGGCTAAAAAGAAGCTATTTTCGCTTATTGATAACTTAATGCGCCGTTATCGTGCTTTTTATCTTAGAGCTGTGGAGTGTTGAATGATTATTGATTCCATTGAAAATCGGATGCACGTGGGGATCTAAACGTTTATAACCTACCGTTCAGGATCAGATTTTCTTACGTTGGTATATGGTGGGATTTTGGATGAGGGGGAGGGGTTATCGGCTCATATGTTAACCCCATTTACTAGACCTCTGTTCAAAATTATGAAGTTTATTTCAAAATAACCCTAGGGTAATTTCGAAATGTTAATCTAAATATATTAGATAATATCTAATGACTAATATCCAGTCAGTTTTAGACTAATAATTAGTCTAAAAAACAAGTTATCTGTTTAGAAAGGCATATAAATCAGTTAAATGTGCTTGAATGTCTTGGCATAAATTGACCTCAATTACTGTAGACGTTTTTTCTTTATTTTATAATACGTTAGTGGAAGAAAAAAGTTATTAATTTCTGTATATATAAATGGTTATATTTGGAACTCGTAGCAAATTTCCAACTGCTGATGCTTGATACCGGCTGGAAAATTAATAAACTAGAAACAAAAAATCCATGTAAGTAAATGATTTGTAGCATGTATTGATTAATTATACTTATATCCTGGTGTTTAGAGTAAGATTTATATGTTATTATTTTTTTTTAAGTTGACAGTTATTTTATATAAGTAATTTTCATGTATGTGTCAGCCTTTTGGTCCTGGTAGAGTAATTCCGATCCCTATTAAGATGAGCAAATAATAATCTTCTTTTTTTTTGGGGGGGGGATACAGCATCTCTTTAGATTCAAACCTTGAAGTTTTACTATTGCTACCAAACTATATGCTTAAATTTTTGGGAGGGTTAGAATTATCTTTTCATGGCTAAAATTTTTTTCAGATTCTCGTTCTTAAATTTTTTTTTTTTTTAAATTTATACCTCTAATTTAAGAGGTATTCTGACTATCATCAAAATGGTGGCATCGCAATTGCCTGAAAACATGGAATAATTTTCAAATGAGTTTGAATAAAATTGTAGGAAACTGTCCCAATTGAGGATTCGGTCTGAGCATTTTTTTATTGAAGGAAGTGCAATCTACCTAATTTAGCTGTAGATCCAGTTTTTCTAGTAACTGTTTCTGTCGAAATATATAATTCTTACAATTTGGAAGCTTTCTAACTAAAAAGTTTTGACTTGATAAATACCTTACCTTCCTTCGGGGGGGGGGGAGTCGAAATATTGATTATTATATGTTGCGCTAAAATCATGGTATTTCTTTCTTTTTCATTAGGCCGCGGTTGCCTATTATTAAGGTCTCGGCTTCTGATCCGGAGAGTTCTAAGTTCGTATCCCGATTTCATCGTAGCACAACTGTGTAATCGGTTCTGGTGCACACCAAATTTGTTGGCGTCAAACGTTCTTCCGCTGGTTTGAAGTGAAGGTTTTTAGAATGGGTATAACGATTCAGGTGACATCCTCGTCATCTAATCATAGTTAAAAATCTCGAGATCCTTCTGTCGATACCCGTAGTGTTGCTTCGAAACGAAGTGTTAATATTAGTAAACTAAACTTTCCAGGGAAAAACTTACTCTATTTTTACCCCTATACTCAATTATAAATTTTTGAACCTCCTTCCCTCGGTGTGTTGTTTGAAAGGAGCAGAAGAGGGCAGCTGACTTAGCTGCCTTCTTTGTCATTCGACTTCGGTCAAAAATTACGATACCCATACCAAAATGGCCTTGCGTAACTTAAACATTATGCATTAAACTAAACTGAAACTGCGTTTCAAATTTAAGCTTTCTTAATGAAGTGAAGCATAATACAACAAGTTAAAAATTGGAAATTAATTTGCTTGATATTTTCTTGGATAAAGATAATTTTTTTAATTTTTAGATAGAGAATAACAATATATTGCTTACAATATTTTAATTTTATAAAATAATTTCTAATCCTATTTATTATTTTCCACTACTGGGCCTAGTTTTGTCATTATATGTAATTATTTATCCCTTGTAATTATTTATCTTAAAAATTAAGACTCATTTTTATCTTAAAAATTAAGACTCATTTTTAGAATTTCTGTCAAAAAAAAAATCGAAAAATATTTTTTAATTAAAACAGTTTTATTAATTAATTGAAGTGAAATAAAATTTCTCTAATAATTGTTATAATACTCTAAATTTTACTATGTCATTAAGTAATTATTTATTGTCTTAGATTAATTGCATATTTTGTTTTTAAAAAGTGCTAACAATGTAATGGCTTAAAATAATTAAGATTCAGTTTTTAGTAATGCATAAGAATGCATTCAATTTTTAGTAATGAAAGGTTCAATTTTGAATACGAATAAAAAATTGAACCTTTCCTTTGGTCTTTTTTTTTAATAATAATAAAATTCAGTTTCTTTGAAATCTAATAATAATCCATTTATCAGATTTTAAGAAATCTTTAATTAGTTGAATAAATTATATTTTAACTAAACATTTTTACGCTACACACCTATTTTTTGAACTAACGTCAGATGGGAAAAATATTCATTTTTAAATCTGATGTGTTGGCAGAAGTTTTTAGTGTCTCCTTTCCATTTTAGCATAGAAATAGGATTTAAATATGACATTCTTATTTTCTTAAAATGCGGGTCGCTTTTACAATATTATGGGCAATGAATGTCAATTTATAATCATTAATGAGTTAGAAGCAGCACGTGGTTATAAGCAGAGGCATACACTCCGGAAAGAAAATCTATTCCTTTCAGCGGCTGAATGGAACTTAAAAATGCAAGTGGTCAGTCCACGGCAAAAGCCAGCGACGTCCTTGGCCTTCCATTCTTCGCTTTTGGAACAGGTTCCCTCCCTACCTGGCCTCGTGTTTTCCCGCCTTGCCACCGATTCGACCCGCCTTATTGGCTAGATCTCTGCCTTAAAAGGCGGAGCTTCACCAACCGCCAGGTAAGGGACCATCACATAAAATGGGGGTTAGCTACAAATTGCTTTCTGTAATTTTTCTCACTCCGTTTTAAGTGAAAATCGCAATTTGTAAAAAGACCATTGTCACAAAGGGATTCAAGACGCGTTTTTCGGTTTTTGTGCCGCTGTGGCTTATTTTGGAGGAGTTTGATGCGATTCGCTTTGGTAACTATAGATTTTATACAATAAAACTTTACGCGTCGTTGCATTCAAATTTCAAAAATCAAAAAGGCGCTTAAATATATAAATTTTTTACACCTAAAATATTTAACCAATCTTTAAAGATGTTTTCATATGTTTTAATTAAGAGCATTTTCAGTAACTTAGTTTTTTTTAAAAATTACTATGTCTCAAAGATTTCGGTAATCTTGCTTGTCAAAATTTTATTCATTCATTTGTTTATTATTTTTTTTCATACATCAGTAGTAAAACTCATCAATTTATTCATTGCGAGTTCCTTGTACCATAACCATTGAGAATCAAAGATAGTGTTTTGAAAGACAAATATTGTTGTCTTGTAAATCAAATATTCAATTATGTAGTTTTTCAAAAAGAAAAACTGAAATAAATACCCCCCCCCCCCTAAAAATTGAAGGGGGTTATTTATTTCAGTATGTTGGAAACCGAATCAATGTTTCATTTTTTTTTTTTTCAATCGACAATCTTCTCAACAATCTCAATCGACGGGTCGCGAACATCATTTTTAATTCTTGATAATTGCCTGCTGACGTGTACAATACGTTATTGGCGATTTTGTGACAAAGGCTTTTCGATGTGTGTGGCATGTCTTTCCAGCGCAAGTGGTTAACTTTTAATTGATAGTACTTAAAAAGCCACGAGAGACCGCGCCATCAGTTGGCGATGCCATGCATGTTTCAACGCGTTTAGGATAATAAAAAAATTCATTACACAATGTATAGATTTTTGGTGTACAAAGTTAATTATTCTTGAAATATATTAGATATTGCATGAGTATCCTTTTCAAGGTTGTTTAACTGGCGTATGATACTCAGCGTATTTTTATCCCCTACTGTTAATTTTAAATCGACACAAATTCAGACATGACTCATTTCCTCGCTACGCGGATTTCAACTCTTTCGGAATCGAATTTCATCATTCTTGAGATCGGTTAATTTTTTTATGTAATAATTCTACATTATTTTTTGTTATATCGCGTACTTTTTGTGTAAATTTATTCATTTTATTATTCAATTAACGGTGCTTATTTTATTTCTCGGTGTTTATGTGGTACAATTCGTTATTTTACCATATTCAGCTTTTTTGATTTTAAGTCTATGTTTATGTCCGGGGACTTAAGTTATTTGTTTCCGAGTTATTATCAATATCTTTTCAGTAATTTAACACCTGAAACTTAGCACTTTAATCTTCCTAAGTTTTGAATTCCTTAAAATCGATTCGCTAATAATGTTTATAGTTATAAATGTTTTGAAATCAATGCGAACAGTATCTCTTTGTATAAATTAGAATTTTACTATATTATATGTGTTACACTTGATGTTGTCTTAGCATTTTATTCAATAAATTTATATTACTGTAGTAATAAATATGTATCTCTAACGAATATTAATGTATTTAGCAAATATGAAACATATTGCAACTAGCAAACTGCAGATAGTCGAATTGGGTAAATAGCGTATATTTAGCTCCGAAAAGAGCCGCTACTTACAAACTTGTAATAATTGAAATCGAAAGTTCTATCATTCGGTTGACGGTTCCACTGAAGATCCTCGTATTTGTGATATGAATATTGGTTGCCAATTGAAATATGAATATATGAATTGGTTGAATGAAATATGAATATGAATTGGTTGCCAATTGGTTGCCTTCTCATTTGATTATGACTCAAAACAAATCTGACGGAACCACGAGTTGATAATACTACTTTAAATCAGATAATTAATTTAATAAATTAAAAAAATAACATTTTAATAAAATAACTGATGCAACTTCGTAACGGAGTGATGTGAACTCGTTGGATTCCATGCTTTTTATTTGACAGCGGTTTTGATTTGCGAGGTTTCATCCCACTGGTTCTTGTCCCACTTCAAAATAGACTGTTGTCAAATAAAATTAAATAAAAAAAAATCTTTTAATGCATTTCAGATTATCGAGTTTGTTTTGTGTTTTTAAATATTTGCAAACATTGACGAAATCGTGGATACGTTCGTGTTATCATTACTGAAATGAATTCCGATTCTGATCATTGGTATTCATATCTGGTTTTTCGGATATTTCATCTATTCTGGAAAGTTTTTTGAACTCTTGGTATCAAAGTTGATTTTTCGTTCTTTTGGTTTCTTAGAAAATCCTGTGATTCATTTATCTTTAGGTGTCTTGTTTTCGATCACAAGGAGGGTCTATCTTTGCAAATAACACAGCTGTTCTTATTGATAAGGAACTTGTTCCCTGCTCTTTTAATGAGAATGCTGTAGATAAATAGGATGAGTGACCTGTGTTCCCTGATGTAATGTTTCGTGATATCTTTTAGAAAAATTCAGATTTGTCTCGTTTTTAACTGAACTTTGTGCTGCTGTGTTATTTTATTTGTGAGTTATTAATTAATCAATTTTGAGAAAATGTTTTTCAATAGTATAGATATATTTAGTATAGAGAGTTTCTAAATTGCGATCCCTTTTTTTCCCTCCTTTCCTGTTTAAAGCAGCGTAGTTCATATTAATAGCTCTTTATTTTTTTATTATTATCTGGACGTAGATATTAATAAGAAACAGCTTTTTTGAAATGAAATTATGATAAAATTATTAAATAAAATAAAATAGATAAAAGTAAAGCACATTTAGCCGAGAAGAGAAAACTCCATTTCTTTTCTAAATTTCTTTTCTTTATTTTATTTTTAATGCATTCACCCTCCCCCCCTTTGTAAATATCAGCTATTTTATGCTTTCACAGTCTTCCGATTGTAACTTTACAATAAACTTTTAATTTGCCTACTTGCTTTACCTGTAGATGTCCTTTGTAGCGCATTAATTTTCACGCTGATTTAATAATTTTATTTTATTGAGCTTAGCGACTCAAGAGTGACATATAAGAGGTGGTGGTTAACCCACTGACAGTGAAACGCGATAAAGCTATAAAATAAAGCATAATTGAATGATGATGCAAAGAAATGTGTAGCACCTCATTCACCAAAGAAAACCGAGATCAAAAATTCAGTGTAGACTAATTTTGCAGCCCTCCTAGTTTATAGAAATTTTATTAATACATTCGTTTTTTAAAAGTTGTGGTTAGATTAATTGTGTTCATTTGAAAACAAATTATGAATCAGTAACTATTTGTTTTATTGGAACTTATTTTCTTTTTGAAAATTAAGATTTTAGAAGATATGATTCAATTATTCAAATACTCTGAAATTGTAATTTTGGTGAATCAACACGTATTTATCATTTAATACTTGCTTAAAATTTTAATTTTAAAGTCCTACAGCAACAAAGCATTACTTGGTTTCAAAATAAGACCTTTATTTCCACAAAATTTTTGAACTAATAAATTTGTATATATTGCATCACTTTAAGGTTTGTTTAATCAAATGTTAAAAAGAGAGAGAGAGAGAAAAAACAGAGATACCGTATTTGAATTCTATTGTTGTATTGAATTATTTCTATTTTTGTATAGTAAACGATTAAAGTATATTATAAAACTACGTGGTATTAGAAAATGAAATGAGAGATTTTTAAATGATATTGTTATTTTCTCCAGTTAAGGAAAATTATATTTAATAAATATAATTTTATTTATCGACGGGATAATAGATGGAACAAAACAGTATAAAATTCAATATACTGTTTTGCTGCATCTGTTCCTCTGTTATTGTTAGAAACTGCGGTTTGAATTAAAAAGAACTTTTAAAAAGTCGCGGAAATGGGGAAAAAAAATGCCGTTTAAAGGGAAAGGAAAGTGATTTGATTGAATATTCTATCGCAGTTTTCTTTCTTTCCATTCAATTCACATAATAATAAAAAAATATTTTATTGAAATAAATTTTTAGAATGAATTGTAAGAGTATTTTTAAATGTCGAGTGCATCCGGTGGGGGCGAGCAGATTAATTAGCATTTTGAAGTTTACAGCTACATTCATTTTGTTTACTAAGAGGCTCATAACAGGAATTAAACCTATCGTTCAAATTAAATGCACTTTGTAACTGGTCCCTGTGAAATCGGCGCCGTGTTGCGGTGGTAGACGTCTGCCTTCTCCTTTCCTAGTCATTCGGTGGGTTGGCGTTAACTCCGAGCGGTTGTGTTTCTACGATCCGCTTTTATTTTGATGAATACTATTTGGATTTTTGCTAAGTGTCCAGTGGATAGATCATCACGTGTGTCAGGGCTATGTTAGTGCTGTGTATTAGGACCCGGTGCTTCTGAAAACAGCCATGTTTGCTTACGCGGGCCCCCCGCATTATACGCCCCCTACATCGTATATCGCCCCTACGGTAGGGACCATGCCTAGCGTTGGGGGCATGACGGGGGTGGCACCCACCCCCACACAATTACCTGGATCTGCTTCCCCCCACAACAAAAGAAGGAGATTTGTGTAAGTATCCCCCCACATTTATATTTTGTCGTTTGAGGATTTCTGGTTGTCTTTTACACGATCGTTTCTTGTTCTTTGAAGTAATTTTTTTTCTCTCGTTGTTAGAATGTTGATCAGCGGGCTTGACAAAAAAGCGGGAAAACTTTTGGTGTTCGATTTTTTTCTTTTGTATTTGTTGATGATCACTCTAAAACGTTTAATAGAACCTTTAAATTATTTTATCAGAGAAATTAGTTAATAATAATAATAGTAAAAATAAATAAAGAGAGAGAGGTAAACAAACCCCGTTTTTTTGATTTTTTTTATTTAGTTACTTTTTAACCCATATTAACAATAAGTTCGAATTGTAATTAAAATGAGCATGTTAAGATTAGAGAATTGTAAGAAATGAAATTAGTAAAACATATTCTGTTTATTTTTATTTCTTTGTCTATTTTTACACCCTTGGAGAATATAAACAAGATCAAGTGTTACCGTTTTGTTTGATTTCAAGATTAACCTTTTTATTAAATATTTTTTCGGACATAATTCTCATTTTTGTTTGATAGTTTTTAAAAGTTTAAGAAACAAAAACTTCTATTTTATTATCCAAACAATAATTTAATAATTGATTAAGTTACTGATGTTATTATTTAGCCTCCACCATTTATTGGTGTTCTAAATCTGATTGCATAATCTAAGAATATTACTTTAATAGAACTGTCTTTTCGAAAAAACGAAAGTCTTTTATGAAAAAGTATTTAGTTGTTCTAATGCATTTTTTTTACATTTAAATTTTATTTTAACTCTACATATTCGGTTTAATTTACATGTTTTACTATGTTTGAAAATTTAGGATTTAAATTGAGAATTTTCTAAGTCAAAAATTCACTATAAGACACTTCTTTGAATAGTAGTTTTTGTGTAGATTTGTATCCCATTTGAAAATAAAACTGATAATGATCGATCTCATTTAACTATTTGAAAATAATTTCTGTGATAAAATTTGATTTAGATGTTATTGATTTTGTATCATCATTATATAATTTGGTAGATTTCATTGATTTTTTTTATGCGGTTTATTATTATTTTTACTTATTTAACTTTTTCATTATAATTAACAGATTAGATTCCTACTCATTGCATTCTTTTAGAATCATTATTTTTGTTTTAATAGTTCTTCCAAAATCCTTCTAGCAGCAAAAATCTAATAAGTTTTAAATTTTCCGAAATTTTATGAAAATAAAGGTCACAAATTTATTTTAATGCTTTTTATCATAATCGTGACAAACTGTTTATAGCTTTCCTTTAACATGTCACTTGATTTGTGTCCTTAAAAGTCCAGCTTTGCTTAATCTCTTAAGATCATTATGCGGTGTTATAAATAGGATTTATATTTATTTCCGTGTTTGTTTACTCTTCAAAATTGTTTAAATTTCCGAATTCTCGGTTTTTGACACGAAAATCATTAAATTCTCGTTTAAAATATTTCAGTTGGCCTGTGTATTTGAGCTATTTATAATTTAACTTTGCTTAGTTGCAAAAAAGAAAAAAATATTATAGATCCATTGATTAATTTCCAAAAAGAATCTAAATTAATAATTTTCGAATTTTTTGAGAATTGAAACCATAATTAGTGACAAGTGATTTAAATATCACCAATATTTGTTTGCGAATTTTTTTTATAGTGAATTTAAATTTTACTAATTTTTATAGCAAATTTTTTACTGCGCATTTGCAACTTTTTAGCGTCAGTAATTTTTCATTGTTTTCCCTCAGATCTTTCAGAAATATTCTTTACTCGTCATTTTCATGTGTAAAGCTTTAGCCTTACATCCGCCTGAGGGGAAAAAATACGTAAAATTGGTTGGAAATATTAAAATAAAACCTAGTCATTTACAATCTTATTACATGTAAAACACCGAGTCTATTTCTAGAGACCACTTGTTGCAATTAGATAATGTTTTCTATGATGAAAGAAAGTCCTTGTTGATGGGGAGAACAATTTTCCTTTTGTTGCAGTTTTTCTTCATGTTTAGCCTTCGGTTAGATTTTTGCACCTGCCTGACCTCCTAGTTCAAGTGCTGGATTTCATGTTTCTTTGTGCTTCAACTTCATTGGAAACTAGGTTTTTTTCATTTCTGGAAAACGATAATGGAAGTTAATCATTTTGAGGGATGGAAATATGACTTTCCCCCCCACACCGTAGTTTAGAATTGAACAATTTATTGCATTGCGTTTGTTTACGTTTTAAAATTGATCCATTATTTATTTATTTTTTTTAAAGATAGTGATAGTCTTCATCCTTATTTATGTAATAATTTTTTTCAAAAGATTATTTTAGTTCGTTTTTGCCAATGTGATTTTGGTATTTTTTTCTTTCAAAAGGATTGTTGTCTCGAGTATTTAAATTTCTGTAATCGAGAAATTGTAAGCATTTCTTTTTTAAACCAGAAATGATCTACTGTGATTTTTAAATATGAAATGTTTTTTTTATTATCTATTTTGAAAATTATCAACTGATTTTTTTATTTTATTAAATTATGATAAATGTGCAACATTTATTTATTTATTGAAATAAAATGCTTTGCATTGTAAAGGATATTGAATTTATATAATTTTTGGTTTCGAAACCCCAACTTAATATGTTTGATTTTAAGCGCAAAAGCCGATTTGAACTGTGCTACTTCGTGTAAGCAAACCACCTAATATTTACCGCACGTTTTCGTGCATTTCTGGTTATCATTATGTGACAAGTAGTTCTAACTGATGCAGATTTTTATTTCTCTTTCTGAACTCGTATGTTGCTCGGATGAACGAAAGCAGAATATAAATTTACTTTTGGTCCTCTTTTTAAAAAGGATATGTTTCTCTTGTGAAGTGGCTTATAAAAAGCAAACATAAATAGAGCGAAAAATAATATTGATAATATTTTTTTGATGTCGCATTTTAAAGTAATTGTAAAATAATAAATACTTAATTTTTTTAAAAGTATTTCGAATCCCTCAACTAAATTTTTAATTAATTTTTACAATTTTTCTTTTCAAAATCTTTTAATTTGGTGGGATATCTTGCTAAAAAGGAAATCCAAACTATTTTTTAAGTCATTTAAATGATGTATTTCTGGCTTTTTAATTTTTATTAGTAACATGTATACGTCCTTTGAACAAAGTTGCTATTGTTGTTTACATTTTTTAAAACATATATTTCTGAACTATATTTAAATATAATTTCAAAGCAGAACGTGCATCTTTTAATGAAATTAAAAATAAAACTAGGTTATTTAAAAAAATCAAAATGCAGTATTTATTTAAAAGCATTAAGATTGATTCATTTGAATTTCAAAATTAATCTCGGTTTACTTTGAGATAATCTGTTTCGTATACAGAACATATTAACGATCCCCCTTCGGCTTTTTCTGCATGCAGAGTAGAGTATATAATCTCGATCACAAATCTAAATTGGCTTGAGAAGTATTATTTGCCTTGTATCAAAAGAAAACTGGAAACATATTGTTTAAATATTTTTGGAATAATGTTTAAAACAGTAATGTTGTACTTATCATTCATTAGATTTAATTCGAAAGAAAATTTAGCGCGATACTGTTAATTAAGCTGCTGAATTCTTCACTCTTTTCAAGAAGTTACAATTTGAGTCAGTTTCAACCATGTGCTGCTTCAACTGTATAAAATTGACAGTTCTCACTATAATTACTTTAATATTGATTTTTCAACAGTTAATGCATGCGAAGATCCTTAAAAACATTGATTTCAAATACGCCATATAATGAAACAGATAATTTTCTGGAAACACAAAACGAAACTGCAAATAAAATAACATAGCGAATTGATTCTTTTCATCATTTGTGTAAATAATTTGGTTATTGTTGCTCTTTCAAAGCGTGTAATTTTTCTAATCTGCGTAAGTCGAGAATTGTGGTTGTTATTGTGCAAAGTTGTGATTCAGGCAATTTTATGGATCAAATTCCTTTAACAGTAATGATATAAAATAAAGAAATAAAATAGCTGAATATATATTTTTTAAATAATGGTCAGCAACACTTAATATATGAATCGAATTTTGGTAAAATGTAATGAAATGTTGTGGAAATTGAGTGTATAATGACAATTCAAAAGTTTCATTATCATTGTAAACTTTTGAATTGTCATTGAAAAATATATTGTTCCGATTGCAACTGCTGGTGAGTCATTGGTTTAAGGATTGTAAAGCACCTAAATATTAAAATAAGTTAATAGCCGTAATGTGGTTATCTTTAAAACAATTGCTGTTTTCGTTTTTAGCGAGTATTTTTTATCTACCCAGTTCTCTAAAAATTCATTCTGTTTAAACATTTGATACTATTTATTATTTTGAATGAATCCTTTTCTGTTAATAAACTAAAATACAATAATATTTATTCGTTGAGGTAGTTTGTTTAGTGATGTTGCGTGGTTTTATTTTGAAAGGATAATGGTATTAACAATGTTTTTTTGAAGCTTGTTTTCCTCGAACGTGTGTATGGGCATTAAGGTTCTAAATTGTCCTATTTGCTGTTTCCCAAATTTCCTGAAGCTCAAAAATATGTCTGGTTCGTGCATTCCATGTTTTGTGTATTGAAGAAGTCAACCCTGTTATATTTTGGTATATTTGTGTTTGTTGCTTTACTTGATTCGTCGGTCCGTAAAATTTCCGACTTATTCTACATCAGTGCTTATGGAAGCGGCAGATCAATTCTCTCACGTTGCTCGTTCGGCTCGCTTCAATCGGTGAACATCTTGTTCTTTTTCCTTCAATTTTGAATTTTGTAACATTGGAAAAGACAGTCATGCGTTTTTATCACGCAATTTACTTTTTTTTTTTTCCCGCTCGCAGTTTTGGATATTTCTATTATTATTTTTCTTTTTATGGTTACATAATGGAGCTGATTTTAGAAAAGCACTTCTTCATTCTCCCGACACGAAAGTTAGAAAAATATTTGTCGTTTTCAAACAAAGATTCCAGTGTTATTACGGATCTCCGTACCCCAGTATTATCTTTAAATTGCCACATTGGTTCAGTTTTACAGTGAAATTGTTATTTCTTTAAATATTTTAGTTGTTTATTATTGGAGGATTTTCATTTGTTTTATTACTTTTGTAGATTCATTATCATCAGGTTAATTAATCTATTATCCAAAAGTATATATTTGTTTTCTGTATTTGACGTTATTATTAAACGATATTGATATTTTTATTTTGTTATGGTATATAAAAAAAAATTTTTTTCTGGTGAAAAATTGTCTTCTAATTAAAGTAAAAAAATAGAAATGTGGATTTGGCTAAAAAGGGTTTTAATTTTTTATATCAAATTGTATAAATATATAATGGTGCATTTTCTCTAAAACGATTTCGACTCCAAGGCAATTGTCGATGAAACAAGATTAACTACTGCGTTTAATTTGCTACATAAATATTGAAATGGTTTAACAACTAAAAAAAAATACAAATAAATAAATGACTAAACTGGCGTGTAGGGATAACTAATGAGTATTCTAACGATTTAATTGTGAATATATTAGGCTTTCATTTTGATTTCATTTGTTGGGTCTTTCATATATTGAAGTTAATTACGAAAACAAGAAAATCATTTGTGGAAATTTTCCGGTTTATATTTTATGAAAATAAAAATGATGAGGTGGTTTTTATTAAAGGTCTCTTGTGTTATCGACAAACCGCAAAATCTTTGGAGGGCAAAACAAAATGATCAATGTAATGAGGGGTTAGTAAGTGACTATTATTTTCCACTTCTAATTGCACATGTCTAAAGGAACTTCCATTTCGTCGATTTAACTTGTTATTAAATATATTCCTCCTGATCAGGATGTTGTTAAACCTTTTTTCTTTTTTTTTTAAACTTCCTGTCTGATTATATCCTCAATTCTAATGACGAATAGCAATTGTTTGATAAAAGCTTTTACCAGGATTGTTAATTGTAATCATCCTTTATCTATATTAACTTTAATGTTAATCGTTATGTTAACGATATCGTATTTTGCATACTTTTTCTTATTTGCTAAAGAATGACGGATCAAATTAGTTAATAATAAATAATTTGAAAAATGCGTAGATAAAAACGAGATGAAGAAAAAGAAGCTTCCAATTTTCTTTCTTTGAAATTCTTTGAATAATGGGATATTTTGGTTTTCATAATTTATACTGTTTATATGATTCATTTATGTTTCTCGAATATTTTAAGTTCAAAGAGTCAGTTTGCCCTGTTCTTTGATTTAAAAGGAATCGTATGGTTTCAAAATAGGATATTTTGTTTAAAGTAATTTTTACGAATTAATTTACTTTTAGGCATGAAGAATAATATTTAAAATTTTCTTACTTATATTTGCGTAAATGAAATGAAAAAAAGCAAAGAAGGAAGGAAATGGTCTAAGGAAATGTTTCACCTGCCGTAGAATTTTTTGAAAATGTGCTCAAATTACCATCATATGTGATAATTTAATATGACTTTTAAATTTTGATGTTCTAAAGAAAATTCAAATTGAATTTTGAGTGGTATGAAAGTACTTTCCGATCAAATCAAATCCATCTATTCTAGTTTTAAATTTTTAATAGATAAAAAAAAAAAATGCATATTTTTTTTAATCCGTTTTTCTTTTAATATTTTGGTAATATGCAAGTTTGTAAAAATGCAAGCTGCAAAAATGTTATGCATTTTTTATTGATATCTTTTGCTGTTATATATATACATCAAATGATTAATATGATATCAATCCAGCAATTCTTTAAAATTATGCAAAAAACTCTTGAATTTTACCTTTTGTCTCTTAAATGGGTTATTTGACGCAATTCTATTATCTCTTTTTAAAAATAATATCGAAATACTTTTTTTGTTGTTGCAAAAATGAGTAGTTAAATGAGTAGTAGTTTTCTATATGAGTAGTTAAATCCATCAAAACACTTAGAAGATATATGCAGGATTGCATATGTAAATTATGTTTAATTTTTATTTTAGTTGTAGAAGAGTTCTCTATGCTTTCATTTTTCCGATCGAAGCGTCTTGCTTTAACTTCATATTAAAGCAAGCTCTTTGAAAATTGATTTCGTCTCCAACGTGTAAAAAGCAAGAAGTCCAAATATTGTCGCTTTCTTATGCAATCAACTACGTGACAGGATTCTTATATTGAAATTTCTTTCTTCTAGTAATAATTTTGAAATCTCCGAATATTTTATATTCATTCACTGAATGGAGAATTGGAATGCATTAGTTAAACTGTCAATTTTACACAATGGGATTTAATGGTAATTCAAACTCAATTTCCGCTGAAGTTATTTTTTTTTTCTTTTTGCCTAATGTGTATGCTTCTTGATTTTATTGAATTATTCTTTACAGTTTTAGAATATTTGAAAGGTGTATGGTATTTTCAGCAGCATTCAGAGAAAAATTAATATATTAATACTGATAGCAAATGATGAACAGTTTTTGATTCCCTTGAAATCAGCATTTAAAAATATAATATGCTATAAATGTATAACGAACCGTTTTTACTCAGCGTAGAAATAATAGGCGTGCTTTCTTCTTCTTTTTTTTTTTAACGGAATGCCCCTAAAATTTTGTATATTCATTGAATGACTTTACACAAACAATTCATAACCGTTACCAAAAGTTTCATGATTAAAATTAATGTACACAAATATAAAAACCTGTCAACTACCAGAAGTTTTATGATTCCAGTTATGCAAAATAATACATAATTCAATAATTTGCTATCTTTTTGACATTAAAGCAACACATTTCCATACATTGTGAATCAATCAATCATCATAATTACAACTGTATTACCATGTGACAACAGTAACTACTTGTAAGAACATCTGTAGCGTCATATATACTTATCAAGTATTAATTGTGTAAGGTAGTCGTTAATAACTGGTCTGTTTATCATTGAGAATGCAGGACATGTTATAATTTACTTGAAATTTCAAAAAAAAAAAAAAAAAATGCATTTTGAAGATGTTTGAGTCAGAAAAATAGCAGTTCAAATGCTGGATGCAGCATCTTTACATACTGTCTTAATTTGAAAGTCTATTCTAATAGGACTTTTGTAAACAGATTTGGGAGGTCGAAGAGATATCATTGAATTTTTTTCTCCCCTCTTACTTACCTGATGGATTTCTTTTTACAGAGATATATTAAACATAAATCTTTAGTTCAAGACCAGCTACAGCCATCGAGTATGGAACATCTATCGAAGGAGACTAACGAAATTCCAATAGATATGATTGCAGGAAAATTTCGCAGTTTTATGGGTCTCTTTTAATACTGTCTGAACAACAATGATTAGCACTTTGAACACATCCGATAACTGATAAAATTGTCCTTTTGTTAAATTAATCTTAGTTATAAACTTTTATGGCTGTAATAGTTATCCAAATTGTTTGTACAATTCTTTCGGATACCCTATATATCATTCTGGACAGATATTAAAAATTTTAAAGAAGTTTTATTCATTTCAGAATTGCAGATGGATCTGACTTAAAAAAAAAGTAAATGTAAGATAATTATATATATTTCTTTTCATATTACTCGCTTGCTTTTTGTTTAATAATTAGTGCCATTATTACATTTAATTCCTTTTCTAAAAAGTATATTTTTTATCCCATTGATTTTCCATTAATTTCAATTAACTCTTAAATTATCATATCTTCGCTACTTTCCAGTCCACAATATCGATTTTCCATGTTCGTTTTTGTTGGTAATATTTAATGGATAATTAAATTAGTGCCTTCTTTATTGCTTAAAAATATTTATTTTTATTCCTTTACAAAGGATACGAATACACGAAAAGTTACCGTCAGTATATAACTTGAGTTTTTAAACTGTTCAATTTTACGTATTCAAATTTCGACCCTTATAACCCTGCATTTGGAAATGAGCATCAAAGAATTATTTAAAGGGTTTTAGAAATTTATCAACCTTAAAGTTGGCCTACCTTTTTAAAATAATGTAATCGGAAAATAGATAATAGCCAATATAGTATTGTATTTACGTAATGATAATGCAATTCACATTAAATACCTTGCTATATATTTTTTTATATTTTATGCCAAGTGTAAGTGCTCATTTATTATTATTATTATTCTGATAAAGTTAAAAAAATTGCATTGTTTGATGAAAGGATGTCCAGGTATTTTACGTGTCTAGTGAGAAAAAAAAAAATTCAGTTTTTATTTTTTATTCATCTGTTCAAGCATTTTTTTCCTTTCCCGCCAAGGTTGCTGCTTAAAAGACTGATAATGCCTCAGGCTAAGTAGCGAGTTTTTAACTTAGTGAGCTCCAATCTTTATGACATCTGACCTCCGAGAGAATCGCTTGATATTTAGGTGTTTTAATTCGTTTAGCAGATTTTTTCCGCTTTGCACTCCCCTCTCCCCCTCCTCTTCCCTCTTTTCCAAAAGTGCCATCTGTCAGTTATAAATTGTTCGGTTACATCTGCTCTCAAATGATTTATCTCTGTAGCGTACGAAGATAATTCACTTAATTGAAAGCAAAGCTGATATTAAATATGACGATTGCGCGTTATGTTTTTATGCAGTTGTAAATTCTACTTAACCATGGCTATATGATGGGATATATGATCTATCTATTAACTCTCGCTTTGCTTTTTTTCCCATGACTTTAATCCATATATCATTTTGGACAATGGATTTATTTTATAGATATTATTACAATGCTTTTCTTTGTTTTATAAACAATAAATACTCTTTGCTATATTATCGCCGCTGCTTAATTTGTAGAACCTTAGTTTTAATTACTACGCCCTATTTTTTATTTAATTTCATGCATAATATTCGAGTTGAAAATCAGCCCTTCTCTTACATCTAAAAAAAAAAAAAAAAAACTGTAAAAATTCTAGAATATTAAGTTGCGTTAAGTAAGTTTAATTAACATGTATGTCAGTTATTTATTTTTCAGTAAAGGTATTGTTAGATCGTTTTGAAAAGAAAATAATAATAATACCCCATTTTGTTTCGCAAGATGGTAGAGCTATATTATAAAAATACATTAGGATAAAAATGCAAAGCGCATTGAATAGTGTTTGGGAATAATTTTAATCCTGTAGTATTTCTCTGCATATCTTTTTAAATTTTTCCAAAATATAAATTTGATCACATTTTTTATGTAGAAATTTGAAGAGAATATTTTTCTTCTGGACGAAACTCTTTTGATTTTTGCGCTGTCAGTCAATGTATTGAATGCTTATTTTTTTAAAATCACTTTGATAGAAGCAGTCAGCTGAAATGTACATTCACTACGTAACTTTTTCTAAACCAGGCAGTTAAGGGAGTGAGAAAGAAAGAACAAAAGAAAAAAAAAAGTAAAACTAATCGAATCATTTAGTTTCAATCCAATAGTTCCCTAATAGCATGTTGTCCCACTACTTAATCAAGGAAAAAATTCTCCCATGAATTTCCCTTCGTTTTTTGAATAGTATTTAGTCAGGACGATTTTCTGTAATTTACTTTGTACATTTTCCTCAAATGTGGGATTTCTGTTCAGAAATTGCTTATGTAACCTTGAAATCGTGACTTTTTTTTTCTGGAAAAATATCACGCATTCGTTTTTTATTTTTATAGTATTGTAATAAATGCGGTAATTTATTTTTTCTGCAGATTATGCCTGAAATACATGAAGTGTATAATATATTTTTGATTGTGTATCTATCATTCTTTAAAAAGTTAAGGAGTTTTGAAAGTTTGATAGAACCTTTTATACTGTTAGATAACAAACTCAAAAAGTATGAAAAAATATAAATCAATTTTCTTAAAAAGAAATTTCATGCTTTTTAGTTATGGAAATTCATGGAAAAGTAAAGTTCTGTATAAATTTCATTCTATTTGGAAAAAAAAAAAAAAAAAAAAAAAAAAAAAAAAAAAAAAAATCGGAACGTTGTATATTTGATGTATTGACACGGATGCATCCCATTTTGTTTTATAAAGGATGTTAACGCATTTTTAGAAGGATTTCAATAAAGCATATAATAAAAAGTAGGTATTTTGGGATAAAAATTCCTGGCAGCAATATCGTCTGTTACTTTTAAATATACTCTTCTTTCAGAATGTGGCATGTAAACAAGTTGTAGATGGAAGGGTATGTTTTTGCTCTTTCCGAAGAGAAATATTCCTATTCTTTAAATAGAAAATGTTGTGAAATACGTGGCATAAAAAACTTTTAAGTGCAAAATAAGCAATAATATTAATTTGAAAGGGAAAAATCGTCAATCATTACTTCTTCATGATAAGAATACTCCAATCAAATATATAATATGTCCAAATGAATATGTCCTACTATTTCAAATATTTTTAAAATGAAATCCCTTGCAACAAGAGGAAATCCACCGATGCAGAAATAAGTTGTTAAGTCTTTAAATACTGTATGACAATATATAAAACAATAAACTAAGATTTTCAATTTAAATAAATTTAAAAAGTAATGTTCACCAGCTTTTGCCAAGGCTCAACGCAGGACCGATTGAACCTTGTATGAAAATTATTTAATAGGAGATAAGTTGGAATACATTATAATCTTTGATGAAGTAGAGATTTACCTAAATGATTGTTACAAAAATAGGTTTGTTTACTTTCTAAAACGAAGGGGGAAAAAATGTATAAACTGGATTCTGTCAGTGCAAATAAAGTTTCAATAAGAGGTTTACGATTATCGCAAGATTCTTTTACAATGGGAAATTAAAAATACAAAGAATAAAAAAAAGAATATTACGATTAGCTCACCTTAGCTTAGCTATTAGCATTTAAGAAAAACTTTACTTCAAATATTTGCAGAAGAAATTCCACTTCTTTATTCCAATGACTTTCAAAAAGTGAAACTTCATCAAGACACAGCTAAGTCATGTTTTTAAAGGTACCACCGCATTCCTTAAAAAAGCGCTGACTGATGGATGTATTGCATATTCAACCTATTCCTTTTCAACCTATTCTTTCTAAGTCCCATGATGTTTTCCGCTATGAATTATTATGCTTTTGGTTTATTGAAAAGAGAGCTGTCTTAGGCAAACAATCCACTAGATTGACACTCTGGAAAGCTGTAGAAAAGGAATGAAAATCAATTTCCCCTGAAAATTTTATGAAAAATCCTTCTATCATGGTAATTGCGATACAGATTTATAGTCCAGAAAAAAAGAAAAAAAAACCCTATTAGATCAAGTATTTAAAAAAAATGTCTCTACATTTTTAAACATTAAATAAACAGCTCCGAAATAGTTCTAAAAATATATAAACACCGTCTGTATATGCAAATTTCTATATGGAAAAAAAAGTGAATAAAAAAGTTTCTGATATCTTCTATTTGGTTGAGATATTTAAAAAAAATGGGCTATAAATATTTGAATACAGTTTAAAATTTTGAATTAATCATTTTTATTGCAATTTTAATGCAATATTGTGCTTTCGATCACATGCGTTGCTTTAATTTGCAAATTAGATGTCACAACTGTTATATTTAAGCCATGTGATTTAAAACAAATGTTCCAAGACTAACCAAACATAAGTATTCTCTTGAAGGCCAGTTTGTCTGCCTAAAATTCTCAGAAACTGGCCATTGATTTTGACAGCTGAAGTTCGTAATTAGTACTTGTGATCCAAATCGTCTGTCAATGGGAGCATTTTGGACGTCATAGAGTTATGTTTGTTTAGATTCAAAAAATAGTTATGAAATTAGACTATGTTTGTTTAAAATAACGACGCCTTTGAAAGCTGTGCACTGTAGAGGCGGGGGAGAAAAATGAAACTTTCACTGTCGTACAAAAGCCTTTTATAACTAAGTAACTCAATCCATACATGTGGTTTCTTTTCTTATGCGATCAAATTGGTGTTTTATTCATTGCTTATTCTATTGACTTCATAAGTTACACATTTCAGATTATTCAGTTTTGACTGGTTCTAGAAAATGCTTCTTTATATTTTAAAGAAGTCGCTCATATCTTTAAGCCTTTTTTCAAAATTAATTTCATTTTTAAATTTGCCAGAGGACTTAGAAGTTTTGTAATTGTTAGTTTTCCCATTTTATTTTATTTTTAACTTATTCAAGACAAATTATTGCATTAGCAGTTGATTCACTTGTATTCTAGTATTAAAGAAATTTGTAGGAGCATGTAATAACTTTTTTTTGTCTGTGCTATGTTTTTTGGGATCTATAAGCAGTCGAGACTATATTTGTTATCGTTCCGCTTACAAATTTCGTTCAATAGAAATAATTCGTAATTGGAAAAAGAACTGATACGTACTTATTTCCCTTATGGACTAAAACATACAAGACTTTGGAAAGAAAAAAAAAAAAAAAAAAAACCTGTAATCCTGTCTTGTACAGGTTTAATTAAAGACACATTTAACTGAAAATTTTTTACACTTCTGTAAAGATCGAAGTGCATTATTTATTACAATTTTTTTGAATCTGTAGACTTCTTTGTATTGTCTCAAATTCTGTTACATTCCTTCTTCTGAAGTTTTTATAAAAGTAGTCTCTTCGTTATCATCATCACAATTCATTGTATTGTCTTTATTACATTTTGTAATACTTTACAGTACGTCATGCTTTTTAGGATATTCAGCAATTTAACTATTCTCCTATGTCTTAAGGAGAAAATTAACAGTTCTATTTCTTCTGCTTTAGAGCACGATTTGTTAAATTATGTTAAAACTTCGACTAATAAAATGTCACAAAACATAAAAAAAAAAGTCGACTTTGTTATATTAAAAATATTTTTGATAACTTGGAGTGTAAATAACTTGTAAATACCGTTCAAAATTTGGATTCTGCAAAATATCTAGCTAAATTTAATTAAATGAAAGTTTATTGAATGAAGACTTTAATGTATTAAAATGCTCCTAACTTAAAAGGTAATCGCAGATAATTTATGAATAGGAAAAACAGTTATTAAACTTATTGTATACTGCATTTAAAAGTGTAGATTTCTTAGTGCTAATAGGAGAAAAAATTGTGTGCTCTTTTTTAAAATTCTAATTACTGTTAATTCATCCTCCCTCCTTGCTTTCCATTGAAGGCGTTGTAGTAGAACTTCACTTTTTAAAAAATATTATCTAAACTTTAAAATTAGTGACTGCTCTGTATTCAGTATGTTGTTTTAAGGATATGTTTTATAAATTCAGATATTATCAGCATTCACTTTGCAGCTTATTCTACAGTAAAAATAGTTTCATAACTTAAAATTCTCCGAGATATGTCTGAGTAACAGATGCGTGCTTTTCGCTCGTAAATTGGAAACAGAGAAAGGAAAAAGTTTCCCATAAAGAGAGTTATTAGCTTTAATTTTCTTCTGTAAATATGTACATAGCTTGGATACTTTAATACAACGACGGCGACCCGATTCTTTATTTTGATTAATGTATGTATGTATCTATCTATAAATATATCATATGAATTACATCTGAGTATTAGTCTGCCGTTTTGAAAATTAATATCACGATTTACTGGGGAATACTTTTCTTCATAATTTTGATGGGATGCTTATGTGCTCTGTTCTCTTGTTTAAAGACCTTTGTAGCTTTTTTTTTCTGGCCTCGATTTTCTATTTTGAATGGAACTTGTTGTAAATGAATTTATTTCGGTAACCGTAAATTTAATATCTGTCTAATCATATATGATATAATTTAACATGTGTAAATCTTTTAAATATGCTTGGCATTTTCATTTAATACTTAAATAAATTCATGTTGTGCTATATTTTAAACGCTTTATCATTTCGTCTAATTAAACATGATTTGCAATTATAATGTTTCGAGCATGGAGAAATAGTCAGAACATGTTTTTAAGAAATTCCTTATGATAGGTTTATAACCTCGATTAACAACTTCAGTTTTTTTTTTTTAATTTAATGAATTATTCCTTGTTTGTTATATTTTTACGTATAGTATAAATGTATTTCTTTACGATATTCGACTTCTTTTCTATGCCAATTTTAATACATTTATTTTGATTGAAATAATTGTAACTGAATTTTTATTATCTGTGAACTTCAGATTTATTTTTTGAATTTATCATTTATGTATAAAAAATATACTTAACGCTCTCGCTCGGTTATGACGTTATTTACAGTTTTGTTGTTTAAAAGATTTATAAACATTTTTTTTTTTTTTTCATATTATAAATTTTTAAGAAGACACCGTCATCAAAGAAGGAACCTTCAACTAATAACAGTAATTAAGTTCTTTCATCTATTTACTGAAATAAAAACAGGTTTTTAATGCTCTTCTTAATAAACTAGGAGATATAAGTATTTCATTTTAATAATTTTCTACTGTATTATCTTTAGTTTATTATTACAAATATTTTAGAATTTGAAATCAATTTTTTCTCACTTTCACTACCAGATGGTACTTTATTTATGAAATCATAATTAATTAAACTAATCGATTTACTTATAATTAGGTTTTAAAAATATTAACTGTTAACCGGGTATGACGAAATATTTCAGTGTGAAATGAGTTGAATATGAATTAATTTGAATATGAATTGAATATGAATTAATTAAAAGGTTAAAATTATGTATTGTCATAAAGAATGCACAAATGTACGAAGTTTTAAAATTCTCGTAAATTTGTCGGGAAGTGTCTGAAAAACGATTACTAAATTTCATCTTTACTAGCTTGAAACAAGTCTTTCTAAATAAGCGTTTCAGATAAGATTAAAGATATTTCATTTTTCGTTTCATCAGTTTAAAAATATTGCATTTCGAGATTTTTAAAATATATGTTGTATGATCAAAATTTTCATTTATGTAGTTAGTCAGTAGAAAACATTGAACGAAATTCTTTTAATTGAAAAATATTCATTGATTTTCATCAATTGAAATTCCGCTTTCCTATCTTTTTAGCTTCAGCATATGATAAATTATGAAAGGATGCATTTTAAATTATGAAGCAGGTTCATGATGATTATCTAAAAATATATAATCTGTGCAAGTGATCAATGCATTTATCAGTGTATGCTAAAAATATTCGACTTAAAAAAATTTCAGAGTCTCATCTTTAAAAATGCCAACAACAATAAGTTTTATTTTGAACTTTACGAATAGTGTATAGACTTTTAGCCTACAAGTGGGTACATAGTTAACATAATTATTTGTCAGCATTAAAAAATGCCATTAGAAGATATTTTGTTATCACATTTTTATAAATGTTAGGATATGACAGATTGTGATATTTTAATACTCGATAATGTGTTGTGTAGTCTCTCCCAAGCTAGGCATTTATTTAATTTTATTAGCAGAAATTCCATGTTACTTTCTTTTGATAAGGCAGCATATATGATAGGTCATTCGTCTGTTTCGCCATTTCTTTTGTGTCGACCGCCATTCGATTCTAAAGTTCTTAAAAAGACGAGCCTCGTGACTACTTAGCCACAATCGTATGCAACAGTTTTCACATCGAACAATGCGTATAGTTGCAGCCATTGTTAAATCTGCGTCGACTCTTTGTTTTCGAATTTCAAAGTTTCCAGACAAATGAAGGCATATAATATTCGATATCCGCATTTTTTAGCTATTTCTTCGCTCGGATCTGTCGGAAGCTTTGTGCTTTACATCAGAACATAAGTTTATTTTATTTTAGTTTTTATATATTACATATGTATCCTGTGTTTCAGCGGTTTATCTCTACTTTATTTCTGCCATCTTGTTGAGTATTGTGAGTGATAGCCAAAATTAAAGTTTCATTAGGTGAATCATGTTAACATTTATTTCCATGTTTCTGCACTTTTTTAAAATATAAAATTAACTTTTATGATGTACTGAAACAAATCTATCTCCAACTTAAAAAAAAAATTATTCTTTCTTCTACTGTGCCTTCTATGCGTCTTATAATTTAATCCTATTATGCATTTCTAAAGGTTAATTTTTTTAGTAATGCTTACCAACATCAAATTTTGGTAATTATTACTAAAAACTGTCATTTGAAAATTCGTGTGCATCATTCATTTCATAGAATAAAAAAGCAGAAATAAATTTTTTCCATTTTTTTAGTATTTAATCCTTTAAACGAAAAAAACTTGTTGAACAAGAAACTTTTACAAACTGGATTTGCATAAAATTCAGCTTGTGAAATTTCCTGGGATAAAATGCTCTTGTGTTCCTATGACGGAATATTCTTAATTAATTTCAATGTAATCAAATCAATGTTTTACCATATTTATGCGCTAATGTGAAGAAATATTGTTTAAACAAAGTTATAGCATTGCTTTGAGGGAAGCTTCGAAATTCTCCCCCCCCCATATAATATTAGTGTGCATGGGATACTATTTTTTTTTTCATTATTTTTACTAATATAAACCAACGCATTTAACTATGATTACATTTTTTTGGTACTTTTCATCGTTCACAATAATTTTTACGTATGGTTATTACATTCATAGTTGACTTCCTGCTTGCAGAATTGTAATAGACCACCGCTGATGAAGTATTGTTTTCTCATAATAAAATAACAATCTTTCCCAGAAAACCCATTGTAAGATTATTGAAGTTTCTCATCTTTAACTCGAAAGAATTGGCTTATGATGCTTCTTTAACCATTAAGACTATGACCCATTCTTAACTGGAATGTACAGTCAAAGTTCTATCTATAAGCGCATTGTTTTATTATATCAATTTGAAACTATTAAAAGTAGTCACGTTTTTGTTGTCATCACTTCTTCGCACCCAAAGCTTATTGTTGGTTTATTATAAGCTACAGATAGAAAGAAGATTTTATTTTATATCATAGAGTCATCTCTAATCGATTATGAAGCTTGTAAATGCCATCCCCCCCCCCCTCAGTTACTTTTTATTTTTATTTTATGTGTAATGTAAGTTGCAAAATTTAATGAACATAAAAAAAATTAAGGAACTTAATTGCTTTGGGGTTTATTTTTTGTAAGAACAATATATCTAAATTAATTGTTGTTGCTTTTTATTTTGAGGAATCACTTTGACTTTCTTTTTGTAATGTGTGTGTGTTTTTTTTTAAAATTCTTTGAAGGCATTAATAACAGAACTTTTGAATAGTATCTTATATTTGGTACTTCTTTTTATGAATTGTCGTACAATAAACGGTAGTTCTTTTCTTTTCGTTTTGAGGACACGATAAAGTTTTTTGCTTTGCGTCGAGGATTGCCATGACAACAGCGCTTGATCGCTATCTTTCGCAGCAAAAATATATTTAGGCAAGAAAAAGTAACTTAATTCTTGTTTTCAATTTTTATCATTTTCCGAGAAATGAATCTCACCCCAAAATGTATTGCACGCCATTATCCTATTATATATATATAGTATATTTGTATGAATGGCTGTTAAGGGTACTTTGTTTTTCTTTTCAAAACTTTATTTTGTGATTTCATATTCTCTGATATGCTGTCGTTTGGAATAATGAGTTGTTTTCAAAATTTTCTTAAGTTATTGTAATTTTAAATATCTTCTTAGGAAAATTATTTTTAAAAAATAACTATAACTTGCTTGATTTTCTAGGAAGCAAATTTTTCAATCTTGCCGTCCGTTTCTTAATCATTATTTACGAATAAAACCATTAACTGATGACTTTTTTAAGTTACTTGAATGTATACGTCTTCAGTTGATTGATTGATTGCGGGGTGTTTTGAGTTTTTACCTGCAAAGGCCAGAAAAGTTCTGATGAATGGAAATTTTTTTTAGAGTTTTTGATTTTGATGCTTATTTATGTCTGATAAGATATTCAGATCTGAAGTCGAATCGGTGTTCTCGTAGGCTGAATCAATTTTCAATCTTTTACTTTTAGTGTCGTTTTTTTACGTTTGAAGACAATTTTAAACCTTATGTGCTTTTGTTTTGCAAAAATTGCTATGGTTTTAAGTTATTTAATTTTAATGCATTTGTAATTGGAATCTTTATATTTCTTTCTTTCTTTCTTTTCTTTTTTTTTTTTTACTGAAATTTAAAAAGCTATTGTGTTTATTTCAAATTTACTGTTAAGACATTTTTTTTTTAATTTTTGGAAATTGCTTCATTTTATGTGAGCAGTATTTTAGCTTAAAATTTAAATGAAAATTTAATTTATATATCTAATTCAAGCTATTCGATTATTGCAATATTGATGCGCATGCTGTTTAGAAATAGTCTTTTTAAGCACCTAGTTTTATGACTTCAATGGATTTGGGGTAAGAATCAGAAAAAACTATTCACTTGTAACTTTTATTTCATTTTATCCTCAGAATTCCTTTTTATTTTCTCGTATGCGAAGTATAGAGGAAGTATTGTAATCGTCAAAAATTACTAACTCGTGATTTTGACGAATCTCCTCGTTTCAGACTTTCCTGAGTCTGAAAAACACATCTTTGACTTTATGTCCGTTTGTTTGTGAACTCGAAAACTGAAAAAGCGCTTTGAACGATCGAATTTTTAGATTTCTATCAAGTTTTGAACGAAATTCATTCACAACGAGTTTGTCTGTCTGGTTGTTCGAATATAAATGAACTCGATAACAACTAAATACAATGAGCTTGATAGATAAAATTTGGTACCAGGTTTAGCATCTAAAATATAGATATTTGCCGAATTTTGAACGAAATCTGTCAAACGGTTGATCGTCTGTCGGTCTGTACTTTTGCATGCATGTAAACGCAATAACTCATATACGCTATGACTTAAATCAATAAAATTCGGTACGTAATGTTGTAATGACTGAAAATGCTAGATTCATGCCAAAGATATATATTTTGTAACTGTCGTTCGCCTGTGTCATGCAAGGAATCCGCGACTGTACCGAAGGTCCACAATTTCAAGCAAAGTGAAAGGGGATAAGATCGCCTCTGGAGAGAATGCGAGGAAGTTTCCAGGAGACTACTCCCGCTAGTTTCAATCCCAACTTCGAGTTTTTACATGTACTGAAAGTGTAACTATTGATTTTTCTCTGTTTATTCATTATTTCATTGGGACAGGAAAAGTAATTCCTTCAGAGATTTTAAATCTAAGACCGCATATGAACACATTACAATTATTAATTTGTATCTAAATTCCTTCTGAAATATCAGTCTTAGTTAAATGCTATGAATTCATCCAAAAATTTATCTTTAAATTGAAAGAGATATTACCATTTGTTTCTAGTCTCAAAAATCTGTTAAAATTTTTTTTGAACTAAAATTGCTTCTAAATTCAAGTTTGGCGGTGTTTTCGAGCTTGGATTCACCATTACGTGTACTTGCATAATAGCATTCTGGAATGTTTATATCGAAGAAATGCTGAGGAGTAAGCGTTCACCTCCTTCTCCCGGTATGAATAATTTTAAAACCCCAACAGAGCATTTCTCATAGCACGTAATCTACCTTTCCTATTTATGGACCTTCCTAATGAATCCATTGGCAGTGGTGTGTGGTTCAATGAATGCTCAAATAAATAATTAGTTTCGCGAGTGCAACAGCGGGCTCGTTTGAAAGCGTATATATATTCTTCAGTCGTGAGCTAACTGTCGATGGGGGCAAGGGTGAGCTTCAGAGATCCGGTACCGATGCGTATCTGTGTATCAGAAGAGAGAGCATCACCTGCCCGTACTATTACTCTCAATTATGGTCCATCCATCTATTCAAGATCGATAGGCTGGCAGCTGCCTTTTCCAACCGGACCTACACGATTTGCGGATTCCCCTGATTCGCGAATAACGAAGCGCGTAATAGCGGAATGTTTGCGTGCCTCTTCAAACTGCATCGGAAAATGCAATTTAGATTCTAATTTTCTCGCCCGTTAATATCTCACCCTTTCTATTGTTCAGGTGGAGGGACGGGGGTGGAGTGCCTTAATAAATGGTCCCATACCCTACCCGATCGGTAATTAGGTGGACAAATGTTTCTCTTCTCCCGCCCGTTTGCGTTCCTTAAATCGGCTGAATAACAAATGAACCTCCATGTAGCTCCCGCGTTCCATTTAATGTAAAATCATTATGCACTTTGAAAGGTTTTTCTTTTCTGTTGTTTTTATTTTTTAATGGGAAAGGTAAATAAACATTTTTGATGGATGAACCGTTTACCGTTCTTCTTGGTTCACTTGTTTTGGGATGAAGTTTTAACCTTTATTTATACTTTTGTTTTAGTCAGTAAGCACAGTTTCGTTTAGTAATTTAAACAATTCATATTCTTGAAATTATTTGCAGTTTAATCTCGTCGTATTGAAATATGTCTTAATATTGCTGAAATTAGATATATGGAAAAAGTAACTTGCATAAATAGATATTAAATTTATTCATGCATTCATCTCTGTAACCAACAATTTACTCTGATCTTAGTTAAGATACAATTCACTGCGTATATTCAATGGAATTAATAAAATGCTGCCAGTGAAGTCTAAAATGATGTAGAAAAGACATAGTGCTTCAATTTCCGTTGTTTATCATTGAATAATCTATGGTTTGTTAAAATAAGATGAGTTCTTGAGTTTTTCTGGATCGGTTCAGATTTCTATCGTTATGTTTTAAAAAAAGTGTCATACCGAAAATGATTGCTTCTGATACCAACGTATTATGATTACTGATTTATGAACTAACTGAAATGATGAAAAGAATTTATTATACTTAAAAGTAAACCAAATTTTTCAGAGATGGTTCTTTATTGTCAAAAACGGAAACAGTTTACTTCGAATTCTTCAAAACATAAAATGCTTTGTTTTGCAAGTCATTTGTCTCCAGTAATGTTTTCACTCTCTCTGAACATAAGACTTGGAGGCTAATATTATTATTTTAGAGATTTTTTCTTTTTTGCATTCCTTGTTAACAAATGGATAATTACCGTGCAACTTTTCTCATTGTCTTCATTGTCCAATGACCTTTGAATCCTCAACAGATGCCTTTTTACACACAGTTAGCTGTCCTAGGGTGTTTGAAGTAAATCTAAACTGATTAATGTAGCGCTTTTAATGAGAATTTTGTCGGCGGAGAGGCGATCAGCCCTCATCTGGTGGCCTAGCTACTCGTCTTGGAAACCAGTTTCTCCGTGGTCCATTGTCTCATTCACAAAGGAAGCGTGCGTGACGAAGACTCCTCACTAGTTCCGCCTGACCCTGCTAGCTGGGGGCAAACGGCCCTTTCTACGCTTCGCTGCTCACTGTCGGGCGGCCTAATGAAGCTACACTGCTTCCATTATAGTTAGACAGTCCTTCCTTTTATCAGTATTTAAACATGTGGTTGGATCAGCCAGAGCTGTAATGACGCTTTACACCATCCATTTCCCTGTACTTTTTGAAGCTAACTTTTAGTGCTTCATTGTGGCTTTTCATATTGGTAATTCGGTGTTTCGCACATTACATCTGCGCTCTGTCTAAGGCTTGGCAATCGACTGAAAGGGATTTCGCCATTTTTCCATATGTTTAAGAATAATTTTTCTGGGGGGAGGAGAAGTATATATTCTCCTAATTCTCCTGCTTGTCTATCTTCTTTTGTTCATATGCATCCTGCTTAAAAAATTTTGTTGACAGCATTTGGATTAAATTTTTATGGGGATAGTAAAATCTGAAAGTTAGTTTGTATTTCATTTATTTTCTGCCTGTCCTATTATATTAGTATCCAACTTGGTTATTAATATTTCTTTTTATTTAAATAATCTTTGATTAGCGGTATATGTTACATTTCTTGTTTTTAGTTTTGCATATTCCCTACTGAACCTGTATCACATTTTATATTCCTCGCAGCTGAACCATTCAAGCTATTTAAACAGTTTCTTCTTCACTCTTAAGACGCCCATATTGAAATGTTTATTGTTAATTCCCTCTGTATGGCTGGTTGATGTTTCTGAAAAATGTTAACGTCTTGGAATTCATCAGTTTTATATCTAGTAATAGAGATGAGTATGAAAAATGCAAAGCTAAGATAAATATATTTTGTTCTTGTATTTGTATTTATCGATTGTGCGAACTTAAGTTCTCTGTAGAAAATCGTTATTTAACAAGAAGCAATCAATAAATAAACATAAAATATACTGTGATATGACGAAATATTTATTTAGCTGTAAAGAACTCATAATCTCATGTTTTTGACTATATTAGTGAAATTCTGTTCATTTTCACATCAGTGTAAAGAATTAGTTTATAAAAAGTTTATTTTTTATCTATATTAAAATTTTTATGAAGTATTTAGGCAGCAAATATATTAATATTTATTGAAAATGCAGTTAAAAAAATAAATGTTTAATGAATATTTTATTAAATGATTTACCAATTTACTTTTAGAATAAGCATTTTCATCGTTCCAAATATTATTGAAGTGAGGCCTTTTACATTTTCAGCTTAATTAATTCAATTAAATAAAGTCTTTCGTTCAAAAAAAGTTTTGTAGAAACAAATAATGAACTACAAAAAAACTTAAAAAAAAAACAAACAACAACATTCGGTAATAAGTTGAATTTCCTTCAAACCCGTAATTTTGTTTAGGGAGTTTTCTGTTGTTGGTGCTTGTTACTTTATTTAAAAATTCTAACTCCTTTGATTTAATTCTGTACCTGTGTATTTTTTAAACGTAACGAATTTAAAGACCATTAGAAGATGCTTTTGGATTTCCCCCTCGAATACCCGAGGCTAGTAGGATGGCCCCAGGAAATGTCAGTCGTAATTGTTTTTATTCTTTGTTAGGTTTCCAACTGTTAGAGATTTGTCGCGGAAGAAGACAGCGGTCGAATTTTAAGTTGCTTGTTTTTAAAATGCTCACGTTTTCTCTTTGCTATAAATTAAGGGTTAGAATATGCACTGAAAGATAACAGGAGTGGAATTATTAAGGTCGTACCTGTTATTTTTTGCTTCTTACGAGTTCGTTTATCAGATAGCGTTGAAATTTGTTTGTCAGGTGATGGCTCCTACACTAGTTCTCAGGAATGTTTGTATTTCCTTAAAAATAAAAATAAGAAAAGAAAACGAAAAGCGTCCATTGTGTTGGAAAGAGATGCTATCATTGTAAATTATGAGTATTTTGTAGCTTTCTATGTGACCGGATTTGTTTAAACTGCGTTGCTTCTGTTCTTGATGTGGAAGGGTTTGATTGCTTTCGTTAATAGTTTTTGTTTTTTCTAAAAGTGCAATATCCTCGGATATTTTTAATTTATCGCTCTAAGGATGCTTTTGAAACGGAAGCACTTCAGGAATCCGCTTCGTTGCTCACTTTATTGACATGTTATGGTCTCGACTGTGTTTGAATACAGATATATTTTTTTAATGTCATTTTCTCTCTCTTTTCATTTTGTACGTCTGCGAAATATGATAACATCTAATGAGTGCTTATCTATAGAGGTTCGGAATTCCTGAGTAATGAAAAAGGATCCTACCAAAAATTCAAACCTGTAAAGAATTTATAAGAAATTATTTTCTTTTTGTATAATGATTTCTTAAAACATTATTACTTTAAGCCCTTTTGATTCATTTTGTAGACTTTGTTTGTCAGAAAATCGCGTCTTCATATTTTTCTTTTGACACATTTCTGCATTCCACTTCTTTAAAAAAAACATATCATTTAGGAATCCCTAATTCTGTATTTTACTTTTCTATTACATTCCTCTTTACTTCCTATTCTATACCTATTCCTAATGCCTATTCTATATTTTTATATATTATTGTTATATTCAAAAGATAGAATTTTCATAAATTTTTCCCGTATTGAATGTCAGTAATGAAAGTTATTATTAAGAAATATTTCTTTGAGAGTAATGTTGCTTGCATTTTAATATTTTTTATGTCACCTTTTTCTTTCTTTTACTTTTTATCTGACAAATTATTATTTTCTTAATACTTTAAAAAAGGCTATTTTTGTGCATTATGTGCTTAATAAAGAGGAAAGTAAAACTTAAATAATATATTGTAGACAAATTGATTATTAAGAACTGCATTAAATTTGCTAATGCCTGCTTTTTAGTTTATAAATACATACTTTTTTCTAATATGATCAAAATCGCGTTTAAATATTCCCTTTTCTCCCTATCGGTTATCATTAATTTATCTATAAACTCCTCAAGGGAAGAAAGGAAAATACTCTTCCATGGCAATAAATCTTCTGCCGAAGGGAGCAAAATAAAATAAAAATCTTCATGAAAAATTTACCTTTGCGCTCATATCTTGCATGTCCAAATGGACCATCATTTTAGATATTGGTTTAAATTTTAACGTAAAACAAGACTACGAAGCCTTATACTTTTTATAATTTATTTATTTGTCTACAGCGTGGGTCTCACGCATAAAATCTTTATAAAATTCTGCTCTACAACTTTTCCCATTATGACGCATAGACAGCCAGCGATCTGAAACACGTTCGTATCGCTTCCTCGATGTATTGGATAATTTATAACATTTCTTCTACATCTCTCACCTGAGTTCATTCGGCAAGTCTCCCTCCCCATCTTCTGGTTTCTCCCCTCTGATCCAGGTGGGGAATTTGCGGTGAGCTCGATATTGAAATGTACTTCTGCTCCCCTCCCTTTAAGCTATTCCCCGAACTCCCCCATCTTCTTTTTCATGTCGAAATGGACGGCTTTTCCTAAATTGAAAGACGGAATGCCAGGATTTCGCACCATCTCCATTGTCTTAAGAGAGTTGGGAGGAACTTGGAACAGAGAGTGATTTTTTTTTTTTTTTTGGTTGTTTAGATGGTGTAAATGCTTGTTTTTGTTTTCTGTGCTTTGTCTAATAGATTAGGTTCGGGGTTTTTTGAATCGTTAGGTTTGGAATATTTACCTTCTTGCAACATTTGGACAGTACTGTTTAAAGTTCAGAAGAAAGAAATTTGCTTCAGTAACTGAGATTCTTGATTATTTTATATGCTGATTTGGAATCATCTTATTATGAAATATTAAATTTCTCCTACTGCGTGTTGCACTACGATAGTATGTAGCGAGATTGTGTCATTTGAATTGGAAATTCTCCCTCTCCACTTCCAAATATACAGTCGAATGGTCTAAAGTGAAATCCAGCATTTCATAGCTATAACATAAATTGTTGGTGAACCGAAGAGAATTTAGCCAATAGAAGAACATCGTTGGTGCATTTTCATTTCACTTGGATCCATCTCAATTCATTCTACTTTATTTTGTACTGCACAGTCTTTTATAACAGCATTCTAAAAACTAAACTCAGTGGCACAATAGCCCATGTGAGCCAAGCCTTCAGTGCTTTCTCTTCTATAAAACTTGCATTGCTCTCTTCGTTCTCGGAGGCCCCGACAGTGCCCATATCTGCTTTCATGACCGAGGGCCCTGGGGTGAAGGGGGCATATGTCCCGGTTAGGTGGTCAGCCTAATACGGAACCCCCAGTGTTTTGTTCCCAAGCATGCTTGGTCCTCAGTTTATTGACTCACTGAAGGGATGAAAGGCTGAGTCGACCTTGCCCAACCCAAGGATCGAACCGCGGACCTCTGCGTTTGGAGCTATAACAGCATTCTTCAAATGTAAATTTCGCCAATAGCTTAAAAAATTGGTACAATCTAAAGAATTGATTGGCAAGATAAGAAACGTCTCTATTATTTTAATCTTAAGCATTCTTACTAAGAACATTGTATAGGGTGTTTTTGCATTATTTAGAATAGTAAATACTTTTTTGCAAGTTAAAAGAGGAGAAAAGAGGTTTTTATGTAAGAAATACAAAATAATATGTTTTTTGTAATATGATAAAGTGTTGTGTTTTTTAACTAGTAAAATGAAATAATCAATTGTGAATTAGATATTGCTAAAGGTAAAAATTGAATGACATTTAACTAGCATTGCAAGTAGACCTCACGAACCCCAACGATTTCTGGGGGAATGTATATAAAATATTACAACGAAACAGATATTTTAAAAATTTTCCCCAAGATTCCAAAATTACCTAAATTTCATACATTGCCGGTTATCTGCATAAGACACTTTTCATTTTTCAGTGAAAGTTGATGTGCGATTTCTCAAATTCGTTTGGATATTCTGTTTTCCCTCCCTTTATTCAATCACTTTTCTGATCTCTACATTCTCTTTTCCATGTTTGAGATGGAAGGCTTTTTCTAAATTGAAGGAGTGAAGGTCAGGATTTCGTATTATTCCCTTTGTTTTAAGAGAGGACAATTCGTTTAAAAGGAGAAACCTCGAACAGAAGGTGATTTTGTGGCTACCTTGGTAGTTTAAGTTCCTTTTGTTTTTGTTGTCGATTGTGCAATGAGTTCGGTGCGAATTCTCAAATATTTAAATTTTGAATATGTTTTAGAGCCTGCAATCTTGCTTCCTCTGAGATTTGGAATTTAATTTTATTTTTAATGCTGGAATTGTAAAAGAAATGTGCAGTCTCCAAGAAAACTTTACAAATTGAGAATCTTACTATTTTACTCAAGTTCATTATGCTTAAGTTTATTTTTTCCACTTATCATTCAATAACATGTTCTCATTATAATCTTTCTCATCAGTAAACTAGGAATCCTTGTTAAAAATAGGAAATAGTGCATATTTCTTAGCGAAAAATTATGATTTTAGTAGCTGAATTTTTTTTTGTTGTTGTTTGATTTTTTTTTTCAATGGTGGAAATATGGATGTTCCTTGAATGAGAGATTATGTACCTCTTTTATAAAAGCATTTCAAAATATGAACTATCTTTTTAATATTGATATTTTTTGGTAGCAATAAGAAAATAAAAACGTGTTTTTTCAACTAGGGAAAAAATAGAAGAGTCAGATCTTAACAAACCGCTATTTAACTTCTCCGGACAATATCATTTATATTATTTATCGAGTTTTCTGAGAGCCCTTACCGAGCGATTGCCAAGGACACCTTAGTTTGATTTGTAGTGAAATATTATTACTAATGTTTATGTTTGGTTTTATAACCATAGAATGTCGTAGTTATTTGACATTGATATTTTGTTGTTTATTTGGGAAGAAAAATCATTTCACATTCATCTTTTCTGTTCAAGTTCCTTGGATGGTATGATACTCTATATCGGCATTTTTAGATTGTATTTTCAGGTACTGTTTTTAAATGCTTTTATTAAAAATATCATCAACTTGTGTAACTGAAAACTAATTCTTTTTTAACGGAATAAATTATTTAGCTTCCAAATTAATTTTAACATGAATTATTATAGTTTAATAGCCATTTTAAAGGAGTGCAGTTAAATTTTTCAGTTTACTCATTAACTTTGAAATAATACCCTGAATTATGTTTCTTTTGAGCGGCAAACAGCGCTTGGTAGTTAGAATGTAATTTGTATTCTCCACCTCTTGAACTATTTTCGTTCCTTTTTCTGTATCCTTTGCTATCATTATTTTCAATTATGAATAGATACATTTCTTATCCAAAACATAGCAAATGCCCTGCTTTGCATGTGTAATTGGAAAACTGTTTAAAAACTTTGGAGATAATTCTAATAATTCAGCTTTCTGACGGAACGCTTTCTGTCGTACAAACTGGATTTGTGCTCTCTTATCACGGAACTTTTTTTCCTCCTGCCGATTTTGTAACGTGAAAAGATTGAGAACATAGTAAAAAACTGGTAGCAAAAGGAATTTGCAAGTTGCTTTTTTTTTTTTAGCTGTTATTATTTTTTTTCGCTGTCAATGAACATGTTTAGGAACTGAAATAGAGTGTTATTGGCCAGTCATATCTTTCGTAAGGGTTTTGAGTTATTCTATCCATTTTCGTTATCCTTTATTTATTTATTTTTTCCCTTCATAAAAAGTTATCTGTCTCTCGACACGAACTGGTAGCATATCTCGACACCTTTGAAATAAATTTTTCGTTGGCCATTGAATTTTCTCGAATCCAAACTATTGAAATCGCAAAATGATGATCTCTGTTGTGAAACTTAATTCAGTTACTCAGTTTTTATTTATTTATTTATCGAAGAAAAATTAACTTGCCTGAATCAGTACGTTTTATTTATTCCTATCAGAACAATTTATGCTGACATAATGCCAGGTCAGTTAAACTTCCGGATCTTTTGAAACATTTGAAAGGAGGGAAAAAGGCATAATATTATATTACAGTTCAATAAAACGTTCAATTAGATGGGTTGTACAGATATGTATGATTCATATTTCATTTAAATTCATTCCATTCTATCGTATATGACAAAAACATTTTGAAATTGTGTAAAATTCCAAGAATAAAATATGGTTTGAAATAGATTAATTAATATTGGCTGTCATTGAAATTCTATATACACCTATGTCAAAAATATGTTTTAAGTTTTTCTCTAAGAAATATATGATTAAAAGAAGTTTTAAGTAAGAGTCCAGAAAAACGAAGCGATTCTAACAGTTAACGGAATTACTAGTTTGTAGACAGTTAAATAACTTTTGGCATAATTCTTCATTTTTTTTGGTGATAGAATAATAATAAATATTTGGTGTTATTTTTTAATAGAATATTTGTCACAAGTATTTTATTTATTTATTTTTTGTAGATGGTGTTTTATTTGAAATCCATTGATACGTTTCCATATTTAACGTTAGTTCACACTGTTAATTTTAAAATAACTGTTATTCATTTCTATAGAATAAAAGTAATATGTAATGGTTTTATTTCCTGTGAATTGCAGTTTTCGCGTTTCTTAACTGCTTTACGTAGGATGAAATTTTCACTTCGATCATTTTTTAAGGGAAATTATCGTATATACTGTTTTGAATTAAATAAGAATAAATATATATTCTATTGTTATATTGTCATTAATTCACTGTTTCAAGAAAAATAGGCGCGAAATTGGGTGGTGGGTTTTTTAGCAATATTGTTTTTTGTCGCAGGTAAAGATTTTAGTCACTATAAAACGCCCAAAGTTCACTAAAATTTGATAGCAGATCTGTAGGAAAATAGTTTATCACAGAGTAAGCTTCCGGCTCTCTGGATAACAAAACGGGTATCTTTGATTATTATCAATGACTAATTCAGTGATTAGTCGAAGACATTTTATGCGGTTGATTTTTGTCTTTGTAGATATTTTGGCATATAAATTGTAGCCTGTCTTTGTCCACTTGACTGCAAAATTTCAACTTCAGACTGACGAATGCATTTGATAAGAGAGAGACAGAGAAATATGAGACGGAGACCGTGTCGTGGAGAAAAAATGGGATTGTAATAAATACGATTATGTTGAAATCGGTAATTTTCTTCCGTTATTGATATATCTTCAATCAGTCTTATGAAGGTACTATGAATCGCAGCCAAATCTGACCAATTTTAATTCACTTTTGTCTTTTAACTTATTAAAAAAGACCCATCTGATATACAATTTTTGCATCACTCACCAACTGGTCAGAACCCGGCTGTATTTGGGAATAAAAAAAAAAAAAAAAAAAAAAAAAAATGAGATTATATATTGGAATCAGTTCAAGTGACTTCACTCTCACATGTAATTACAAGTATCCTTCAATATTTAACTGTACATTTTCTTACGGTGTGCCATGACGTCACGTCCATTCGCCTTGTATAAGATGTACGATGTTTTCCAAATTTAAATTGGCGCTGCGCATTTGGCATATATCCTATGAACACGAATTAACTCGTTCATAGCAGTTTGAAAGTATAAAATGTTTAAATAAATCCTTCATTAGAATATAAAACAACTGTTTTTATGTTCTAATAAAAATTGAAACAACTAATATGAGCCTTAAAAAAACATTTAAAATTAAAGGCTGGAGGAAAAAAAAAAAAAAAAAAAAAAAAAAAAAAATTGTATCATACAAAAACAAAAATTCACGTTTCTTAACGTTGAAAAGTGTTCCGTAAATCGAAAGTTTATTGCAGTAGTTATTGAAATCTGGATTCCGCCTACATATTATGTTTTTTCTCTACTGTTTACTTAGTAGACTGAAATTCTGATGCAAAGAAATGATAGCGAAAGTGTAACTTGAAATATCGATTAGACTATTAGTTCATCTGGAATATTTTATGATTGATATCGCAAATATTGATTTGAATTTCCTCTTCCTTAGCATGTATCCAGAAGATACTTTGTGTTGGATTACTGCCAGCTGTGACACTCTCACTAATAGAATCTCGATTACAGCTCTACAACTTAACCGATTTTAGTTTACATTGGCAGCAGTTCATTTTACTTTCGATGTTTTTTCTATTGAAAATAGGCACTTAACATCCAAGAGTGATGTTATAACTTATCTATTTTCGTAACAGATATGAGAGATCTGAATGTCATTTTTAGCTTCTACGGAATCTGTAGTTGAATCTTTTTCCTAGTATCCATTAAGTTTTTTTTAATCATGTTAATATAATAGTTCTATATAAAATTCTCTTTTTTTAAAGTTATTTGTGGTAAAGTATTGCATGCATTTTTGCATATATATATATATATATATATATATATATATATATATATAATATGAAGCAGTTTTAAAATTTTCGAGATGTTTAAAATATCTTGCATGCATTGTTGTCTGAGTCATCTAAAGCGTCCTTAGTTTTGCTTTTAAAGTATTGAAGAGGAAAGAATGAAACCATTGCAAAAATTTTCGTAGCCTTCGCTATTTGTTCAGGAAGCTATATGTTTTTTTTTTCATGTCCGATTTGTAAATAAATTAAACTTATGAAAATTTCGTTTGAGGGTAAATCTTCTGTATTCTTTTCTATTTATTTCATATAGTTTTTATAGAAACGCGGAAATATGTTTTAGGGACTAGCATTCAGTTATGGCAGTATACACATTGCTTTGCTACATTTTATTTCAAATCATACATTGAAATGATCTTTTCTGTTTAGAAGGCCAAAGTCTATCAAATTTGAAATTTTTATACTTGAATTGAATATGGTTTCTCTGTTTTGTAATATACTCACAGTGATATTACATTATACATAAAATGTAAAGTTTGGAAATAACTTTTTTGATTAAGACGGACAATGACGAGTCTGACTCGAGGATCAAATTAAGTGAAAGTATTTGTAATTTATAATAAAAAACCACTTAAAAACGATTCAATGTTTCAAATATCTTTATATTATTATATTTATTAAAATAATAATAATAAATGTCCCAAATAGGATGTGCCATCTAATTAGAAAATTAAGTAAATTCATAGGTCAATGAGTTAGTATTGTTATATACTACTGAATAATAATTGCACAAAAGTTTATTGCACAATAAACTTTTATTACATTGTATAATATTATTCGTATATCTTTGTATATCACCTGATTATTCAGTCTCTGAGGAAATATTTGCTAATGGCCCGTTACTACGTTATTTGTAATTAAAAAAAGTAGCGCAAAATACCGCTCCTTTTTATAGAATGACTTAGTATTGTTTTTAATTGTATTAGTATTGTTTTAGTATTGTTTTTAGAATGACTTAGTATTGTTTTTAAATTCAATACGACTTAAAGTGAAATTAGAAATTTGATTTCTCATTCTTTAAATTTTTACAAACGATACTGTAGTCAGTGACTTCCGAAGTTGACAGTACGTAAAAAGTTTCGAATGACCGTATCAATGATGGCGTATTATATATTATTTCGCATCTTAGGCCAATAGAAGGAAGTTAATGGAAATACTCAATTTTCATTTTAAAACAAATTTTTTATATTAAATGAAAAACCCGTTTACTGGCGTTTAAAAACTAAATTTTATTCCAATGTATTATTCATAGGCAAAGATTATTTTACTGGGCGTGTAGCTTTTCTTTGCTAATTTCAGTTGGTACTCCTTTTAGTATTTCATGGAAATCTATGGCGTACAATCTTTCCAGTTTCATCATTTAATTGTTGGCGGAATCATATTGTGTGGGAAGGGATGGAAATTTTTTCCTAAACTTTTCCGAGTTTGTTCTAAATGCTTTTCGTGCAATAAGTAGATGATTAAGACATGGCCTGAGAATCCAGCCAGCGTTACCTTTTGTAAAATGGCGTTCTCATAAATAAATAAAATAATGTAAAATCCATCTTAGTTACTTTCCTTTTAAGAGATTTGTTTATTTTGAGTTGCTGCATCCCTCCTAGCGAGGCTGCCTTTGTCATTATTTACAGTTTGAACCTTGCCTCATTCGTTTTTGCTCGCTTTTCTGGTGTCTCTACTAGGTGTTCGGTTCTCACGCTTTCTAAATCAAGCTCACGGAATCGAGCTACCTGCTTTTCTCTTTCGACAGTCTACTTTTTTTCTCCACTTTTCGGAAGGAATTTCTCTTTCCTGCTCGCTGTCAAAAGAAAATAAGCTTTCACCCTTCTGTTAAAGTAACACAGTTCGACATTCACACGCTTTACTTTGACATGTAGTACTTTATTTTATGTTCTTTTCTTGTACACTGGTGTGTTTTATACAATATTTATACTTTTTTAAATGCTGCCAAAAAGTGTATGTTACTTTCTTTTAAAATAAGTCTTTCTTGGCCATATCTTTTGTGATCTCAATAGTCCAGAACAAAATAAAACCATTAAACAAGCGTAAATTCATTTAGAAGGGGGGCTGGACTATCTCCTATTATTTTGATAAAATTATTTTATGAAGTTTTACTTAATCAATTTTGCTAATTTTGTCTTTTTTTATGCGTTAAAGTGGCGAAATCTAAAATATATGCATATTTTTAAATATGCTCAATATTAAGTGCAGAATTGTCTGTTGAAGATTTTCCTTTCGTAACCTCTGTTTGACCGGAAAAAAAAGATTTTTGAAATCCATTCGCATTTGTTTGCATTTTATTTTGACGGGTTTCCTTTCTTTCTTTTTATTTTAGTATGACTAATATATTATGATTCAGTACGTATATATTAATATACAGTTTTACAAAATTATTATTAATTACATATTTTACCAAACTATGCGTTTTTAAATTCTTCCGAGATAAGTGTGGAACTGTTGCTTCTAATAAGTTGTTTAACTTCTATACTCTTATTAGTCCAGAAATAATTTTAGCCATCCTCTATAGTAAATAAATAAAATTATATAAATATAAATAAATATTTTAAATTGTATCCATGAGTAAACTGAGGTTTAATTTTTACGAAATAATTAATTTAAATGAAATTAACTTTTCAAGAAATGAACTATTCAAAAAATCTTTTATATAAATAAAAGATTTCTTGAATAGTTTTGCTAATTTTTAACTATTATTTCTTTTTATTTCGATATTTTTTTGTGTATATTTAAGTATCTATAACGTGTATATTTTGAATGCTTATGCAATGAAGCGTGTTGGAATTATTTGCTTTAATTTCATTCATTTAAAGTTAGTCTGAAATTTTCTCCAATCTTGCCCCCTTTTTAGCCATGAAATATTTTGCGACCTTTTTTTGTCTATTGAAAAATAAAATCAATAAAAAAATATTAATTCATGAGTGAAAACTACTTTAATATAATGTATTTTGATTAATTTTAATGAAACATTTCAAGTTTAAATATTTATCTGAAATTTTCATGACCTGAAAATGATTTTACATGATTTTAATTGAGAGACCGCGATCCACCGTATTATAAAGTCCTTTTCTGGAAGATATTTGTACTGTGTTTGCTAGATTGAAAGCATTTGCTGAATTTGTATGTAGAGGGGGGGGGGAGCATATTTGCTTTTGATGTTTTCTTTTACTGATTAAACATTGTACAATCAAAATTTGATAGCCGGTTAATTTTGCTTTTATCGGCGCGCGCTAGTCACACGACGGAAGTGTGTTTTATAAGATTGTTTTAAGTTGCCATGCACTTTGTTAGTTTCATGCTTTTTCTTAAAAAAGTAAAAAAAGTTGTATTTGGAGTCAATATTTTTGTTTCGTAACTCATAAAATATCTTTATCTCCTTTTCGAAGTCTTTTTTTTAAAGGTTTACATTTTGTTATCATTTATATTTCATTAAAAGGTATTTCACTATTGAGCGTTTGTAATAAGTTCTCCTATAATATGTACAGATCATTCAAAAGAGAAAGGTAAAAATCGAATTATTTTAATTTTATTTGAAAAGTGTTATATTTGGTTATAAAGGGAACTTACATTTTTATTTATTAATCGAAGTTATTATTTAACATTTCTTAAATGATGAGATATTGATATCATAGTTTCTATTAATGTACTACCTGGACTTATCTTTCATTGTATTTTTGGATCTTTTACTACTTTTTCTTTTTTCAAACTGTTTAAAAAATCCATAACTTACACCCTGTTATGGACTTGGCATTATGTAAACTTCTGTACATTTTGATATTTTATGAATATTTTTAAATATTGAATCTAAAAGTAAAATTAAAATTCAGATATTTTTGTCTAGTTCATATTTTAAAAGAAAAAAAAAAGTAATTCGTATGAGAAAATCCTATTAAAAATTCAAAAAGTGATTTCCTCTTAAATTGTTTTCTTCTTTTTTTTTTAATGCCTGCCTTTGTGGCGGTTTCTTATGTATGTGGCTTCTTTTGTTACTTTATATACAATCATGGTTAAATATATACGTCTAAAAATAGTTAATATATGAGAACTGTCAAGGAAGGGTTTATGGATGAATATTTTATGTTTAAAAACTATTAATTTCAGCCTATTTTTAGAATGTATTTGAATACTCATAAATTATGTATTTTAAGTTTTGTGTGATGCATGTTTTGTAAATATTTCTAGGTTTTGTCTAGTCTTTGTATCTAAATGTGTCCATTCTTATTTTTTTTTTTTTTTTTTTTGTAGTTACGTGAATTTAGCCATTCTTTAGTGTGTGAATCCTTAAATTTTTTAAAATTTGATAATTGTATGTGTACTGTGTATTTGTTTCAGTAACATATTTTAACTTGTTGAAAACATTTGACGAAAACGGAGAAATGACTCAGAAATTGTCGTTTGGTATTTTTTTTAAAAATGATAATTTTTATAAATAAAAAATGATGATTTTTATAAATTTCAAAACATTCCGAATTTTTTTTTCCCATTGAAGAAATTTATATTTGTTCAGAACATAATAACAATATATGTGTCATTTTTCAAAATTACTGAATTTCTTATCAATGTGCCATTTAATCTGCTTTACTCACAATATTCGAAAGTGGAAGACTAATTTACTGAATTTCTAGATCTAATAATTTTAAAACTATCCTCTTTTTCTTTGTTTTTAATGCCCATGAGTTAGAATTTACTATACATTTAAAAATAATTATCTAAAAATAACATTTAATTAATAATACTCATTATGCTATATTTTGCTTTTTAACAAAACTGTATTTGCTAATTTTTCTTAAACTATTTTTGTTTTGAAATTATTAGAATGTTTCCGTATGTCGACGAAAGGCAAAATTGCAACCAACAGCAATTTAGGATAAATTTTTTTCTTCATGTTTCGCTGTCGATATGCAATATTAGTTTATACAGTGCTAGTATATTTGTTTGGAAATTCAATTTACTCAAAGATAAAAATCTAAATAATTTAAAAATATATTAATAAAAAAATCACATGATTTATATTTCTCAAAATTTTGCTCAGAAAAGTGATGACTTTTGTTTCATAATCTGCAACTCTTTTGAAGTTATTCTGTTGCCACAAATGATAGAAAAAATAATGCATTCTATATTTTGTCCTTAACAAAATATAAGCTTTTTCGCCAATTTTTATTTTCAGTGAATAAACATTCGTGTATCATTTGCTATGAAATTTGAATTATTTTATGAGACTTGTGGATGAAACAGCTGTTGACTGCATTTATTTTTGGATTATTGGCGGTTTTTATTAAATATTTTAAAATTTGCTACCCGCGATGATCTTATTGAAATGTAGGAGCCGAAAGTGTAAATCATCTTTAAATCCAGATACGCCTTTATCTGTACTAATCGCTACTACTTTTTGCTTTTTATCTCATCTAACAAAAATTCGAGATAAGTGGATTCTTATAATGGTTTCCAGTGTAAATTTAATGTACAAAACTGAGCCATTTCGCGTGTTTCGATATTTGTTATCGGCAAATGTGTGATATCTTTTTCAGATGCCGAAAGCTTTCAAACAAAGGTTAGTTTGTTTTTCTATTTTTTATGTGTGATTCGTCCCGTTTGTGAAATTTAATGTTAAAAATTTAAAATGGACAATGATTTAGTTCGCTAATTCAGTAGAATTAATGCTCGGTATTTAGTTGCTGCTAAGCCATTTATAAATTGCATAGAATGAATTTAGGCTGAAAATTGGCTATGTTATACCATAAGAAAGACACGGAAGAAAATAGTAAAGTAGGCGGTATTTATTTGTTTGAACTTTTTGAGATATAATATAAAATTTGGCAAAAGATAAATAACTTTGTTCATGAAATTCCTCGAATACATCTGTTTCAGTTGTGGTGAAACAGATAAATAGATCTCCAGGTCAATGAATATAATGATGAGCGTTTATACAATATTTTTTTTTTCTTGTGGAGACGGGGAATAGACGAAAGAAAACACCTGCGGAACCAATAAAAGCATGCAACTGTTGTCTGACTCAGATTTGACTAAATATCGTCTGCGAATTTAAGGAAAAGTTGCCAGTAGAAAACTCAATAGTTTGTAACGAGAGAACAGATGAAAGCTAGTCATCCTGCATTATCTTAATTTTTAAAAAAATTGAAAGGAAAAAATAATTTGTAGAAATAAGTGATATTATAAAAGAACATTAAAATTGAGCAATGCTGTAAGTCATTACTTAAATCGTGTGAAGGGAATGTCTTAATGATTTTAGTATTGCTGATTTTTGAAAACAGAAATGTTTAGGCTCTTTTTAGATCAGATTGGTTTAGGATCTTTTTAATTTTTTTTTCTCATTTCTATTTAAAATGCTTAAGAAAATGAAGTAAAACAGTATCGCATCAGTTAATGAAGTATAAGCAAACAAATAAATAAAATAAATTTGTGTGATAAATTATAAAATTCTTTTAACCGATATCGTTACTTTATCGTAATGGAAACATGAAAGAGGAAAAAAATTGCCGAAATATTCGTCTTCGAAATTTTGATGAATTTCTTCGAGTCGAGTGGAATATCAAATTATTTTGGAATTACATTTGACTGTCTGTCTGTATTCACAATAACTCAAATGTAAAGAACTAGACTAATAGAATTGGTATGTGAACTTTGTCTCGAATTTTTTTTAAGTTTATCGAATTTTGAATTGAATTCTTTTATCCATTGACTGACCTACGGTCTCTACGTCCTTATGCAAATGCGTAAGATAACTCCAAAAGGCAACCAATTAGATTGAGGAAGTTCAGCTAGTTTTATCACTAGAAGAATAGATCTTTATCCAATTTTGGGCGAAATTCGTCCAAATGTTGCCTGACTGTCGATTTGTCTATTCGTCTGTATGTGAACACAATAGATGGAAAAAAAAAAAAAAAAAAAAAAAAAAAAAAAAACAAGATCTTTATATGTGATCGCTACTCTAAAGTTATAGATGTATGTGAAATTTTAGACTTAACCAGTCTATGTGAAAAGGGCCAAAATGAATATTCGATTTCTTTCTATGCTGCGAAAATAATGTAAAACGTGCCTTATTATTATTTTTTCAGCTGATTGATGTTGACTGATCTAATATATTTGCAGTTAAATAAAGGCTTTCACTTTAATTGAATAATTGCTAAAATAATTGCTAAAATAAATCTTGCTTTCACGTTATTTCTTCATCTCTCTCTCCCTCACTCAATTTCCTTAACGTAAAGAGTCCGTTTAATTGCCTAAAATTTTAGTCTGAAAGTTTGTGTTATTAATTTGGCGTTTTTTCTTTAATATATGAAACATTGTTAATTTTTAATTGTTTAATAAGCCGCTATTAAAATATAAATGTTTAAATTAATTCATAGACAATATCTACCGAATCCAATTTTATCCATTATTTTTAAGCAAAAAAAAAAAAAAAAAAAAAAAAAAAAAGCTTATTGCAGCTAATTTTTTGCAGATTTTTCTTTCTTTCTTTCTTTCTTTTTTTTTTCTAAATTTATTTGCGCTTTGTAATTTTTTATTCTCGTTCTTATACTCTTTAGAGTTTCAAATAAAAAGTTATCCATTTGAGGAAAGCTTATATGATTTCGAATGAACTATGACAGAAAATTATATGCATATGTAATATATTTTTTTTACTCAGAAAAGAACACAAGGTAGAAAGTTGGATTCTGTTTTGTAGTGTTCCAAAAGCTCTCGTTCTAATGCTATTAAAATATAAATTTTTGAAATTTAAATAGATATCAATGTAAAAAAAAAAGAAAAAGAGAAATGGATTTATAATGCAAAAAAGATAATTTAGAGCATTGCTGTTAACCCCCTCCCCCATTCCCTTCTTCACATTGAACACATTCCACTTTTTTTCCCCTCTCTTATCTTTTTAAATGAATAATGTATGTGACTTAATGCAATCGGTAAGTGCTTCAATTTTCTGTTCATTCATCCGTATTGGAAATATAGATAAAAAATTAACCGAGAATTTCGAGGAAAATATCATTTTATTTATATTATGATAGGAAGGAAGAGTTTTAAAACTGCCTCCATTATTTTCTCTTCGATTTTGTCCCCACGTTGCTGACAAATTAGATATGGCCAGGATAGAAAATCTCTGAATTTTTAAATTAATTGGGATTGTAATTCTACTGTTTCTTAGAAAGGTAGAGAGGGAAAAATCCTCTTTCAGGTTAAACAAATAATCAGAAAAGGTTTCATTTTGTGTGGTCTTTCTAAAAAGTAAAACATAAATTCTCGAGAGCTGCAAAAGAAAGGAAAGGAAAAATATGTCCCAGCTAATTAAATACTTGTCTGTTTAATGAAAATAAATAATATTAAGATCCATTTCATTTTAACTTCAGCATATAGTTAATTCTTTTGTAATTTAATCTTTTAGTTCAATGAAAAACTTATGAAGGAATGGAAAGATTGTTTCTTAGCATTAAAATCTGTGCATGCAATGGTCAAAATAAATCGGACTGAACAATAAACGCGATTGATTAAAAAATATATTGATTTAAATTTTTTTTATTACAATAATTCTTAACATCTTAACTGACTATAAGGGGGTGGCGCGATACACAGTTTTAAAAAGGATTTTTTTCGAGTTATATTTGATTTACTATTGTCGTTAATATAGTCTATAAAGCATGAAAGTCTCTGAACCCCTCTAAATTAATCGACTTGTGATTTTTTCTTTTTATTTTTTTCTCCTGAATTATCAAATAAATAAATAAAATAAAGGAATTTATATCAACTATTTTTAGTTGTATTTTTGATCGTAGTCATATAACTGTCTTTTTTCTTCCATCTTCGTAATTCAAATTCATATTCATTTTATAAGTACAAATATGACATATGCTTTTTTTCCTGATTAAAATTTTTTAAAATGTTTGCTGGAAGATAGTTACATTTCAACAATATATATATATATATATATATTTAATCGAAGAACTCTCCTACATATAATATCGGATCGAAGTTTTTAATTCGAGTGAAATATTTCATCTTGAAAATCGTCTGAGTAATTCTTCGTTTTTCTTTGTTTTATATTTGTTTGATAAACCAGAGTGTTTTGTGCTTTTAATGAAATGCTGTACGCGTATTGTTTGCACTTTGAAAGTAGGGCGATATGTTTTGTTATCCGTTAAAGATTTTTTTTTTCCGACTTTTATTGAGGTTAAAAGTTGCTCTGTTAGAAAAGGAGGTTAGGGAAAAAAAAGTACCAAATGTAGGAGTACGTGATGTAAAGGTACCACCATTAGATTTTTAAAAATATATTTATTATTATTTAAATCAAAATTATTGTCTAGAGCTCAAAAAATTTCTTGCATTTTTCTTGGAAGTTTTATGTATGGAATAAATAATTATAAAATTGAAACAGCACACTTCACTCATCCTTGAAGATTCATTGATATTCTGCACAAATTCTGACACACTATTAAGAAAATAAATACTCATCCAAGGATCAACATTTTTTTCCAGTGATTAAAATTTGGAGATTTTCTGAAAAAAACTAAACTTCTTTTTAATTTTTGTGAATGGTTGTATGATTATCCATAAATTGGAAATTATGATATAATTTTACTTTAAATTTCTTTTATTTGAATATTTTAAGGTTCAAATTTGGAGAAGGGACATTTTTTACTTTAATACAGAAAATGAGAACTCATAACTGAGTATTCTACTGCTTATCGGCCGCGGTGGCCTGGTGGTAAGGTCTTGGCTTGTGAGCTGTAAGGTTTCAAGTTCGAGATCCGATTCCACCGAAGAACCATCGTGTAAGGGGGTCTGTTGCACGTTAAATCCGTCATGCCAAATGTCCTCCCGCTGGTTTGTTGTGGCGTGGAGAGGGGGGTGCCAGCTCAGGTGTCGTCCTCGTCATCTGACAGCGGTTCAAAATTACGAGGTCCGTCCCAAAATAGCCCTAGTGTTGTTTTACAACGGGACTTTAATATAACTAAACTAAACTAAACTAAACTAAACCAAACCAAACTACTGCTTATCATTAAAAATAAATGCAATAAAGCGTCAATTAAGAGAAATCATAATTTATTAATATTAGTAATTGTTAACTTTTCTTCATTAATAAAATAAAATGAAGTTTATTTGATATTAATCACGTTTAAAGAAAAGTGATGGTACATTTTGAACCTTAGTGGAAAGCATCTGATTATAAAAAATTATTGTATTTTAAATAAGTGGTACAGACGAAGTTTGAAAACGATTAAGTGGTTTTAAAGCTTGAAATTTAAATAAAGAAATCGATCGTTTTCATTTAAGACTTCCGTCCATTCAGAAACAGAATAATATGGATATTGTGTATTGCTTTCGGATTTTTTTTTTACCAGTCTTTTCTTTTATAATTGCGAGCCAAATTAATACATCCGGCTATTGTTCTTAAATTTGAAAAGGGTAATTTAGTCATTAGTAACAATTTATTTAGAAAACTAGAAATAAAGTAGAACTTATTAATATCTAAAATATCCTGTAGATTTTTATATAGGCTGCGAGTATGCCATTTAGTTGGCCATTAAATTAATTTTTCAATGGAAATCGTGGCTTCTAACAAACTTGGTCTGAAGATTTACCAGTGAATTGGTTCAATATAAGAAAATATATTTCAGCATTGTGAGTCATGTGTTACATTTTTCCCCTCTCAAAATCAATATGCGTTTTCATACAAAATTGTAGGTTATTGGTTTTGATTAAATGAGAAAATGATCTCGAAGTTTTTTAAATAATTTTATTGAAATAGTTTTGCTGGGTAATTGTATCTTGCAGTCTTGCTTGGCCATCAAAATCAGTTGCAAAGGGGGGGGGGAGAAGATTCTAAAGAAATGGAGGCATTTTGGCGTCCTTCAGTTAGTTGTTGAGTTGGGACTAAACTGTTCTTTTGAACTCCTAATGTGACCTTTTATCAATCCATATATATATATAAAATATAATATAATATAATATTAATCTGCTTTGCCAGACATACTTTTTTTCCCCTTCGAAATTGTATAAATTTATTGAATTAAAGAGCAAAGGGGTGAAATTCTATAACATCCATTCTTCTTTTCGTAATAAATTCTTGGAAAGGCATTTGAATTACGCTGAAAGCGCGCAATATTGAGTCGAATGATTTACTATTAAATTTAGCAAAAGCCGCTTCCTTGTTTAATCGTGTCAGCAATCGGATTTAATTTTTAACAGAGAAATTTTTGCTGAATTCTTCAACTTTCTTTTTGATGAATTAGATAATTTGCTGATATTTTGTTTCCTTTCATTTTTTTTATCTCCTAACCTAAAGGCCAATTTATTCTAACAATGACTCTTTCATTTTAAATAATATAAATGCTTCTTGCCGAACTTTTAATTTTAAAGATGAGTAGTTTTGTAAACGATATTTTTTTAATTGATTTGTTTTAAGAGGCAGTACGTTCTGCCAATGAGAATTCGGTCTCCGAATTATTCAGAATAAGAGGGGGGGGGGATACCGCTTTTATTTGGGTAATATTTCTGTACATTTGTAAAAAAAAAAAAAAAAAAAAAAAAAAAAAACTTTTTATTTATCTGTATCAAAATCCTCAATGCAATCATTAATTAATTAGTTTTCATACTTTGGAATGTCTGATGTATTCTTTTTTATTTTAGCTCTGATGAAGAGGGAGGTCAAGGGCCCAAATACACTAGAATGGACGAGGACAGCATGCAGGACAAAGAAAGATTTGCGAGGTAAGCAACTAAATCTTTTTAAATCGATTTTCGTGCTGTCTTATTGTGGATTCACACTTAATTTTATATGTATTTTATTTACTGGATTTATCATATATTTTCAGTAATTTTAGATGAGTGTAATTTTCGTTGTTATTGCAAAATTATATTTAATATGTATATAATGTTTCCGTTTGAAAAGTTTAGATCAGTGGGAGTCAAAGGTTTGATGTAAAAAGATACTCGTAGGTTTCCCTAAATATTTAACTGAATCAGAATAAGGTCTGAATTGCATAATGAATCATGCTATTTCCGTAATTTTTCAAGTTCACGTTTTAATCCTTTTATGTTTTTCTTTGTTATTGCTCTCATTGGTATTGCTTGCGAATCGAGTTTGTCAGTAGTGTCACTTGGGTTGAAGTAACTTTACGTGAACTGTAACAAATGCGAAGTGTTACAAATGTTGTACTAAAATTACTTTGAAATCGCATTTTATATATGTATTATTATATAAATTAACGAAATATCGGGAAATCAGTGAAGTTCTTATTATTTTACAAACTTTTAATTTTTCTTAAGTTATAATTTAAGATTCAAATTATTTCAGCTGACTATTTCTTAAATTGTTGGATCTCAACCGTTGTGAATACCGTGTAGACTGATTGCATTAGTAGGTTCGAAACATTTTTACATCTCTTTCATCTCTCAAGTTTCTTAATATTTGTAAGAATTAATAAAAAAAATCATTTAGATTTGAAGCATTTCAATAAAAATTACTCATTAATTATTTTAATTGAATTCCCTTTTTTTTATTTATTATTAGTTTAATTTTTCAGTTTCTTTCTATTTATTTTCCAGTAAATTTTTTTTGAGAAACCTTACTTCAGCGAAAGCAGGTTGCAACGCTACATTTTTCATATGTAATATTATCTTCTGTTAATATGTGAATATTATCTTATCGCAAGATCCTCCTCCAGAGTATTAGTAACTATTGCATTGATGAATTTACATATTTATTCCGAACTTTTTAACACAGTCGATTGAAAAATTTTTCAAACATTTTTATGTTGTATATGTATTATAGTATATATAAAAAGAAAAGTAATGCTTATAATAACTTGGAATTTACAAAGACTCCTGTGAAATCACATTCTAAGTAAATTCTGTATGAGTAAAGATAAATTAATTAAAGCATATGAAATAAAATAAAAAAGAGTGTATGTAAATTGTGAGCAGATATTTATATTGAAAAAGACGGAAAAAAAAATTTAAATCTTCTGCCATCTCACGAATATTGTTTCTGAAGGCACACTTGATTTGATATGCGACTGCTCGTTATTTATTATAATTTTCTTTTTGTGTCATGCTTTTCTTATCAATAGCTTTCGTCACAATGCTCTAAACAACTTTTGATAACAAGGTAATGATATGCTTTAATCATCCATATCGAAAAAAAAAAAAAATAAATAAATGCTGTGCATCTGTCAAAAACTTGAAAATGGAAATTTATATAATCATTGCGATGGTTTATTTGATCGATGAATGTTATTTTTCACAATCAAAGATTTCAGCTGTATTAACCACATATTTTTTAAGTAATGTAAATATTCTGTTTTGAAATGCTTTTTAAATTAAAAGATAACTTTATTACTAATTGTTTGGCTTTACTGTTGAGTGTCGATAACAGCCCAGAATTAAAATAATACAATTAAAAATAATTTATTACTTGCTTAGCTCTTTCAAGATATTATATAGGTTTGCTTTGCAATGTTGGAAGAGAATAGGCTCATTGTAATTAGTGATGATGAAATGTGTGAGGAAAAACACAATAGTTTTTTCTGAACTTTTTTTAAATACTGATTTATTAAGCGAAATAAAGTATTCCGATTTGTACTAGATAAAACTTATATTATTAATTAAATAGATAATTAATTAGATCTAACAGATTACTAATTAGATAGATATTACTAAATAAACTGATTGTTTAGAATGCACGTAGACAAAACGGCATTCTGCTACAAACTCTTATGATATATAAACTTTTGGTGAAAATTCATTATACTTTTTAATTAGTTGATTCGTATTGCATTATGAAAACAGTTGAAGGTTTTATGGACGTAAGATTATTTTTAATTTAAGATTATTTAATTAAGACAGCAAGAAATCAAAGAAAATTATTTTTTTTTTAAATGGATATGGAACTATTTACGGTTTACTATTTAAAACAACAGAATGTTACATATTGTTGAAAACAGTTTGCCTGCATTCGATTTTGTTTCAAAAGCTTTTGTTTGACAAAGGTTGTTCTTTTTTTTTAAATTTTCAATACCATGTATAAGTTAAATTCAGTTTTGTAATTTGATGTTGCTGTGTTCCATTTTTTTAAAGCAAGTGAATTAATTAGTTTGAACCAAGTGAAGAAAATTAGTTTGATTTTTATAACAGTTTATGACTAAAAAGGAAAAAGACACTTGAAAAATATACATAATGTATACTTTTCGATAACTGTTTGGTGAGTGGATATACTTCTTACTTACAGAATATATTTTGCTTCACTAATCAAGATTTTTTTAAAGAAAATATTAAATCGAAACAAACACTTCAGTGAACGAATTTTAATTTCTACTTATTTGGCACCTTTTCTATGACTCAAAAATGATATATTTTTTTGGACTAACGTTTCGTGATTTCTTCATAGTATTTAGAATGATTCATTGTTATCAAAAATTAAGCTACTCTGTTTATCTTCTATATTTTTATCTTTCATTCTGTACTTGATCTTCGTAACACATTATTTTAATTAATGGCACACTAGTAAACCCCCACACATACCGAAATTCCTCTTTGGAAAATCTTCATTGATAATTTTTCTCAATGTTATTACGTTATAATTAAATGAACAATAATTGTGTTTCTATTGGCTTGCGTTTCTTGAGTAGTTATATTGTGACTTTGAATTATTGTGGACTCTTCTGTATCTCATTACTCTTGACCGTTGACCTTGAGCATCATTACTCTTGACCGTTAGTGCGAATTTTTTTAAGTTATTATTATTTTTCTTTCCTTATCCTTTCTTTTTTATTGCTGAACCATAATATCCGCACGAATGTTCAGCACAGATTGTTGGAGTAACAGCTTTCAATTATGAATTGTGTAAAATAATCCCTTCTTTCCTTTTGTTGTAGTGAAGGAAAAAATTTTTTAAAACATATTTACGAAATATTCCGAAGAAGGATAAAGTGAGAAAAAGATTTTTTAAACAAATCCGTTCTCTCATTGATTGACGTTGATTCGTATGCAAGAAACTTTTAATTGAGTTTGCATGTTTTTAAATTGCTGTAGTTTTCTATTTAGTTTATATGCCGGGGCATTGTCCATGGTGACTTACTACAAAAAATACATTGTCTCACTACTTAAAATATTGTTAAAAACTTATGTAAAACGGAAAAAGAAAAAACTGTTATGAAATAAGTTTTTTATACATATTCCATTCAAGATGATTCTATGATATATCTGTGACCGCATGTATCATTTTCTTTTGTCCCATTACTTCTTGTGCATTAGTAAAGAAGCGAAACAGAGAAAAAACAACCCATTAACTTGATATCCAAAATAAAATATTATTTAATATATTTATTTGTAAAGTTTTGATGAAATGTTTCAAAACATTACGAAAGTCTCAATTATTTTTCCTTCTAATATTGATTGATCTTACCCTCGATACGCATGGAGTTGGAGTCTTTAATTTAAATCAAATTAAAACTCTGTCAACTCAAGAAAGTATAAGAATTGAGTTAGGCCGATTAGAAAATTGGAGAGGAATTAAGAAATTTTGTCATAAAACAGTAATAGAAATAGAGAAATTTCATCACTAACCTTTAGGTTATTGGGCCTTCAGACTTTCCATATGGTGGTTTAAATTCTTACATAGCAACTGTTAGATTTGATTGCATTTCTTTGAATTGAAAGAATTCTCTATTGTAGCCATTTCTTATGGCAAATTTTTTCTGAAAAGATAATTGAGGAACCAAATAAGTATTTTGGTGGGTGGGTTAGTTCTTCAATGGAGAAATTTCTGAGTGATTTCCAGTTCTGTTTGCTTAAATTTATCGAGGTATAAACGCATATACCTTTATAGCAGTTTTTAAAAATTGTCTATTATATAAGAAATTTTGTAAAATATGTTTCCATGGTTTTTTAAAATGCAGTTTGAGATTCGAAGCCTGTTTTTGGTTTATAAGAACGCTTTCTTAACTGTAGGCACAAAAGTAAAATAGTTTTCTCACAAAATGTTTTTACAACACCTTTTGCTGTTAAGTTTTTTTAGTTTACAAAATTAGTATTTCTGAAGGTATTTTGACTTAAATGAATGAAGCCAAAAGGAAGTTTTTAAAATGACGTTTGCATTTCCTTACGTTTTATTTCAATAAGTATTCTGTTATTTCTTAAAAGCAAATTGTAACACGTGCTTCAATCTCCTCCCCCTCCATTACATACATCAAATTTGAAGAGAGGAGGACTAAATAGAAAGGAATTACAAGTGATTATGTGAGGAACTTATTTTGGAGAATATGATTTGAACGGTTTTATCGTGTGAAATAATGCTTGAAAGTAAAAGATTTTTCCATGAAGGAGAGGATTTAAACAGTTTTCATTTTGTACAGTATTTAATGAGTTTTGCTAGATCTTCTTGAGAATTAATTTATATGCTGGAAAAAAAATGTTATGCCTTTCCTTTAATTGCCAACAATCAAAACACAAATTTAGTTAAAAATCAGACGTTCTGTTACTAGTTACTTCATTGTATAAAATTTCGGTGAAAATCTTTTAATGAAACTTTCAGAAAAAACAACTCTTTTTTTGTTCCTTTTTCTTATATATTTTATTCATACTCTGCCATTATTATGCCTTAATTTCAATTTTACATTAAAATAACAGTGACTAACCATTATGACATATTTCATGACAAGCAAAAGAGATCTGGAGCTCACTGTTCTTCTCAAACGCTTAGATGAATCAATCATCAGAACGAATTCGAACTCCTGTTAGTGGGGACTATCGCCTCCGTAGCGCTTTATTGTAAGCATCTCTTAGGTGTTGCGACTGCATATGGGAAATGCATTTTGTATGATTTTTTTTTTCTTCACTTCTTTCGTAATTAATCTCGGAAAAGGTTCGCGTGCCCGTATGAAAATCTCATTATCGACTTTTTTTGCGCACTGAAGAGCTCTTATTCAGAGATTGGTGTTTTAAGTGCGGCTCCGAAACAGCTAATGGGGAACTGGGGGCAATTACAGAGTTCGCCTACTTAGGAATTAGCTGGGGGGGGGGCGTAGAAGCGATTAGCTGCATGCAATGGCACCATCAAGAGGACCCTAAAATCAATTCTTACCCGTTTTCAAATAAACTGTCTACCAATTAAATTTTTTCCCTTCCTTTTTTTTTTTTGAAGACGGCAATTCTTCTTAAGGATTGGGGGAGGGGGGGGCGAGTGTATTTTGCATATAGCCAATGGGTTTTGTCATTAGCACTATAAAAATTCATTGCCCTCATTCTGTGTCGAAAATTGGGTTTGTGAATTATTTTATTAATGGTTAGTTGTATTAGAGAATATTTATATTAGGGGTGATTTCTCTAATTTGTCTAATAATTTTTGTGTGCTTGTTAGTTTTTGAAGTTTTTTGTTCTCCCGAACATAAATAAATGTTTCAAAATACTATATTTAAAAAGAATTATATTCTGTATCTATTCAAATTGTTATATTTAAAAAATACGGAATAACTTTTTCAATCACCTTACCGACATTTTACATGCCTTCGAATTGTCGGACTGTTTACCCATCCGTGTTGGCGGGATCAGTATGGGCTTTCAAGCTTTTGCATCTTGAAAAAGGACTATATTTCTACTTTTGAACCCATTTCTGAAAAACTCGTTGACTCAAGAAAAAAAAAAGTAAAGCAGAGATCGATTTTCTTATATTCATTCGTTTAAATAGAAGCTTATTTGATTGAGATATATTGAGATTATATTTTGTTTATAAATAATATGTCTAACAGATGCATAATGTTTGTAAATATTGTTGTGTGAGATTTCATATGATTGCATTGAATCGAATGCGTTCTATGCGTACCGAAATGTGAAGAAAATTTTTTCGAGAAAAAGGTAAAAAACTTGAATCATTCTATCATTAGAATTCCTGTTAAATTCATTGTTAAGAGAATAATTGTTCATCGTTAAAGAATTTCAGCTGTTGAAACCTATACAAATTATGCATTTCTTTAATCTGTAAAATGTCTATTTTATCAGACTGAAATTAAAAATTCAATTTTTGAAGGTACAGATGTTCCTATTTCCATTAACACGTTTATGAGCAATTTTATAATTTAATATAGATGTAAGTATTATTTTTTTTTCATAATATTGCGTTGAATTTTCTTTCTGAGCGGAAAAAAATATTCAGGGATTTCGGGCAATTTTTAATTTGTTATAACGGACGTTTATTCTTTTGTCTTTGAAAATTATCTACCGTTTGTTTGAAGAATGCTTATGAAATATTTAAACAAAATAGCTATATCTTTTTCTCCCCCTGCCTTGCTTTGTAAATCGGGATTTCGGAAGTGCTGTCAACGCACCCGTAATAAATTCTCTTTAACATTTGAGAGAAAATTGCCGTATGGTAACAGGAAGAAGGGTCGAGAATGACAACGATTCCTTTGTAAATACCGCATTTCATGTGAAAGCATTCACCTTTATCCATCCGACTTAAATAATCGCTTCGAATTTTCCGAAAGGAGGCTAGCGCGTCTGGCGATTTCCAAGTAATATATATTCACTCTATTTTTCCAGTATTCCGAAAAGTGGTCTTTGCTCCACTTTCCGAGATTTTTCTTACTCGTTATCCTAATTTTTTTCGGTAATAACTTTTCCCCCGGTTCGGGTTCGTAATGGAATCGAGAGAACTGCAGAGGAAACGGATGCTTCTCTCCTAGATAATACCAAATCGCTCGTATAATATAGGCGGAACAAAATAAATTTCCTGTTCCCTTGTAATTGACATCCTGGTTTGTTGTCAGGTGAGCATATTGAATAACGCTGTATCACAATCTTTTCATCACGCACGCCCAGCCCTCCCGCTCCGCTCCCCTCCCCCTCCCACTTCAAAAATGTCTCTTTCATCGATTTTTGCTTTTAGAGCTATTCGCTTGCGTATGCTTATATGGCTGATACACTGTAACGTATTCTGTCTCTTTTAAAGGACGTAAAAGCAGCTAATCGGTTTTCGAGCGGAATAAAAATACATACCGATCAGCGGTAGTGATTGTAAAATTGCCAAGTTTCTTTGTTATAAAGGAAATACATCATGAAAATGAAGTGTTTTGGTGCAAAAAGGAAGTAGCTCGAATTTTTTAAGCTTTCTGAAAACTGCAAAAAAAGGTTTAAATATTTAGGTTTCTGAGTTGTGTGAAAATATTCTTTTTTGATAAATTTCCTTGATTATTTTTGCATGTTAGAAAAGCATTTTCACTCAAAAGTGTACATTACAGATTACATGGTACATAAGTGATCATTAGAGCTGTCTCTTTCTTGCTACAAAATGTACATTTAATCTACGTCTGGAAAAAAAAAATTGCAAAAATTATAAATAAAATAAATCAACAATTGTAATATTTTATTTGACAAAGATTTCAAATGAAATCCAGCATATACTCTGTCTTTACAAACCGAAAATTACACTTTCAACTGTCACATTCCTCCTCAGTAACATCTAGCTCATCTAATGCGTTGTCTGTATGAAGTTTATTGTTAAACCACCTATCATTTGGTTATTCGTATATTTGGCCTAATTCAATTACACATTTATATTTTTAGTTTTATGTCATTGACAGGATAATATGCTTGCTGAAATTTGTTTTTACATTAACGCGTTAAAAAAATGAAGGTAACTCCATTATATACATTTTTCTTGTAACAAATTTACGAAATATGCAATTCTATCTCTTGAGCAACACGAAAAAAAAAAAAAAACTAATGAAGTTACGTCTCTTGCAATAAACCCTTTTTCTTTTTTAACTGTGTGATGGAACATAAAATTCAAAACTCTCTTAGAATTGAACTACCTCCTTTTTGAAGTAAACCCTTCAAATATGAGAATTTATTAAACTTTTATTAATTTCGATAATGATACTTTTTTAACTTGTGGAGAAGTAAAGTAATTCGCGCTGCAAATATGCCACGCTATTTTAATTTTGAAATCCATTGCGCAGAAGACGAAGAACCTGACATCATTGGACAGCGTAAGAGTGCATGCAATTGGATGTTAGATAAATTACACTGTTACGTTTATCATGTTATAGTGACGTTACAGAATTAATTTCTTTACAGTTGAGAATCATCTTGTGGAGGAAATCAACACCGATATCCACAAAATATTCTTAATTAGCTAGCCTGTATAATAGTACTTTTATTGAGAGTTTTTTTTTAATGAGTATATTTTAATATGATGTGACAACCAGTTGCTGGTAATTCCGTGAGATTTCGTTTAAAAGAAAAAAAAAACTTTCATTTCCTATATTAAATTTTAACATTTAGAATTCAATAAATTTAGATCAATTTTAAGTGCTGATCACTGATACCAACACTTAGAATTCAATAGACATCTTCCATTTGATGATAAGCTGCATCAAACGCAATGCGAGTTCCTCAAATATCTAAGAGGGTATAAAAATTCAATTAATAGGTTTAAAAATAAAACATGATGACAGATATTTGGCATAGTCATTTGTTGGTTAATAAACTTCAACCAGTTGTTATGAGAATAATAGAGGGAACCAGAATAACCGTAATTTGCTTAGAATACATCTTTGTAAATGCCGGGTTTAAGTAGTGGGTGAGGGAACTGTTTAGCTCAGTTGTTGGCGTCTTGCAATGGCGTAAGTCGGCATTTTCCATTAGGGTATGCAACAATATGCATTGCTACACGAATTAGAAATTTGCAGATGTTCAACTGATGTATGAAGTTGCTAATGGAAAATGTCCAGCCGTTCAAAGATGATTCCCAACCATCCACTTATCGCAAAGCTGCCGATGCACAGGCTCGAACAATTGCCAATTCCACATTTGTCTAGTTGCGAATAAATAATGCACTGTACAAAACCTTTGAACAGCTCGTCCGTTTCCGTTTGAAGTTTGGATCATAATCAGTTCGATATCTGCACGATTCACATTCGTGTAGTGATTCATTTATTTTTGCAAATCCCAGGAGGAAATATCGCTGTACTCCAATGAAAGATGTCATCATATGCATTGAACGGCTTCCTTTATTGCCTTAACACATGTTCTGGAGTTAAAAAAAAAAGTTACCCACTAGTATCCTGCTTATAGATTTTTATCTCACATAATATCGATCGCTGGTATTTAAAACTAAATTCTAATCGAATTTTTCATTTTGGTTAAAATTCATTAGAATCGTGTAAGGATTATTCAACTCCACTTATCGATACACGCTTTTACTCCTCTCGGATTTTCCGCTTCAGTTGTTACCAACTGTAGAAATATATCCTCGAAAATTGTGAATGTACTGAAAATACATACTTCTTAAGGGCTGCGCAGAAATATATTGATTTTCCCCATAAAAATACTGTATTTGCAATAAAAAGCATTTATTGCAGCCTGGAACTCGTCTGGTATTCCAAGTGTCTATGATGTGTCTTGCGAATTCTCTGTAAAAGTAAAATTTACGGTAAAAAAATACAATCTGTAGGTATGACTTTTTATGTACTTCAATATATTTTTTTTAAAAAATTCTGTCTTTTATTTTGGTATGTATCTTGTTTCTGATAAAAGGAAATGCTCAAATATTTTTTCAATTCTTAGAAATTGAAATAACTAATTTGATTTCTACTGAGACGAAATACTTAAAAACTGCTTATGCGTTTCTTGTGTGTGGCTATGTTAATATGTGTGAAAGGATTATATTTTCTTTTCTTGTCTTTTTCATTGTTTTTGCATTTTGTCCGAGATGATATTTCATTTCATGTTTTCTCGTCATTAGAGATTCTATTTTTAAAATTTCTAATAATATTAATAATTCTACTTTTATTTGTGTCATTTATTAGAAACAAAACCAGGCAGTAAACAAAAGTATGTTTATCTTTGTCAGTTATCAAGTCGTTGCTATTTTGTGTCATAAATTATTTTTAAACTAGATCCAATAATTGAACTCTTACTTTTGATTCATTTATATATGGTAATTTCAAACCTTGTAAAAAGGTAAAAGCGTAAGGTATTCAGTGTTGGAGTTGTAAAACAAAGAAAAATCTCTCGTATAGGACTCTGCCACTGCATTTTCAAGTACATTTTGTGGCCAAAACGTCCGTTCTCTTTTTCCCATCGACTCTGGATTTCGATAGAGAGGAAGGCCATACTTTTAAGGAGGAGGGAATTGAAGTGTTTTTGTATATTAAATTATTGATACTTTTGGAAATAGCAACAAAAAATTATTTGAAAAATTAACTCTTCTTTCATAGATAAACTCTATGAAAAATTCTTTTGTTATAGAACAAATATTGTTTAAATAGGATTGGACACTCTTATTGGTTTCATTTTTTAAAGTTTGTTTTAATTTTTGAAATGAAAGTATCATCTATAAGGGAGGGAGCAGATTCCTAAAAATAATTCTGAATCATGCTGTAGCGGTATGATGCTTCCAGTAAATGATGGACTGATTTAATTAATAATTTATAAATAAAATTATCTATTTTGAAAGCAAATGATAATAAAAAAGACTGGTCCAAAAACTTGCAAATTTCAAATCTCTTCTGCAAAATTAGTACGAATTATTTGCAGATATTTTGTGTAGTCGTGTTTAAGCAGTGAACAGAGTAACAACCATGAACAAATAGGGGGAAAAAACCAACAACATATTACTAACTGAATAATTCAAAATTAATATATGAAACTTGTTTTAAAATCGGTAGATTATTCTATTTCATATTAACAACAAGAATTAGAAGTCAAGAAGAATAAGAAGTTTTAGTATCATCAAATGTTTATTTATTCGGTAAATTCTCGTAGTTTTGGAATACAAGTCCACATTAAGGTTATTTAATGATATATAAAAGAGAGAGACAATTTGAAAAAATTTACATTGGTTTCTAACATTTTTATGCATTTAGTGTTCCAGTGGGAAACAAATGTTTCATTCTTCATATATTGTGCTTCATATATTATCATATAACCAAAATCATATTTTTTAAATGAAACTTTGTAAGTTGGAAATATCTCTTAGCATTTCTTGAATGACTAACATACATTTTATGATATGAAACCTTTTTATTGTATAGACTGAAATTGTACTCTAATGGTCATTATTTAATGGAATCTACATTGATTAATGTTACGGACATTCTGTTCCATATGCCACTTTTATCTATCCCTGCTTCGCCAACCGTCTGTCCCATCTGCGTGTAAAGAGATTTTCAACTGGAATCCAAGCGTAACACGTATACAATGACGGCTTTATGTGCATGGATTTTATGTATATATTTAGATCTCCGAGATAGATCCATATCGCTGATAGTTAGTTATGGTCTGGAATACGCTTCGCTGTGTTCTTTACTCACATTTTTTCTTGTATGTAGCTTTTTAATATTTGATTTTTCTAGTAACTTATCAAGTCATAAATATGCTTCTATGTTACTCTACTGGACAAACTTCCAAGATAATCTTTTGAAAGAAGAAAGATAATAACTCCGCTGTTTGTCACGATTTTTAAATTTTTTTAAATTTTTATTTTTTATTTTGAAATATTCTGAAGTAATAGCAAGTTCGACTTGTTCCGTATGGACTCACTGAAGAATATCAAATCCATGGTGCACACGGAGCACTTACATATCAAAATTATTACAAAAGGTTTTGAAAATACCGTGTACACCATGGATATTGAAATGATTACTAGATTTTTTAAAAAAGATCCTTTTAGCAGCCATTGTCATAGGACTTTAATTCTCCCAGAAATGAATTAATCTGATTTTCGAATAGAATGTTTTGGAAAGCTCTACCCCTAAAATATACTTAAAAATTTATGAATTAAAGAAATTTATATAATCAAATTCGCTATTTGGCTACTTGACATAGACGGGACGCAGAGAGACGGTCGTTTCAGCGAAGCTTTATATAAAATATTTGAATGGCATACGACATTTGGGATTTGTGATGTATAACATAGACGTCATACTTTTAAGTCATAAATGCAGTTACTTGAAAAAGTTATTCAATACGTTAAAATGTTACCAGCTAGAAACCTCACTATATAATTTTTTTTTCAAGAAATATTTTTAATATTTTAATCATAAGACATTCTTTATTAACTCAAAATGGCTATGATCTTAGATAGAAATTGGCTATCAAGAGAGTCAGCTCTCATTTATGAATGATCTACTACTATTTAACTATGTCTCATTGGTAAATGATGTTAATGGTTATTAATGGGAGTTAAAATTGATAATTATTCCGCTATTCACATGAATCATTAGAATTTCCACCAAATGGAAGTTTGAGCTTGGTGGTCTCAGTATACTATTTTGTTTCATTCATACATGTATTTTGTTCAGAAGGGTGTGCGTTGTAAAATTTCTTAGTAGTACTTTTCAGACAACAGCAGTAACATAAGATTTTTATGGTGCTTATATTGTTTTTTTCAACATTGATAACAATACAGTGAATATTTATTCAGTTTAAAATTAATATTAATTCAGTTTTCAGTCATCATACTTTCATCTTTGACATTTGCACGTACAGCACTGGTTATCCGTAGATCTTATTGTTGTTTGTCGATCCTAGCAGTTTTGATTTCTTTTAAACTAACGCTGCATCAAGTGGAAAAATATTTACCACTGGGAAATCTTAATTTTTATTCTTGAAAGTACACGAATATAAATAAAGAAGTTTATTGTTGTAAATTTCAACAGTTTCTTACTGATTGTTTCAATAGTTATGGAAGTTTTATCCCAGAAATTGTTTATGTAGAATCTAGAATAATTAACAACTTGAAGATGAAAATAGTGAGCAGTGTTGTGAAACTTCCATATTGGATGACAGTCATCCAACTTGTAGCCACTGTTTGTAAAAGTGTCCTTCCATCTTCACGATGAAGTGCTTCTTTGGAAGCATTCTTTACTCATTTTCTATTCATTTACACTACTCTGTCTCAGATAGTCATTTTCGATTACCAGTTGCATATATGCTACCAATGATGTGCGTTGATCTTTTTATCAATTATTTTCCCTTTTCTCAAATTCCTCGCTTCTTCAAAGAGATCTTCTTATTGATCATGTCACTTTCACAGTGTTTACGAACTTCTGTATTTCAGATCAGATAACCTGTAATGGGCAGGGTGTACGAACGTGTGCGGTAATTCTGGTGGTCTCTAATCTCTCCTCAAATGCAGACTGAGAAATGGGTGTTCATTATCGCTCTCGGTGATAAGGTTTGCGTTTTTGACGGGGAGGTTGCGTGCTCCCCTGCGGAAGTGCCTTTAATGCCCCTTTTTTCTCCCGCCCTTTGCTATCTCCTACTTTTTCGAATGCCCCATTCCAATAATGCCTTCAACCACATTGCCGAGATTGAGAATCGATTTCTCTTATCATCGGCCGCATCACGAAGGAAGTCAGCAAGAGGAGAAAAAGCGCACGGGGCTTGAGGGGGGGGGGGGGCAAAGAGAAAAAAAACAGTAATGGGTCTTCTCGGATTGCTTAGGCTTCGATGCGACTCCTGAAGAGTATCTAGGTAAAGATAGTTCTTTGAAAAATTGTCTCAAACTGGACGTGCGTCTGCGTTAAAAAGGCATCAAAATGTACCTTACCACTGTCCGCTCTCCTTATGTACAGTCAGGTATACAAAATCTCTAAAAAGTTTTGGAAATCACTGTTGAAATACTTGTGACGGAGAAAATTTTTAACCTTGTGCTGCATTATTCAAAGGCCACAGTAGATTAGTGACAATGTTTTGGCCTACCCATTTGAAAAGTGAGAGTTTAAATATCAGTTTCATAGAATTTATGTATGTTTATTTTGCGAAAAAAAAAATGTCTTAAACCTTGCATACATGTTGATAAAAATTTCCCATCAAAATATGCTTTTCTTCCCCTGTTTTAGATTTTTAGAATAAAAAGTGAGGTACGTAAAATGTTTTTTAAATCTTTTCGATCTACTTAAAAGTGAAAGAAAATTCTCACTTTTTGTGCATAGTATCTAAGGACCGCGGTTTACTAGTGGCATAGTTTTGGCTGGGTGATCGAAGGATTATACTTGGTCTGATGCGTGTTTATTTTGCGCCTGTTCATATATCTTGATGTGAAAACCGTTTAGTCTCAGGTGAACACCAACACAAACTTTGATTGTCTTAGTAATAAATATTATTCTTCAATGTAGTTTCAGTCAATTTAAATGCTTTCTTATACTGTGCCCTATGGAAATTAACTATTCTGTCACATCTAAATTTATAAAGTAATCTTCCGATTTATGCCATATTTTATTTTGAAAGATAATAAATGAGAATCAAATATGGATAAAGGCTATCTAATTTAGTGCTACTGAATCGTAATTGTTGTAAAAAATACTAATAATACATCTGGCTTATTTTTTCAATTGGAACATTTTTCTGGTAGTTAATAAAAGAGCAGCATTTTTTGAAAATCTACAATTAACAACGTCAGTTAAAAAAAGTTTTTTTTTTGTTTTTTTTTTTTCAGATAAAAAAAAAAAAAAAAAAATTCGTAGGCTTATTTATCAGAACAATTGTGCTACTTATCTATGTCTTACTTATCTCTCTATCCATAAAACTGACTTGTTTTTTTTAATGCAATGTTATCTGTCACCAGACATTGATTTTTTAACTCTTGTTTTAATTTTTATTTCATAAATAAACTTTCAAAATTTTGTTAAAGACTGTGATATTACTTTAATTTATATAAGTGATAAAAGACTTTAACCCGCAGAAGGAAATACAATGTTATTCGTTTGGTTGGTATATGGGGTGATTCGAATTTTAATTGAATCACGGGACTGGATTCGTTAACTTTGCCACTTGCAAAATGCCCATACATTGATTACTAATGGAAGTACAAAAATAAGATACCAATATAAATATCATTTTCATTATATAACTCAAATTTTAAGATGTCTCCAGTAGCTATCCCATGACTTCAAAGCGGATCCTATTAATCAAACCAGTAAACCTAATAAATTTATTAAAACTGAAAAGGAAGAATTCGTATTCATGACCACTTGAAGCTTCAAAACCTATATTGTTCAATGTGTTCACTGTATGATCCGGAATTCGTTACCGATTGATGTGTTACTTTATTTTTACTTACCAAGTTCAAACTTTGCCAAAATCAGATGCGATTTCAGATAGTTGAGTTATCGTGATATTCTGTTTTTGCAACTAATCAAGTGACATTCTGGAATATTTCTAATAAACATGTAAATATTGCTCACGATGCGTCAGTTTTTAATATCCTTTTGCGCAGTAGGGTACTTCTTCGTTTAATAAATTGATTTTGCTTCTAATGTCTTTTATGACATTTATTTAGTAAATACCGAGTGTTATATTCTCGGTAAATTGCTGAATAAAGTATTTATATAAATATTAATTAAATATAGTACAGCGTTTTCCAACATCGTAAGTGTTTATTTATTCCGAAAGTTACTGACTTCAAGATCTGCTTCATGTATGTAGGCATGCTTGTTGATTTCATTTCAGAAAAAGAACAACATTAAATTTGTTTGCTTTCGAATTCTATTTCAAGCTCCTTTAACTATTTTTTAACATGTTCTTTTCATAAATTTGTTCAAAAATGTTTTAAAATTGCTAATAAAAAATGTACTTCACGTACTGTAATTTAACAGTATGTATTTAATTTCTCTAAAGTAAAAGTAATGTAGATTCTGCTACGTAAACTTACTTATTTAAAACATATATATCCGTTTCTATGAAATGTGTGATATAATTGTTATTAAATGGAAAAAAAAATAAAGAACTTCCTTTTTATCTTCTGTTTAAAATTAATTCTATTAGTCAATTAAAATAAAATTGTGTTTACAGCGATATTTTTTTTTTGTTTGAGTAATTCATTAAAAGTGGGGGGGGGGGATCCTTTTTAGTTCAATTGAGAAATTCCCGAAGATTCTTTTCCTGAATTCGATAAGGTAAATTTATCGTTGGAGTTGGCATTCTTTGTAGTCTTGGCTGGCCATAGATAACTGATTCGCTAGACTTGCCACCAATGTCTGTTTGCCAAGTTGCAATCACTAAACCAGTGAACAGGAATTTGTTGATAATGGCAATCGCTGTGTGCTTTAGCAGGTTTCTTTTTCAGTTTGACGTTGTTCTAAGGAGTGTATAGTTTAGCTTTAATTTTGTTGCTTCATTGCTTATTTGGATATAGTCATTAATAGCTTTTAAGTTTTTGTGTCTGCATAAAGTAATATCTGGATGTACATAAATATTGTATTTGATTTTGTTGAATCTTATTAGTATTTATCATTGGAGAAAAGTAATAGCTCGAATAATGATATGGGTAACGTAATAAATTTTTACTGTTTTTACGTTGAAGCTCTTTGGTTTTGTTCTCCTTTCTTATCCCTTCTAATTCTTATTCCATTATTTATGTGTTTTTAAATGCATAGGACTTCAGTGATAGGTATGGATGTCAGTAATTTCAAATTACTGAAACTCTAGAATACCATTCGGGAGGAGTGCAAGGAAATCGACGATATAACACATTCCTGTTTTTAATTTTTTTAAAAATCATATCGATAGGCAGACTTTGTTTCATTATTTCGGCTTAAATCTGCTATACAATCATATTTTATATAATCATATTTTATTAGTTCTTTTGTTTCCAGTATTTCCATCCCCCTCATGAATTTTTCAGTGAAACCAATTTTTTATATATAATGGTTGCTTTTTGTCTGTAATTGCTGAAATCTTGATACTATTATGGAGTTTTACTAATTTGAAACTGAAAATACGAATTAATTTGGAAATTTCGACCGAATCGAGTTATATGTCTTTTGTTTATGTCAGTTTCTGTGTTTGCTTCAGTATTGAAAATTCATTAAGTGACTATTTCTTTATAATTTTAAGAGCGTTATCTATTAGTTTTTATGAAATTTAGTTCGAAATTTTTCATTTATTTAAGTCATTATTTCTGCGATTGCATTTCAACTGTCGTTCAATTAAAATCCTTTGTTTAACTGAATTCAGACCGAATTAAAAGTACTTGCTATTCTTGTTTTATATACTTTTGTTAATGTTTACTTTACATAAGTTTTCTTTGTGCCACTGTTACAGCATTCCTCATTACTATTCAATTTTTAATTTATGATGTGGAAGTGGGTCTTCTCTTTTATATTTTTGCTGTATTTTGGACTATACGTAGGTAATTGAATTTATATTAGGATGCTAACAAATATTTTTTTGAATTAATCTTGAGTTTAAATTTAATATTATTTCTTATTTCGTCCGTATTTTTCTTTGAAATTATTGTTGAACTGGCAGCACCTTTCCATATATTTGACTCCACTTTTTAGAGTGTTAGCCAACCTATACTAGCCCTTTTAATATCATAGGGGGACTTTCTAATGATTTTTGCTATATATTTGAATATTTTGATTATGTGAATTTTGCCGTTTAATCAGTTATGTGTAATTTAGATTTTTTCTTTCTTTTTTTCTATTTTTTGAAGGGAAAACCACTCGGAAATCGAGAGGCGTCGGAGGAACAAGATGACAAGCTATATTTCTGAGCTGTCTGAAATGGTTCCAACTTGCAACGCTCTTGCACGGAAGCCCGATAAGCTTACTATCCTTAGGATGGCTGTGGCACATTTAAAAACGCTACGAGGTAAGAATTTTTTTTTCTTTCTAAATTTAAATTTTATTATCTACTTACCAAAAGTAATGCTTCTACTGAGAAGTCTGGTTTAGAAAAAAAATTCTATACTCAGAAAAAATACGTGGGAGAAATTTATTGATATTGATTCCTATAATGAAATAGGAACTATTAAAAATTATTAAGCTTTATTTAATATTAACTACTTCTATCTATGCATGAATATAGGAAGAGTCCTTGCAGCAGACAAGTAGTAATATTGTTCCGACATAGGTTTTTGATATTGCATATTTTCGTAGATAACTCCTTTTTTGCGATTATTTCTTATTGCACATCTCATTTTGGAGT
>JAPMOR010086589.1:478-119900 GCA_026543865.1 Argiope aurantia
TGAGCGTAATAGCACTGGGGGGGGGGGTATCACTTCAGAGGTGATCGTTCTCTAATTCAGGTCTAAATTACGATCAGTGGATGAGTGAATGAAAGCCAAGAATGAAGTCCGCCTCGTAAGCAGTGTTGAGACGCAATCGTACTCTTGGCACTACTGAAAAAACAAGAGACGCTTATTCGGCTTAAATCGCTGACAGATAACTGTCAGAGGGCTTTAAAGCGCCATAAGTAGCAATAACAACGTGTTTGTTTAATACTTTCTCGTATACGTAGTATATAGAAAATATTATAATCGTCATAAAATTCGAACACGAGATTTTTGACGAATCTCCACATTTTAGACCTTCCGGAGATCGTGAAAGATATTTTTGGAAAATATCCATCTGTCTGTCTGTCTGTGACAAAGATAACTCAAAACACTTTTTGAGCTAAAAGGATGAGATTTGGTACGCGGTCTTTACAACACATTTGAAGATTCCGATCAAAGTTTCGATAAAATCCGCTCACAGGAAGTCTGTCTGTCTGGTTGTTCGAATATAAATTAAAATGATAACTACAAAATGAAGAGAACTTGACGGATAAAATTTAATACACGTATTTATCATCTAAAGTTTGCATTTAAAGAACTTTTACATTTGTCAAGTTTGAGTCAAATCCAATGAGAGGCTGACCGTCTGTTGGTCTGTACTTTCAGAAACATATAAGCGCGATAATTTAAAATCACATCGACGCAAGTGTATTAAATTTGAAACATGATTTTATAATGATTAATGTAGTTTTTAATAAATTTTTGTTTCAATCAATTAGTAAAAATACGTCTAAAACACAAATTCGATTTTCGCCAGCGACTGATCACCAATGACGAAAGGAGAGATTCATTAAAAATGCCAAATTCATGTCAAAGGTTAATATTTCATAACTATTGTACGCAGTCTTAACCTTTCGAAGATAATGGAAGAAAATTTTGGATAGACAACTCCCGCTGGTTATTACACGACTTTATACATTGTAAGAAATAGCAAAAGGTAATAAATTATTATTTTGTTATACGAAATTGAACTTTCATATATCATATGAACTTTAACTTTCCTCAAGACTCTGCTTTTGTTCGAGTCTGTCCTGAAGCTTAAACCTAACTCGTATTCTATCTAATGATCTTGGCATGCATGCCTAATTGTATGTGTTACGACATGACTTCGCGTTTCTTTTCATCTTACTCGGTTTATTTCAGTTTTAATTGGTTAAATACTCGATATGAAACTGCATGAAAACTATTTTGGAACGAGTCATGTAATTTTGAACAATAGTCAGATATCGTGGACGATGTTTTACCCGTAACTTGTTTTGAAACTTCATTAAACTAGCAAGAGAATGTGTGTTCCAATAGATGATGCACCTACATATCATAAATTGTCTTTGGAATCGCATTTGGACATCTCAGATTTATTTCTGAAAGTTTAAATTCTTTCATCAAACTATTATTGACCCTACGTCAGATCCGAGGTAGGATTGAAAGGCTCATGTTCCCTCTTAGAGTCTTTAGTCTTTAATTTAAGATTGTTTAGAGAGCTATCTTTAGAATTTTTGAACAATTGAGGAAACTTTCAAATAGTGTGATAGGGTCCTTCTTCTTTAAATATTTTAAATGATTATGCGGTAACAAGCATAGCAGAGAAAAATGCTTTCCTATATTAAAGAACCTCAGCATTTATTTACACAACTCAATAAGACAGACAAAACAGAATAATCGATACAAAAAATCATGTTGATTAAAGAATCAGCATAATTTGTATAAAAAATATCAAGAAGAGAGACTACGACTAATTCAAAAATAAAATTTAAAAAAAACCAAAAAATTAATACGTTAAAAAATTAAATAAATTAAAAATAAAAAAAGTTATTTTTCCACAATTTTTTTCATGCATTCCTAAGCAAGCTCTTTTATAGATTTAATAAATCTAAGCAACTGATTTAAAATTTAACTCAATTCAATAATTTTAATACAATAATTTTTAGTATTAGGAAAAGCGGTGTGTTCGGGAGGGGGGGGGGGGGGGTAAATCCTTCCTAAACGAACTCCGAATTATGCAGACTGTTTTCATCTTGAAAACTCATAATAGATTCTAAAACTAAACTGCAATGGCATTATCGATCTTCATTTGACTCTTTAGAATTGCACTTACCTTTTTTTTAAAGCTAATTTACCTAAAGTCTTTTTACTTTCTCTTATACACGAGAAATCCATTCACAGGAAGTCTGTCTGGCTGGCTTTTCGAGTATAAGTGAACTCAGTAACGGCAAAATGTAAAAAGCTCATTAAATAAAATTTGGTACACAGGTTTAGCACCTAAAATGTAAATTTTTTTCAAAGTTTGAACAAATTTTATGTAAGGGTTGTTATCAGTTTGTATTTTAGCATACTTGAAAATGCAAAAACTCATAAACGTAGATGCTTAAATCAATGATATTAGGTATATGATATTGTGACTATAATTACAGTTTCGTGTGATGTAAATTATCCTACAAAAAGGTGTCCAAAACACATATTCTCGCGATGGATTCATTAAAAATGCTAATTTTGCTAAATTTTGTTTTAATGTAATAAAAATAAATATGTTTGGAATTATATATCGTACGAATGAATTAAAATTTAATGTGCAATTGCAGTTCTATCATTGTACATTTGTATAGTTGTAAAAAATCATATATCAAGTTTTATTGATTTCTGAGTTATATTTATATGCTTGGAAAAATACAGACTGACAGATAGTCAAACTTTTTGCAGATTTGGATTAAAATTTGATAAGAATCCATGTTTTAGATGTTAAATCTGTATATCAAATTTTATTTATCTACCTGTTTACGTCTTGTATTTAATAGTTTTCGCTTATATTCGAATAGCCAGACAGACAAAGTTCCTCTGAATGGATTTCGTTCAAAATTAGACAGAAATTTACAAATTTCGTCTAAAGTCACGTGAGTGTGAGCGCGCATTGAAACGCTGTATAACAATCGTTTGACCTAGAGTTTGAATTTAGCACAGATGTAATATGGGGAGTGAAAATGCCATTTTTAAGCCATGTTAAATTTTAAAAATTGTCTTCTTAATGATGAAAATTTATTAATCTTTAGTATTTAAAAAAATTGTATAGTTTTATACAATAGGCTTTATTGTTACAATGAATTTCAAATAATTTTGACTGTTTTAGAAAATAATTAATCGTCTGATTTTCCTTCATTTTTGAAAGCTAAAGAAGCTTATTGTCTCTACAGTTTGCAGGAGGAATCACATATTAAAATAGTATTACCGCAAAAGACAAGAGTAACTGGAATAGATTTAATAAGGGCAATAGGATATCATGTGATTCAATTCCATTAGGTTCATGCTCACAATAAGCAAAACTGGTATAAGGCTTTTAAAATAACATATCTGTTATAATGTGACGACTAATTATAATTTCTCGATCGAACCAGGAGCATCAAGTTATACATAAGAGATTGAACTAAAATTAAATACAGCCAATATTATACACGAACCTGCTGGTCGCTAAAGTCAGTTAGTCTCTACTAATAATATAGGTGCGTGTGTGTGTATGTGTTTGCGTGGATGTTGTCATTCTACAGCCAGACCGTTTGATCTGAAGCTATCAGATTTGGCATATATATATATCTTGGAGGCTAGAAATGTGTACATTGGAACGATTAATTAAATTTAATATTAATTAAATAATTTTTAATTTAATAATTAATTAAAAATTAAGTTAAATTTTGGTATTTACTCGAGATAACTTCCAAAAATATTACTGCCCAAGAATTAATTTTACATCGTTTCAAAATTTTAAAAACTGTCTTTTTAATGATACCAATTTAACAGATTTTTAGCAAACTTTCTAAAAGTAATTTTTCCTCTCATTCTCAAAAATAGATGACGTTATTGTTCTAAAATTCGAACCATCTCCATTGTTTATCAAATATTTAATCGTGTGATTTTCTTTTATTCTTGAAAACCAAAGCAGAAGGATTCCGTTTAATATTCGTCTAGTTTCCAAGGCGACCAAAAAATGAAAATTCAATACCGCGAAATTTAATCGATAGATGAAATGGAGATTTATACGTTCGTATTAGCGTATGGTTACGTTTCTAGTATTTTAATAGTTTTAAGAATGCAATAAACAGAACTTAAATAACATTTATTGCACTTGCCAGTATCTATTAATCCATATTTTAATCTCCATGACGATAAAAACAATTTGTAAAAATCTATTCTTCTTATACATTTTTAAATAGACTATTAACAGTTTAAGTCTACGATTATCAATTCGCAATTCAATTATGCAAGCGCATTTAAGTGCATACATGATACATCTGATAATATAGAAAAAAATCGAGAAAAGGCGATTGTTTGATACCAATTTCCAAGACTTTACTGTAGCCCAAACGAACAGATTATTTTATTTGATTAAGCTATTGAACCAGCTGTCCAAAACTGGTCTCTGCCTGGAGTCTTTACCAAATAAGTAGTGGAAACTTAAGGCGGAAGCTTTAACACTGGTTTTCTTACGTTTAAATAAAAAGCTATTGATTTTAAACAAAACATTACAGTTATTACAAAGATCTAAAAAATTAGATATAAAACATAATGGCAATTTAATTAAATCAGGAATAAATTTAAAATAAGCGAAAATTTGAGATGACATATTTTTTTTTATCTTCTTTTAATTTAAATGGAAGTTTTGAAATCTCACTTAAGTAATGCTTTATTCAGAAGGTAATAACTAGTAAAAATTCCTGATTCTATATTTGCATTACTTTTTTTAATAGGTTTTGTCGAAAAAGCAAGGCCATCGAAAAATTCCTTTCGGTATTTTTTTTATCAGTCGAAATCCCGGAAAAGAGAAAAAAATTATTCTAAAGAATTGTAAAAGTGTTGTACAATTTTCAAATGGTAAAAAAAAAAAGTCTTACATTTTAGCGATTAATTTTCTGAAAATGCCAAAAATACAAACAAAAATAAAGTTTATGAGAGTGACGTACGTAGTAAAATATATTTAGTTTGATAATTACAATACCTGATTAATTTCAAATTTAATTTCCATAGTTTTTTTAAATCTTCTTATGACACCATTTGGAGTTGTAGAACAACTTTTTAATAATATTTTTTTTTCTTCCTTCGGATTCCAAATGATAAAAATTGGTATTTTAGAATTTGTTTTTCTTGACAAAGTGGAATTGGGGGGAAAAATGCAAATATCGATCTGAAATTTTTATCAATTATTCTATTCAATCAATTATTCCATAACACATACTAAAAAAGAATTTCAAAAATTTTTCCTCAAATTAAAAAAATATCTTATCACTAATTTTCACTTATTTAAATGTCTTCCTTATATGATTAAATAAACATTAGGTTTTTATATCAATTTAAACTTTGAAAAGCTTTTTTTTTTTTTATTTCCACTCCTTCCAAAAATGTTAGTAAACCTTTTTCTGCTAACATTTTTCGGGTACAAGCTTAGAGACCAGTTTCAGGATATCCGACTCAATAAAACTTAAACTAATAAAATTGCTGTTATGCATTTTTTCCTTCTTTCGCTATTTTTCATGATAATTCGATTGGACTACTGGTTGATTTAGAGGCATGATGGCTTGCTTAGTCTTGATAGAATTCTAATTCTAAGCAATAAATAAAGAGATGGCCTTAAATAATGGGAATAAGATATTATTTTGATAGTTTGAGAAATTGATTTTTCATGCTTGTCATCTCTCTGTATTTTAAACGAGCAGCACCAACTCAGTGTAATTTATGATATGACGAATGCCAGCAAAATCGAAACCGCAATAGCATAAATAAAGCTACGAATGCAAATCGAAACCGCAGTAACATTTATAAAACAAAGCTATTAAAACGAAATATAAAAAATAATACGATCCTACAGATTTATTTTTCTTCTTGAAAATAATATTGTCTGAAACAATGATGATTTCTCTTTGTGAATAATATCGTCTGATGAACTACAGACGATAAAAATCAAAACAAACAATTGTAAATGAAAATGGTCTAAAAAAAAAAAGAAAGCAAGACAATGAAATTAAAATGTTTGCTGCAAAAAAAAAACCCATCAAACACATCAGAAAAACCACAGAGAAATTAAAAATCAATGATAAAGGTAATTTGATCTTGTCTTAAATTTGAGAGAAATATTCGAATAATGACTGTAAAAAAAAATGTGATGACGAAATTTGGAAGATAGTAGTAGAATATCAAATGCAGTAATTGTAACCAGTTCTCAAAATTTTTTGAGAAAGGTGGATTTTTTTCCGAATTTATCAAAATTCAGTAGATTATGTTAGAGATACAAAACAAATTTTTCAAGCAAAACCAACAATTGTTTATTAACATCACAGATATTTTTTTATGCAATCATTAGAAATGATATTACAGGAAAATACGTGCTAAAAGTAATACAAAGCAATACGAAATATTAAATTATTTTCCACGTTAAATTTTAAAATTGGGGCTTCTAGGTGTATAACCACCATTCACAATTAAGACTTAAGTGTACTAAATTTCAAAGATGTTATTGCACTAGATTTGTTCTTCTTTTATAAGTGTAGATTTTCGTTTTATAAGTGTAGATTTTCGTTTTATAAGTGTAGATTTTTGTTTTATAAGTGTAGATTTTCTGTTTATACAGATCAAACAACAAATTTAAATTCTTTATCAAAAAATTCTTTTTAGATTCTTTATATCAAATTTTCACTTTTTTTTTTTTTTTTTTTTTTTTTGCCGCAGTTATCAGGTAGAATGTGTTGAAATCGATTAGATGTATTAAAATTTCATTGATTGTTGCAGCATTTCCCCACTTTTATCCAATGAATGCTTTTCGTATACAGTTTTGGTTTGAGATTCAAATATGTTTACTTATCTAAGCAGCAGGGGTTTTCGTACAATTGTTTGAGATGCTCCTCTCGTGCCTTGAGGTCTTAAAATTGATTCGACGTATACCGCAGTATTAAGCTGACTGTAAATATACGACACTGAATAGGGGATGGACCTCAAAATGATTTTCCGCCTACAACCTCTTATCCGAATTCGCCATTGTATATAACAGAAAGACAATGAAAACAACTACAACTGAAACTGAAAAAAAAATTAAAATACCATGCCGCAGTTCTTTGAATTATTGGATTTAATTTTAATTAAAGATATTTGATCTTAGTAATATTTGTAAAAGTTGGCTTCGAATTTAGATTAAGTTTTGAATTCTTTTATTAGAAAATTGCTGATTTCGGGGCATTTTTAATAATTATCTATTATTTATAATTGTATTTCCTGTTTATAGATATTCTAATTCCATGATTTTTATATAAAGATTCCTTGAATTTAAATATATCTTTTGGAAAGAGTGAAAATATAGCCTTTTATACAAAAATAGTTTACTCATTCACGTTTCTTAGCATTTAATGAATATTTTTTCAGTCAGATGATATTTTAAAATCTAAATACATAATTATCGAAAAAAATTTCGTATTGATAAACAAGACAAGTAAAGTACTGCTCGTTTCCTTATTGTCTTCCTGAACGATTGTAATCCACAAAAGGATAATCATCAGTAAGATGAGTGCATTTCCAGTACGCCGTTAAGTTTTGATTTTTATTTCTGAAGCTTTAGATGCACTTCCTTTTGGCATTTTTTTTCCGCTTGTTGCTTGAGATTTACTATTTTACTTTAATTCTAAACGTATGTATTAATTGCTCATATGGCTAATTCAAATGGCGATAAAACTTGTTAGATGTTGCACTAAAGATATTTTATTTCATTTTATTAAATATTTCTACGGAGATGCAGTAAACGGGGATTCAATTATTCTGGTCACACATTCTAGTAACGCTCTCTCTAGCCATGAAATTGCTTTCCTTCAAACATATACTTTTTAAAAGTATATGAGTATGATTTTTTTTTAACTAGCCGCCTTTGGCAATCTTCTGATTAGCTAGTGATACTGGTTACATTTAATTTCATTTATGCTGTTTAAATATAACTTTGACTCCATTAAATTATCAAAACATTAAAACCGTGCTATTTTAATTGTCTTACATATGGTTTGTTTATTGTGCACGTGAACTTTAATAATGCAAACCAATCCCATTACAAAAAATTCCTATTAATGACATATTAAAGCTTGATTCATCCATCTTCTAATTTCATTTTTTATTCTTTTTGTAAGCTGCATAGACAATAAATAGAACATTTTTTTAAGCTTTCAACTACAGGTGAACATTACGCAGTCAAATATTTGATGAAACAATGAAAATGTTTTGAATTTTAGGATAATATAATCAATTGTTGAAAATTAGACCAAAAAAAATATTTTTAAGACGTTACAAAATTTAGAAAAAATTTGCATGCTTATAAGATTGATATCATTAAAAAGAATATTTCTTAAATTTTGGAATTACATAAAATTTATACATGCTCAATAATATTTTCGGAAATTATCGCGGAGGAACACCAAAATTCTGCTTAATTTTTAATTAATTAAAATTTCAACAAAATCCTTCCGAGGTGCACATATCTGCCTTAAAGCATTTCCACCTTTTATGTACATGTTATGATATCTCTAAATCTAAATTAAAACTTAAATAATTTCCTTTCTTTTAATTTAACCAATATTAACTTAATTCTAAAATGTTCTCTAATTTCCTTATCCAATTTCCCTTTTTTATTTAATTAATGCTACACGAGCTCTGTAAAAATGCTTAAATCAGTGGTTCCCACGTTCCAAATGAAAGGATAAAAATCTGACAAGCTAAACAAATTCTTTTAAAAGATACCTATAATTCCCTTAAATAAATCTACAAGTATAAAGAAACCTCTATTAGAATCTCATACTATATAATCAGTTGGGAGAAATATTTCTGCCTCTCTTTTTGCTCTTGTGTCGTGCCGTAGATTGACGTACCTCGTCACTTCTTGCTTGCACATAAATTATGCCTCCCGGGATTCTTTGGGAGCACAGTTTAAAAATTCAAGGTGTCTTCTCTTTCTTCGGCTATGAAACTGCTCAAAAATATATGTTTTACATATCTATGCCAAAGTTGATATCTTTAACCAAATACTCTGATCTATACAACCAACACACACACTTTATTATTAGTATAGTTAAAAGTAAAATCGTTTCGAATTATAATAGACAAATATCATCAGAAATAAGTATAAAATAACATAAAATTAGTAATCAAATAGTGTAAAACAGTAGAAATCAATGAGAATAACTTCTATCTAGTTACAAACTGTTCACCACATTCTTTTACCATTTTAATTCCATTAAAAGAAAAGTGTATTTTTCACAACTAAATAAAAGGAACATCAAATAGACTAAAATATTTTTTTCTCTTTTAGTTTTGCAAATTTTTATTACATTTTTAAAAGTTTATTTTATCACCAATTTTATGTCCAGTAGCACAGCGACCAAGTCATTAGGACGACTATGCGTATTAGTTGAATGCAAATTGAATTAATCGCTATAATTAACAATTATTGATACGGTTGCCATAATGGTAATGCCAAGATTTGGAGCAAAATTCAACTTTGTTATTAAGTTTAATATTGGGTTTTGTTTAATATTCTTTCCCCCCCAAAAAAATGCGGTTATTCCTGAAATTTTCTCTAATTTTCTTTTTTATTTGTATCAATAGAATTAACATCAATTCAAATATACAGTGGCTCAAAAAATTGAGAGTACACCTTACTTTTACTTCATAAATCCGACTTTCAATATAAATAACACATTACCGGGAAATGCAAACATGTTTTTATTTTTACACATAACAAATGGTTTAATTTAGAGTAAAAATAAAGAAAAATCAACGAAAAATTTCTAAATTGAAAAGTTTCAGAAGTATTTTAAATAAACATACGCAGATTTTTGCCTCAAAAAATTGAGAATACACCAATGAAATTTTTGCAACATCACGCATTTTTTGCAAAGTGTCACTATTAAATTGCATGTCTTTTGGCTCTTATAATGGCCTCTAAACGTCATGATACCGATTCGACCAATTTTTGGTGGTATCTGAAGATATTTTACCCCATTCTTCTTGCACCACTTGTTTTAAATGGGTTTTGTTTCTAATTTTGTATTTTTGAACCACCTTTTCGAGTATGGCCAACGAATATTCAATGGCATTGATGTCGGGATACTGTGGTTATGTGTGTAACTGTTGTTTACAATGAAAAAGACACCATATTTTGACGTTACGTGCATTCTGTTTGGGGTCTTTGTCCTTCTGGAAAATGGAACATCCATCTAAACTCAAATTTTTAACACTTTCCTTTAGATTGCTGCGACCATATGGTTCATCCAACTTGTTGCATAATCTTTTCAAATCATAGGCAGAAGTGTAAGTGCCGAAACTGTGCTAAATGCCATTAGACAAGCTGGATATAAAAGAAGCATTGTTAGAAATAAACCGTTCATCAGATTGCAAATGCAGAAAAAGTATTTGAAATTTGCAAAAACTCATCAATTGAAGACCAATAACTTTTGGAAGAAAGCTATATTTAGTAATGAAAGAAAACTCAACATTTTTGGCAGTCATAACCATTTTACTGTATGAAGAAAGCCTAATATTACTTTGGATCCAAAAAATTTACGTCCTACAGTTAAATATGATGGTGACTCCATCATGATTTGAGGTCACATGACTTCATCCGGGGTAGGAAATTTTTATAGATGGCATTATAAATTATATGGTTTACTTGGATATACTTGGCAGCAATATAAAGGAAAGTGCTAAAAATTTGGGTTTTCCAGTAGGACAACGACCCCAAATAGAATACACGTAACTTCAAAATACGGTGCCTTTTTCGTTGTAAATATGAGTTACACACACCACCACAGTACCCCGACATGAATGCTATTGAATATTTGTGGGCCATACTCGGAAAAGTGGTTCAAAAACACAGAATTAGAAACAAAACCCATTTAAAACAAGTGATGCAAGAAGAATGGGGTAAAATATCTTCAGATACCACCAAAAATTGGTCGAATCGGTACCATGATGTTTAGAGGCCATTATAAGAGCCAAAAGACATGCAATTTAATAGAGACACTTTCTTTCTATGCGTGATATTGCAAAAATGTCACTGGTGTATTCTCAATTTTTTTGAGGCAAAATTCTGCGTATGTTTATTTAAAATACTTCTGAAACTTTTCAATTTAGAAATTTTTCCTTCATTTTTCTTTATGTTTACTCTAAAGTAAACCATTTGTTATGTGTAAAAATAAAAACATGTTTGCACTTCCCAGTAATCTGTTATTTATATTGAAAGTCGGATTTATCAAGTAAAAGTAAGATGTACTCTCAATTTTTTGAGCCACTCTATATCTAATTCTTACAGTGCTTTAGTAGCATCACTTTACACATAGTACTTAAAGCTTGTATGTTTATAAGAATTAAAAGTAGTTTCTTTATGGTAATTAAGTCCAAATCTAATATTTAGTGCATTTAGTGCTTGCTCAAACGTAAAGTTGTTTGAATTTTCGATCGATTCATCTCGTGATTCGAATAAGAAACATTTTCCTTCTTCTTTTGCGTTATCGTGTAATCATGGATTTAATGTAGTTTTGTTCAAGATGACCTTTTTGAAAAACTTTCGATAATAGCTATATTTCTGTATTTTTCCGTAAGAGAACATTGAAAAAACATTTATGAAACCAAAATTATATCAATTAAATAGCAAAATTTTTAAAAAACGGGAAAAAGGAGACTTTATTTATTATTTATTTATTTATTTTGGCTAAAAAGAGATAAGATATCTTCTAGTTTAGAGGTTTATCAAATGCTTTGGTTAAAATTTTGTAGATTCCTTTACAATATATACCAAACTAAACTTCCGGAAATAAAAAAATAAGTTGCATTTCTATCTATTCTTTAAATATTGGATTTCGAATGATAAATAACATGATTTTTTTTGTTCACACTGTGAAGCATTAAAGCAACTATAAAAGATTTCTAAATGAATAGATTATTTATTCTCTAATTCAGGAACTGCAGAACATATTGAGAAACTGTTATACCAAATTTGAACAAAAAATATGCATTAGAATTTAATTTATGCGGGTTTTTTTTGTAAGAAATTCTATCAAAGAATAGAAGTTGAGAAAATAACATTTAAAGATGTAAAATAGCATTAAAATATATATAAATGCAAATATAATAATCAGTGTAATTTCCCAAAAAATAGGCTTAGATACTAAATTCTAACGGTTTTATACACAAACTTGTTCAGACATTAAAAATATTAAATAAAAAAAAACACACAAAAAAAAAGCCCCCGACATTTTAACGTAGTCACCTACTTTAAAATTAGTCTCAACGTCAGTTTCTTATGCATCAATAATGATTTCATCGAAGAACTTATCCGATCGAAGACTCTTAAGGAATATTTTATAGCTTTATAAAAATTCAAGTGCAGTACAATATTTTGATTGTATCAACGTAATTATTGGATTAATGAATTTAGTATTTTTAACCAAATGGCTGTGGACACAAAAACTGAAATTGCTCAATTCAGTTAAATAAACTTAAGACCTCGTATTAAATTATCAAGTTATTGGGGTTTTTTTATAAACTCTTAGCAAGGCATAGGCATCTTTCAAATGGAACCCTTGTTAATTTTAATTATTTCAATGGAACTTCTGTTTTATTATCCTTCATACAGACCCGTTGTTCACATCTCTGCCCTCTGATATACAGCAAATTTAAATCCAGGTTATTTAATTCTCCAATTATAATTTATTTCCCTGTGGATCTTTCAAATGGTGGGAAGTTCAATAACTTTCATATTTCTTTCCTAAGTTTATAATGAGAAATTAATTGTTAATGTAACAAGGTTTAGTCTTTTCTTCTTTTTTTGAGCGTACTGCTCCATAATAGGATCTAATTCTGATAAAAACTCCACTTTCTTTCAGACTGCGTTCAAATAGCTAGTCATTTGTACCTTGAAAAATCAGGCAAGTTTTATGCAATGGCGGCGGTAGCAGGGGAGGGGGCAATTGCCTTTGCCAACTAATCTTTGTCCTTCGGCTAAGATTTTGTCATAGGTTATGAAGAAAAAAAAATTGTTTGCATCGAGCACTTCGATTACCTGCCAGTGGAATTATTACAGAAATTAATACTTTTTTATTATTTATGAATAGGACGATAAAGTTGTTTTCTATAATTCATCATTCAAATTAAAGTTCTAAAATTAATCGTCATCTTATTCATTTGATTGTAACAGTAAAATACATGTTTTCTAGTACAGTCTGATTTATCAGGATACGATTATTACACTAAAGAAATATTACCGACTGCAATTGAGGGCAAAAAAAAATTATGATATGATAGCTTTTTAGCTGCACTAAAAGAGTTTATCCAAGTACGCAATAAATTTGTTAAATAACTTACTACCTAAATTCTTCAGATTCTGCATTCAATATTATGACTATGTAATCGGCTATGTAATGACTATGTATGTATGTATTTTTTTTCTTTCAGTTATTATTCTCCAAAAGAACTATATAATTTCGGATGTTTCTAAATTTTTAATAAACGTTTAATAAAGATATCTTGATAAAATGATGATTAAAAAAGTTATTCATAGGATATTTATATATAACATATTAATCCCTTGACATACAAATTTGGTTAACTTCCTGATTAAATGGAACATCTTATTTGGGTCAATTATTATAATTTTAATTGATAAAATAATATAAGGGCATTTCAGGTAATGATGCGTTTTCAAGTAATTTTTGCATTCTAAATTGCTTAATATTTTCACTTAATGGAAAGAATTAAAATTAAAAATTTAGTTACTCGATACGCGAGTCAGACTCGTCATTATTCACGAAGGGGTTAAGAAAAACCAATGTATGAAACTGAGGTGATAAAATTCGCTTTTAGAGAGGAATATTAGATTGCAATAACTTCGAATTTAAAAAAAAAGAAATAAAAGCCTAAAAATGAGGATAGAGGAATTCATATTCAAGATCTAATTGTTTCTTAATAAAATGCATTGGTTTTTAAAGCCTAAATATATAATGAAAAATAAATACATGGGGCTCTAATGTTTAAGCATTCCATTTTTCATATCTCACATAAAATCGGAAATTTGTACATATATTTACAAGATATTTTCCCCAGACTTTTTAAGAAACAATATCATTGTATCTTTTCCGCATTCTACATTGTTCGTATCAGAATTATAATAAAATTTTGTAGAGCATGGGGACTTATTCCCCTCGCATTCGTAACACTTCTGAATTTCTTCTCGTTGCTGTAATCTTTACTTAACAAATATTTTAAGCAGGGGACTACACTGAAAAATCGGTTTTTAGCGAAATCGCCGAATATTTTTTTTATTATTCCGAAGTTCTAAAAAAGGTTTATTTTATAAAACTCTTTGTTTCAGCGTTTATTTTATATAGCTTCTGATGTAAAATAATAAGAGTATGCATTTGTTCATTTAGCATGCCACGCCATTCTTAAGCAATATGTGTTTCTATCTGTATACCTCAATTTAAAATGCAATATAACCATATTTTTTCTAAAATTAGATCTCAGAGAAATTAAATCACAAGAGTCTCATAACGAAATAGACTCAAATATTGACAATCTTTTGAAGATCAGTAAAAGAAACCGAGAACAATTTTTTACAAATACCTTTCAAAAGTTTTGACAATGAAAGAAAGGACCAGCATCTGAATAGAAAAATAGCTGAATAATACTTGAATTTCTTCAAGTAAACGTAAAATTAATTATTATAAGTTATTTTGAAGCGTAATTAGAGATATTGTACTTACCCCCCCCCCCTGTCGGCTTTATCTTGTCTCCCCGTCGGCAAATCTCTGCTGCCGCCTCTGGTTTAATGAAGCAATTTAGTGATTGTAACGTTTCTTATAAGCATCTACTACCAATGGTTTGTTTATGTATTAATAATTCTTCGAGCAGCTGAATCGATAATTTTGCATTTTACCTTCGGTTCATTTCTTGCCCTAATTTTTGGGTCTGAAAAATTTTTTGGAAATTTCATGGTCTTTTAAAGTTTTAATGAGTTGCTACCAACTTTTAAAATCTTCATTTGATACAAAATAACCACACAACTGTAAAATCTGTACTCCATTGCTTAGAATTCATGCATATTAATTGAGGTCAAAAATATCGATCAGTGTCAATGTAAGGAAATTAATAATTATATAATGGTTTAGATGGACACTGCCTTTCTAAAAAAATCTTCTTTTGGCACCTTGAAAACTTCTTGGCCACAATTCTGGGTCTATACTCAAAGTTTGTAGAGCACTTTATGTGAATAAAAAAAAAAGAATTGCATCCAATCTGCCATATACTGGAAATCTTTAAATATTTGATACCACAATCTCATAAAATTAATTGTCATAGCTTCAGTCCTCCCGTGAAACTTATATAATACATAGATGTAGAATCTTTGGTTATTTAATTAAGCACAACCATCATTTATGGTGGTTTTCTTTAGAATTTAAGGTAGTAAAATTTTTTAATTTTTATACATAAACAATACAAATACGAATTGTAGCCTTTTAGCGGAAAAAAAATCGATACATATAAATTTCAACTAAATGGATATTGAACATGTTAATATTTTCTCGCACTCATAATCAAAAGCTGCCTTGGACAAATATTCAGCTTGTTTATTCCTAGAACGGGTTTTGATCCTATAAAATGCATCAATCAAAATGACAACGTTCCTATTAAGGCCATTAAAAACATTTACCGAAAAGTAGGAGATGAACTTATTCTAAAATTTGTTTCATCGGAAGAAAAAGTGAAAAAGGTTATTTTTGAAAAAACAGCAATCAATGAATTTGACTATAGCACTATCAGAAGAAATGTGCATGACGTTTATGTGTAAGTGAGCACGGGGAATTTATTTTTAAAAATTACTTTCTGTTTCGGGGAAATAACATTTCAACATTTAAAAAAATGAGATTTTGAAAAAAAATACACTTTTCAAATTATTAAATTTTTTAAAAAATTTAAATGCGGAAATCTGTTATTTTATTTGTGGTGAAAAGCTCATAAGCCAGATAACAGCTACAAAACACGAGTAATTACTTTTGTCTTGTGGTCTTGTTACTCGGATGTGAACCACAAAGTCCCAGGTTCTATCCTGGCTTATAACAATCAGCCAAATTGGTGACCTCGGACGATGAACCTTCAATGTTGTGGTGCCATTACCCACAGCAAGCCAAAGTCGTCAGACTCACTTGATGCAGCAACACAAAACCGTCAGACTCACTTGCCGCAGCAGCAACCACTCACCCACATACGATCGCCATAACGGTTGGCGCTACTCAAATGCTCAAATGGGTACAGGCGCATTAGACTCAACAGCTAATACATCACCACTCAACAGCAATATCGTTCGCTTCACTTCCGACTCTCTGTAGGGAGAGTACTGTGATGAAAAGCTTATAAGTAAGTCAGATAAGTGCTACGAAACACAATTAATTACTTTTGTCTTGTGGTGTTGTTACTCGGTTGCGAACTATAGGTCCCAGGTTTTATCCTCGCTTGTAACAATCCGCCACAAATTAATTATAATTTTATGTTTACGAACTTACTATAAATAAATGTTCTTCTAAAATATTTTTATGTAAATTTATTTCTTTTTTAACCCTTTCCCAGGTAATGTAAATAAATTTTATTGCTTCTTATTTATAGTAATAATAACAAAATTTTCCGAAGTTAGAATCATGTCTATTTCGGATTAGACTTTTAACCGATTTTGTTTCTTTTATGAATTCATGAAATATTGTGTCAATTTTTTTTAATTATTATTTTTTATGCATTGCAGCGTTTAAGTAGTAAAAATTCAGATTCAGATTTGGGGATTTAAGGTTGTCATCCTCATCATCTGATAGTAAATTAAAATTACAAACTCTAGCTTAAAATAACTCTCGTGTTGCTTCAAAAGGGAATTATTTTAGAAATTTCTTTTATCATTATGTAAAATATAAAAAGAACAGCCGAAGACATCTTAACCCAATGAAAAGATTGATACAAAAAGGACAATTAAAATAATGCGAATTACATGTCTATCAATTATGAAGTTTACAAATACTTTGCATAGAAGGAACAAGAAAATCTAAATATTTAATTGATATTTTTTTCCCATCATTAATGATGTATAAATTAATTCAGACGAACACGCTGAGTATTGAATCGGGTAATATTAAAGGAGAATGTGTTTGTATATATTGGCGCTTTAAAGACGAGACTGATTCAGTCAAAACTATCGAATCTATACCACCTAGATGGTGTTAACCAAATGCGGCACATATATACTTTAAGATATGAGAATAATCTGTCGGGAAGAATTTTTATGAAATTTTATTACAATTTTGATTAATTAAAAATTAAGTGAAATTTTGGGGTTCTTCCGCAATAAATTCTGAAAATATTACTGCACTAAACTTATTATATCTTTTTCAAGTTCAAAAAACTGCCTTTAAATGATATCAGATTAATTACTATCATATTTTTCCTAGAATTTTATTTTTAATTGGTTTCTTGCAAAATTTTGAACAATAGTTTTTTTATTGGTACAATGAGATTTAAGCTCTTTTCATTGCTCCGTCAGCATGATTTTCTTCCATTACTGAAAGCTAATTTCTATAATTTGAGAAAAGAATATGCAAATGAAATTACAATACTACGAACGAAAACATGCAATTAGAAAAGAGATTACCTATTAGTTTTTTATTTTTTGTTTTTATAATGTTACAATTGCATTTAATGACACCATTATATAATGGGACGACTTCATCAAGAAAGTTCATGTGCACAATAAAAACAGGTGTAAAACTATTAAAATAATGCGGTTTTTTATGTGTCATAATTTAAAACTTCAAAATATTTTGCTGAAAAAACATGAATAAATTATGCATAAACGATTTCATTGAAAAAAATGTCCCCAATATTCTCGATGATGGCCTTTAAAATCGGCTCATTGCGTAGATATCAGACTAGAGCATTTTATCAAAAATCCAGTTAATATTCTTTTTCTTTCTTTTGGGAAAATTGGAAAATATTATTAAGCAAATCCTTAATCATCTTTTCAAAGATTCATTTTGAAAACTCTAATATTTGCTAAACAGACGACTTTTAATATTTATCTGAAAACAGATATACTACCAGTCTATGCTTTTTTTTTTGTTTTGTTTACCGGTAACTTTGTTCCATACTCATAACCGCAAATCGAATGGTGTCGCTTTATGTAAACCATTATCGTGTATTACGTTAACACCGATTTTACTTTTAAGAATGTGAAAACTACTCTGAATGGAAAAATAAACCGCGACAAGAATTTGCTTTTCGCTTAAATCGTAAACATATTGTAAAAAAATGATTGGACATCCGTATGTGATGGGCATGCTGGCCCAGCAGCAAGCTTTCGCTGCTGCTCAAATGGCTCATGCCCAAGCCCAGGCACAAATGCAACAACAACAAATGCAGCAGCAGCAACAACAACTATTGAAACAACCTGAAGTGTTATCGGAAGAAAAACTTCAAGAGAAGGCGAGAAAATGGCAGCAATTGCAAAGTAAAAGATATGCAGAAAAGCGTAAATTCGGTTTTGTTGATGCGCAGAAAGAAGAAATGCCCCCAGAACATATAAGAAAAATAATCCGTGATCATGGCGATATGAGCAGTCGAAAATATCGTCATGATAAACGAGTATATCTTGGAGCCCTTAAATATATGCCACATGCTGTCCTGAAATTGATGGAAAATATGCCAATGCCATGGGAACAGATCAGAGATGTTAAAGTGCTCTATCACATCACTGGAGCAATTACATTTGTAAATGAAATACCTTGGGTAATTGAGCCTGTGTATATTGCTCAATGGGGCACTATGTGGATTATGATGAGAAGAGAAAAACGTGATCGTCGACATTTCAAACGTATGCGATTCCCTCCATTTGATGACGAAGAGCCTCCTTTGGATTATGCTGATAACATATTGGATGTTGAACCTTTAGAAGCTATTCAGATGGTGCTGGATCCTGAGGAAGATAAAGAAGTATGTAAATGGTTATATGATCATAAGCCTTTGTTAGATACAAAGCATGTAAATGGAACTACCTATCGCAAATGGAATCTTACATTGCCACAGATGGCTACACTGTATCGTCTGGCTAATCAGTTATTGACAGATTTAGTTGATGACAATTATTTTTATCTGTTTGATTTGAAATCGTTTTTCACAGCTAAAGCCTTAAACATGTCCATTCCTGGTGGACCTAAATTTGAGCCTTTAATCAAGGATGCCAATCCTGCTGATGAAGATTGGAATGAATTTAATGATATCAACAAAATTATTATTCGTCAGCCCATTCGTACAGAATATCGCATTGCATTTCCATATTTGTATAACAATTTGCCACATTATGTTCACTTATCGTGGTATCATACTCCAAATGTTGTGTTTATTAAAACGGAAGATCCTGACTTGCCAGCATTCTATTTTGATCCATTGATTAATCCAATATCTCATCGTCATCAAGTGAAAGGATCTAAATCCTTACCAGATGATGATGAAGAATTTGAGCTCCCTGAATATGTTCAGCCATTTCTACAAGATTGTCCTTTATACACTGATGATACTGCAAATGGTATTGCTCTGCTTTGGGCTCCACGACCCTTTAACTTGCGATCAGGAAGAACAAGAAGAGCTATTGATGTTCCACTTGTTAAATCATGGTATCGAGAACACTGTCCACCTGCTATGCCCGTTAAAGTTAGAGTTTCTTACCAAAAATTACTAAAGTATTACGTCTTGAATGCTCTAAAACATCGACCACCAAAACCTCAAAAGAAAAGATATTTGTTTAGATCATTCAAATCTACTAAATTCTTCCAAACTACTACACTGGATTGGGTTGAAGTTGGACTTCATGTGTGCCGTCAAGGATACAACATGTTGAATTTACTTATCCATCGTAAGAATTTGAACTATTTGCACTTAGATTACAATTTCAATTTAAAACCTGTTAAAACTTTGACTACTAAAGAAAGGAAAAAATCTAGGTTTGGAAATGCTTTCCATTTGTGTAGAGAAATTCTTCGACTTACAAAGCTTGTAGTTGACAGTCATGTACAGTATCGATTGAATAATGTTGATGCATTCCAGTTAGCAGATGGTTTACAATACATATTTGCTCATGTTGGTCAATTGACTGGCATGTACAGATACAAATACAAGCTGATGAGACAAATCCGAATGTGTAAGGATCTAAAGCATTTGATATACTATCGATTTAATACTGGACCAATTGGTAAAGGACCTGGCTGTGGCTTTTGGGCACCTGGTTGGAGAGTATGGCTGTTTTTCATGCGAGGTGTAACACCACTTTTAGAGCGATGGCTAGGAAATCTTTTGTCTCGCCAGTTCGAAGGTAGGCATTCTAAAGGCGTTGCAAAAACTGTTACAAAACAAAGAGTTGAAAGCCATTTTGATCTTGAATTAAGAGCATCTGTCATGCATGATATCTTAGACATGATGCCTGAAGGAATGAAGCAAAACAAAGCTAGGACCATCTTGCAACACTTAAGTGAAGCTTGGCGGTGCTGGAAGGCTAACATTCCATGGAAGGTACCTGGTTTGCCTACTCCTATTGAAAATATGATTTTGAGATATGTAAAAATGAAAGCAGATTGGTGGACTAATACTGCTCATTACAATCGTGAACGTATCAGGAGAGGTGCAACTGTTGATAAGACTGTTTGCAAAAAGAATCTTGGTCGTTTAACACGTCTGTACTTGAAGGCTGAACAAGAACGGCAGCACAACTATTTGAAAGATGGTCCTTATATTAGTGCTGAGGAAGCGGTTGCTATTTATACTACCACTGTGCATTGGCTTGAAAGTAGGAGATTTTCTCCTATACCATTTCCTCCACTTTCATATAAACATGATACCAAACTATTAATTCTTGCTTTAGAGCGCCTGAAAGAAGCATACAGTGTGAAAAGCAGATTGAATCAATCTCAACGTGAAGAACTTGGCTTGATAGAGCAGGCATATGATAATCCCCATGAAGCATTGTCTCGTATTAAACGCCATCTTCTCACTCACAGGCAATTTAAGGAAGTTGGAATTGAATTCATGGATTTATACAGTCACTTAATTCCTGTATATGATGTAGAACCATTGGAAAAAATCACTGATGCATACTTAGACCAATATCTTTGGTATGAAGCTGACAAGAGACGCTTGTTCCCCCCATGGATCAAGCCTGCAGATTCTGAACCACCTCCACTACTTGTCTACAAATGGTGTCAAGGCATTAACAACTTGCAAGATGTTTGGGATACATCAGAAGGAGAATGTTGTGTAATGTTAGAATCTCGATATGAAAAAATGTATGAAAAAATTGACTTGACTCTTCTGAACAGATTATTGAAACTTATTGTTGATCATAATATTGCTGATTACATGACAGCCAAAAGTAACGTTGTTATTAACTACAAAGACATGAATCATATCAATTCCTATGGTATCATAAGAGGTCTTCAATTTGCATCATTCATAGTACAGTATTACGGACTTGTTCTAGATCTTCTAGTTCTTGGTCTTCAGAGGGCCAGTGAAATGGCTGGACCACCACAGATGCCTAATGATTTCTTGACTTACAAAGATGTTGCCACAGAGACTGCTCATCCAATCCGTCTATATTCCAGATACATTGAACGCATGCACATTTTCTTCCGTTTCACTGCTGAAGAAGCAAGAGATCTAATTCAGAGATATTTGACACAACATCCTGATCCAAACAATGAGAATATTGTGGGATATAATAATAAAAAATGCTGGCCGAGAGATGCACGCATGAGACTAATGAAACATGATGTAAACCTTGGTCGTGCTGTTTTCTGGGATATTAAGAACAGATTACCTCGCTCAGTCACAACTGTTCAGTGGGAAAGCAGCTTTGTTTCTGTATACAGTAAAGATAATCCCAATCTGTTATTTAATATGAGTGGTTTTGAATGCAGAATTCTCCCAAAATGTCGAATGACCCATGAGGAATTTACTCATAAAGATGGAGTATGGAATTTGCAAAATGAAGTGACAAAAGAAAGGACTGCTCAGTGCTTCCTAAGAGTTGATGATGAATCCATGCAACGTTTCCATAATAGAGTGAGACAGATTTTAATGGCTTCAGGATCTACAACATTTACAAAAATTGTCAATAAGTGGAACACTGCATTGATTGGGCTGATGACTTACTTCAGAGAAGCTGTTGTTAATACACAAGAGTTATTAGACCTGCTTGTGAAATGTGAAAACAAAATTCAAACACGTATTAAAATTGGATTAAATTCCAAAATGCCTAGTCGATTTCCTCCTGTTGTCTTTTATACACCTAAAGAATTAGGTGGTTTAGGAATGTTATCTATGGGACATGTTTTGATCCCCCAGTCTGATCTTAGATGGTCCAAGCAGACAGATGTAGGAATAACACACTTTCGATCAGGTATGAGTCATGATGAAGATCAAGTTATACCAAATTTGTACCGTTATATTCAGCCTTGGGAAAGTGAATTCATTGATTCACAGAGAGTCTGGGCTGAATATGCCCTTAAAAGACAAGAAGCTTTGTCACAGAATCGACGTTTGACTCTAGAAGATCTTGAAGATAGCTGGGATCGTGGCATTCCTAGAATTAATACATTATTCCAGAAGGACAGACATACACTTGCTTATGATAAAGGCTGGAGAGTACGTACAGACTTTAAACAATACCAAGTATTAAAGCAGAATCCATTCTGGTGGACCCATCAAAGACATGATGGTAAACTGTGGAACCTAAATAATTATCGTACTGATATGATCCAAGCTTTAGGAGGTGTAGAGGGCATATTAGAACATACCCTCTTCAAAGGCACATACTTCCCAACTTGGGAAGGTTTGTTTTGGGAGAAAGCTAGTGGTTTTGAAGAATCTATGAAATACAAGAAACTAACAAATGCCCAGCGATCAGGCTTGAATCAGATTCCAAATCGTCGGTTCACTTTATGGTGGTCCCCTACAATTAATAGGGCCAATGTCTATGTAGGATTTCAAGTGCAGCTCGATTTGACTGGAATATTTATGCATGGCAAAATTCCAACTTTGAAGATCTCTCTTATTCAAATATTCAGAGCTCACTTGTGGCAAAAGATCCATGAAAGCATTGTTATGGATTTATGTCAAGTTTTTGATCAAGAATTGGATGCTTTGGAAATTGAAACAGTGCAGAAAGAAACTATTCATCCTAGAAAATCATACAAAATGAATAGTTCATGTGCCGATATTTTGCTCTTTGCAGCATATAAATGGAGTTGTTCTAGACCTTCCTTGTTAGCAGACTCAAAAGATACCATGGATGTAACAAGCACCCAGAAATACTGGATTGATGTACAGCTAAGATGGGGAGATTATGATTCTCATGATATTGAGCGCTATGCTAGAGCTAAGTTCTTAGATTATACTACTGACAACATGAGCATTTATCCATCTCCCACTGGTGTATTAATAGCTATTGATTTGGCTTATAATTTGCACAGTGCTTATGGTAATTGGTTCCCTGGTGCCAAACCATTGATTCAACAAGCTATGGCCAAGATAATGAAAGCAAATCCTGCTTTGTATGTATTGCGAGAGAGAATCCGAAAAGGTCTGCAGTTATATTCTTCTGAACCTACTGAGCCTTATTTATCATCTCAGAATTACGGTGAACTGTTTTCTAATCAGATTATTTGGTTTGTTGATGATACAAATGTATATCGAGTAACCATTCATAAAACCTTTGAAGGTAACTTGACCACTAAACCTATCAATGGTGCAATTTTTATTTTCAACCCCCGTACTGGTCAGTTATTTTTAAAAATTATTCATACTTCTGTCTGGGCTGGACAAAAACGTTTAGGTCAGTTGGCCAAATGGAAAACTGCTGAAGAAGTTGCTGCATTGATCCGTTCATTACCTGTTGAAGAACAACCTAAACAGATTATTGTCACTCGAAAAGGTATGCTAGATCCTCTTGAAGTGCATTTATTGGATTTTCCCAATATTGTTATTAAAGGCAGTGAGCTGCAATTGCCTTTCCAAGCTTGCCTGAAAGTTGAAAAATTTGGTGATCTTATTTTAAAAGCGACTGAGCCACAGATGGTTCTCTTCAACTTATATGATGATTGGCTGAAAACCATTTCTTCTTATACTGCCTTTTCAAGGCTTATTTTGATTTTAAGGGCTCTTCACGTGAATAATGAACGTACAAAAGTTATTCTGAAACCTGATAAAACAACCGTAACAGAATTGCATCATATTTGGCCTTCTTTATCAGATGAGGAATGGATTAAAGTGGAAGTTCAATTGAAAGATCTTATTCTTGCTGATTATGGTAAAAAGAATAATGTTAATGTTGCTTCATTAACTCAGTCTGAAATTAGAGATATTATTCTTGGCATGGAAATATCTGCTCCATCTGCCCAACGACAGCAGATTGCTGAAATTGAAAAGCAAACAAAAGAACAAACTCAGTTGACTGCTACAACAACCCGAACTATCAACAAGCATGGAGATGAAATTATTACATCAACAACCAGTAATTATGAAAAAGATACCTTTGCTTCAAAGACTGAGTGGCGTGTACGTGCTATTTCAGCTACTAATCTCTACCTTCGTACTAATCACATTTATGTTTCTTCTGATGATATCAAAGAAACTGGCTACACCTATATTTTGCCTAAGAATATTCTAAAGAAATTTATCATTATTTCTGATTTGAGAACACAAATTGCTGGTTATCTATATGGTGTAAGTCCCTCTGACCAACCTCAGGTAAAAGAAATTAGATGCATTGTCATGGCTCCTCAATGGGGTACACATCAAATGGTTCACTTGCCTAGCATTTTACCTACCCATGAATATCTGTCAGAAATGGAACCACTTGGGTGGATACATACACAGCCAAACGAATTGCCCCAGCTGTCTCCTCAAGATGTCACTACACATGCAAATATCATGAATGATAATCCCTCTTGGGATGGTGAAAAAACTATTGTTATAACTTGCAGTTTTACGCCTGGATCTTGCTCATTGAATGCTTACAAGCTGACTCCTGGTGGTTATGATTGGGGACGTCAAAACACAGATAGAGGAAATAATCCCAAAGGTTATTTACCATCTCACTATGAAAGAGCACAGATGCTTTTAACTCATCGTTTCCTGGGATTCTTCATGGTTCCTGCCCAAGGCTCGTGGAATTACAACTTCATGGGTGTGAGACACGATGCCAATATGAAGTATGATTTACAGTTGGCCAATCCTAAAGAATTCTACCATGAACTTCATCGACCATCTCATTTCTTGAATTTTAGCAACATTGAGGACAGTGAGGGTGTAGGAGCTGACAGAGAAGATCACTTTACTTAGTCGTTGATAAATGTCACTTGTTGAAGTTTGTCTTCTTTCATTTTTTAAAATATCAGTTATATCTGTTAAGAAAATTTCAGGCTATTTTTTTTAAATAATGCACCATTCTCTGTATTCATGTATGTTCTCTATAAACATGTACATGTTTTATCATTCTTTAAAAATGATATTGGATGTGTTTTTTTTAATTTCAATATTCACTATATTAATTTTTCTTATTATTACCCACTTTTATTGTTTCATGTATTGCATTGTCAATAAAGGATTTTCATATATTCAGTGTTGTACTTATAGCTTTTCTACTAAATTAATTTTGTTCAAACTAATTCTGTAACTTAATAGATATCTCCTTAAAGCAGTGTTGTGATATACTTTTAAATTATATTAAAATTTTAAATTTAAACTCTATTGTTGTATGTCAAAATACAAATTTGCTTAGTTAGTATCTAATATTCTTTGCAAGTTATTGAAACTGTTTTGAAATATTTCTTGACTCCTTGCTTCAATTAATATGAATAAGTATTTTAATGGTAATTTAACTTAAATTTAAATTTATTACTTTGACTTAATAATTTTCAAATTGTTTCTAAACTTTGGTAAAATAAATTAAATAATCTGAGCTTAAATTTACCCCGAGCAGAAAGGAGTTTGACTATAGTTAATAATAACTTGTCTGTAGATAGAGAACTTTTGATGTTTTCAAACCTTGCTGGGGTCTGTTGCAAGAAGCCTGTCATAAATGAAAACTGAATGATCATATGCTTTAGTTTTTGATTTAATGAAGGCTAGTGATTAATTTGTAAAAGATATATTTATTGCATCAAATTTATGGTTTTATTTTTTATTAATATTAATGATGATTGTATAAAAGTAGAAAGTAAAATAAATAAAAATGTAGTTTCTTCTAAAATATTCAAAACTTTATCAAAAGGCTACTTCAAGTGTTTTTTTTTTTTTTTGTAATTTATTCATTTTAGAAAGGTTGAATTGATTATCATTAAAATTAAAACTCTTTTGTTTTAAGTTTCTAAGTTTTCATAGCATTCTGGTTTTTATGTATAGAAAATATAACATTTGTTGCATTTTTATTTTCTACAAATTTTCAATTTTTGCCTCTTTTACAGGAATTTTTTTAATCTACATGAAACATAAGAATTAAATAAATCATATGATTGGCACATTTATTGTAAAATCTGGCCCTTATACCTTAATGCTCCCCTTAAATCAGTTGGAGAAAATAAGATTTTACTCGATTCAATGTTTATTCCATATGAATAATCATTTGCCAGTATTTATACGTTTTTCTTTGGACCAAATGTTTGAAAAGAATTGATCCTAAAAAACAATAATATGATGGAATACTTTTTAATTGGTTTTCTATATATAATTATAAAAAAAATTATTTGCTGAAAGTATTTGAGAAGCAGAAAAGTAATTTTTAGATTTTAAAAGCAAGTTGATAATCTCAAAAAAGAAGTCTTTTTTTTTTTTTTTTCCTCCCTTGAATGTTATAACATTTTTATTCTTGAATTTTAAATATTAAGATAATATAATGGTGAAAATTGTGTTGGTATGAATAAAAGAAAATAGTAGTCAATATCAGAATTTTGCAAAATACTATCTTTATATATACTAAATTATGTTGTCTTATTAAACCAATATTAAAGAAAATCTTTTTATAAAAATACTGTTATATTTAAAGGTTAGAGTTTGTTAACATCTTCTTTTTAGATATATTGGTTCTGTTAGAAATATTTTTTACCTCTATGTTTAGACATATATTATTACCTCTATGTCAAATGGCCTTTTATATTCAGAAATTTTTGATATACATTTGAAAATAAAAAGTTAGTGTGATATAAAACAGCTGTAGCTCTATGTTAATAATTAAGTAATATTAAAGTAAATAGTACTGAATTGATGTGGAAAAAGATCTTCAAAAAGAAAAAAGGAATTATTTTATATAATTAAGCATCCATAATATTTAATATTTCTCTGATTTATTTATGTCCAAATTTGTAAATATATATATTATTTCACTGGAATTAAAAAAAAAATACCCGAAATAAAATTAAAATCTATTTTTTTTTCCATTAATGATTTAAAAAGTACTTTTGGAATTTCTGTAAGTAAAGAAATATCTCATTATAATATAATATAGTTCACTAAATAGAGATGAGAATTCTAAGTAATCATTTTCCATTCCTGAAATTATTTAAAAACAGCTCAAAAAAGTTAATAAAATATCTATAGAATAATCTATAAATTTTTTAATCAGGGACAATAAATTGATATTTGAAGTAAAGTTCTAATTTCCTATTGACCACATTAAAAAAGTTTGCTCTATAGAAGGCACTATATTATTAACATTAGTTAACTAACTACTCCTTGGCATGGGAATGATTTTTAAAAAAAATTCCATCAAGGAACTTGTTGCATTACATTCTTGGATTGTTACTAAAAAGATTAATTTATTATTATCTTTCTGTTAATTTTTATCTTATCACTTCAAAAGAGAAAGTTACATTCTGAGTAATTAAATTTAATATAGAAAGAATTTGCTCTGGTTAGTAAATACATACCTATATATAAGACTAATTAGTAATAAATACCAAGTTAAAAGGAAAAAAAGTAGAATCAAAATTAAATAAGAATCTGGCCTGAAGACTTTCTCAAGGGTCGCCCTCAGAACATCAATCTACAGACATCTGTTGACGTCTAGATTGAACATGCTAACATGAACTGCCTATAATAATAATAAAACCTGCATTAATTTTTTATTATAAATTTCTATAAAATATTTTTATTTGTATTTTATTATAAATATCCAGTGAAATCTTTGGTTTATGTTTTAGATTAAAGAATCATCAAATTTAATTGAGTAAAAGAACCAAAGCAGAATTAATTTTATTTTGAAACTAAGCCCTAATGTGAGATATGTATCATTTTGTGTCCCATAATCTCTTCTTGTGCTCAACTATTTAAACCATTTTATTTGACATTCACTGGAAAGTTTACTATATTCTTATCTGAATCTACAAGAGAAAAATCAAACATGTAAAAAAAATATATTAAATAATCCTGACATATGCAGGTTTGTTTTTAAATATCTATGCACTATGTATCTTAGAGATGCAGTTTTAAGAAAAAAATATTTCAATTTTAAGTCATTAAATCATTTTTACTACTTAAGTTAAAATGCTTGTCATGAAAGAAAATATAAAGCAATATTAATTATTTAGAAATGTGATAACAGATTTATGTGTGTCTGAAATGAGAAAAAGATATATGTTATATCTTTATATTTTCAAATCTTAAAGGAGTAAGTTTTTTTTTTTTTTTTCCCCTACAAAAAGACTATATAATTGCAGCTAAAATATGGATACAACTATTGTATTAAGTTTAAAATTAATTTTGTCAATATTTATTTTAACTGATTATGAATTTATTTTTATTTGATTTTAAATAATTTCTTTGTATCTTTATTGATAAATTTTACATTAAGTGGATTTATTTTATTTTCATTTATATCTTTTACTTTAAAACACAGTCCAGGAATTTTTCTGCTGTTTAATATACATATAGAATTTCATACTTGATTTCCTTTTCTAATTTTACTTAAATCAATACATGAATTTGTAAATAATAATCTCATTTCTAAATAAAACAATTTATTTTTTACTGATTCATACTTTGTTGTTGAGTTTAAAAAAGTACTTTCCTCTATATATCACTTTCTTGTACTTTATAGATTAGATAGAGCGTATATACTTTATCAACTTCACTACTATATCTTATTTTCCTATATGTATCATTAATTTCATAACCATTCTTACCCAATAACCATTACCAATCTGTTTTATAATCTTTAAGAAATATAAATTTCAAATATGGAAAAAAAAACAAAAAAAACTGTGAAATATAAACTTCAAATATGAAAATAACATAATGGTGCTCTAGCTAATTATTTATTCACATATGTTAGTAGAATACATTTTCTTTAGGTACATCCTTATTTTGTTATTTGCAGGACCAGGATAACAAGATAGCCATAGTAGTGATTGCCATTTCAATATTTTTAAATTTTATTACGAATGAATGAGTGTAGATGAAAGTATGCGAGGTGATAGATGATGAAATAAATCAGTTTGTAAATGCTAGCAAGAATGAGCTTAAAAACCAACTATGTGAGGTTATTAATATTAAAAAGTCTCGTAAGATTGGATTTCTATTAAGTATTCTATTGCTTGAAATATAATAAAATTTGAAGTATTTTCATGTTTGGACTAATACTTTTTATGAGCTAGTGTTATATCTTTTCTCAGTCCTTAACAAGCTTAATCTGATGTTGGAAGTCCTTAACAAGGAAATAACTGCTGTTAATTAATAACCTTAAAGGCAAAATTTATTTGAAACCAACAGAGTTTGATTTTCAGATTCAGCAACAATTTTCCATATTTCCTAAATCTAATAGACTTTTAATTGAAGATTTATTATAGTTTGTCTGAGGGACAAGTTAAAAAAGATGTAGAGCAGCAAAGGTTATTACTGCTGGTAATTTATTATGGTTCCTTTTTTTTTAAAGGAAAAATTAGCTCTATTTTAAGAGAAACCATAGAATGATTTACAATAATTGAAGAATGTTTTTACTGACTTTGCCAATGATCCTTTGAATTTTATTATATTTTATTTTAAAATGTATTATTTGGTTTGTAATTAAAGTAACTTTTTATTGGCTTATGATTCTTGAAATCAAGACTAAATTATTGCGTCACGACCTCCCTAAAAGCCGCTTGGCACCTTCTCTCAACACCGCCATCTTTCTATTTATTCCATTTTTTGATGTGCTATTTATTTTTTCCTTTTTCTTCTTCATTTCAAAAAAAAAATATTATTACCTGACATAATTAATCTTAATCATGGAATTACGTATACATTTAAGTAATATTAAATTTAAAAAAAAACTCGGAGCGAAATGTTGCTGATGGTGTCTATGAATCATTTTCAGTCGGTTACTGATTGAGAGCAAATAAGAAATTTTAAAAATTCAGGGAGCACTCTGTAGGAAAAAAGTGAAAAATGTTAAAAAGAAAGGTTTTTGAAGTCTGCCTTTGATCCCATACCAGCCTATTTGCTTTCATATATCTGTCACAGAGAAGATGTTAAAAACATTAGAGAAGGAAAATCTTTCCTTTGTCTAAACTAACCTCATCCTCATACTACTCTCACCATAAAAATTCCGCTGCTGTTAGGTAAATATAATTCATAATAATAATTAGCAATAAATTAGGTAAATATAATTCATAATAACAATCAATATTCGAAGTGTTATTTTAGAATTTTTATATCAATGAAAACTTGAATTTCCTTTTAAATATCAAAACATTATAATGGAACTAAAATGAAATATTAGTAATTTTGTGCTTTCAGAGTTGATTCTAAATATTATTGATCATTTATTGATATTTATCATTTTAACTAGAAACACTGATTAATTACTATCACCTCCATAGGTTTATCTATCGTTCTAAGGCGACATTATTATTATTTTTTTTGTAATACTATTGTTTGGCAACGGTTCATTGATCGTTGCAATCTGTTGTGCTTTTTGCATGTTTACATTTTCTGAGAAATTAAAAAGAATCGAATTCTAATTGTTGGTCACAGGATTTAGACGAATGAGCTGGAGTTCAAATATTCTTTGATTAGTACTGGAAAGTTTTCAGCTTGTCTTAATAATGGATAAAGGCCAAAGTGAATTAACAGATAAAATCAGGTCTGCTATTAAAAAGAAGCTTATTGAAATAAACGCTTTCGTGGATAATGAACTTCCAGATTATATAATGATTTTAGTTGCAAATAAGCGCAGTAAAGCTCACATGGAAAAAGATTTAGCTTTATTTTTAGGTAAAGATACTGCCGACTTTACTGACTGGCTATGGGATTTAGTAAATAATCTGAAAGTCAATTCAAAATCGAAACAAAATGGAAACGTATCGAAAAGTGATGATGAAACAACTAGAAAAGATCTGAGTGATGAAGATGCTGATATATTAGATTATGATCTGGGTGAACAGGAAGGAGATTTAGACCAAGAAGACAGCAGTTTAGATAATCGGTTATTGCTTACTGAACACTCCGAAATATCTAAGTCATCAGCTGCGCAGACTTCTGCATCTAGTGAAAGTGCATTGACTAAAAACGTAAATCCTAAAAAAAAGAGTCCAAAAGCAAAGGTTTATCCTGTGCAAGCTGTTGCTAGAGTGCATCCATCCTCGATGTTGAAGCCAGCCCCTCAAAAAATCAACCCCAGAGATGAGTATGGTCCAATAAAATCTGAGTTTGCTGGAAATGTATCTAGTGTGGTACATGTTTCCCAAAAAAATTATACAAGACCTTCTTTAAAAGCTAATAAGTTACTTCTACGTGCAGTTGATGATGCTACTAAGTCAGTTTTAGATGGTAAAAGTATAAATGATTACTATAAACCAACACCTATAAAAGTATTATCACCAAATATAAAAGAATCCCATGATTCTTCCAGACTTTATAATCCTATTCATAAAAAGATTAATGCTAGGTTTGATCTGAATTCTGAAATTAAAATGGAATATATAGAGCCACCAAATTTCGGTGAAAACAGTAATGATACAGATGTAAATATGTTAGAGAATGAGCATTATATAGTGTGTGAAATGTCCCCAAAAAATCGCACAATATGTTTGCCCACTTTAAATACAGACTTGGATATAGATAGTCTGTCTTCATCATTTGTGGAAGAAAGATCAAAGTCTCCACATTTCATTGTTACATTGGATGGCGTTGACTTTTCTTCTTTTAAAAGGAAGTATTCAGATTATAGTGATGAGAATGTAGAACTTGATGAAGAAGGGCTTTTTGCAACAAATGTGAAGGTCAACGATGTAACATTTGCAAAAAAGCAGAAAATTATTGAACGATGTAAATACTGGCCTGCTTGTAAAAATAATGATAACTGCGTATATCATCATCCAATCATACCTTGTAAAAGTTTTCCTGACTGTAAATATGGTGATAAATGTTTGTATATTCATCCGAATTGTAAATTTGATTCATTATGTACTAGAAAGGATTGTCCTTTCACTCATGCAAGCAGAAGAACTTTTCAAGCACAGCCACCTGTACCTGTAAAAATGCGAAAATCAAAAATCATTTGCAAGTTTTATCCAAAATGTATTGTAAAAAACTGCCCTTTTATACACCCGAAATTGTGTCGTTATGGCACTAACTGTAGACTTCCTGTATGTCCTTATAGTCACATTAATATTCCTTCACGTAGCCAACTGAAATGGAAAGCAGATGCTTCTTTGAATTTGTAAATATGTTAAAGGTGTTATTTGAATCATGTTAAACTGAACAAGTATGTTGTATAAATATACATAATAATTTGTACATTCTTTGACATTTAAATGTCCTACTTACATGTATGTGTTCATTTGTAATTTTTTTTATTTTGTTGACTTTTGTGAATATTGAGTATATATTAAGGGAGTGTTGCATAAATATGTTATAATTATTGACATAATTCTACATCACCCAGCTCATATTAAACAAAGTTTTCAATCCACATTTTGTATGATTGTTTTAATAACGGAATATTTATTGTATTGGATATATAGTAAAATTAAAGTTGGTGGTGATAAACAGTGTCAATGTTTTTATCTAAAGCATTTAAAAATTAGTTATTTTTTGCAACATTTTTATATGTTAAATTTTAATAAGATCACAAATATTTCAATTTGTCCCATTTATTTTGTTGTAATAGAAGGATATAAAGTATATAAAAATATGTTGTATTTTTGTTTTGGAACATAAGTTAATTTATTTAAATGTAATTTGCTGAATAAAAAATTGCATACTTGAGAAAAAGTTATAGAATTCTAAATTTTTCGGAGGTTTAATAAAAGGAGAAAGAAAAAAAAACTATTAATCAAGATATTTTTTGTTTTATTTTCTCATAATCAGAATATATATATATATGTTATTTTTTTTGCTGTACAAATTTGGATGTAAAGAAAAGAAATTTGACGCCGTTGTTAGCTCTTTCAAGTAGTTTCTGCTGATAAATATGAATTATTTTGATAAACTATACATTCATTTTTTTTTTTTCCAAAATGGAAATTTAACAATTCTCTTTTCCATTTTCATGATGAACCTAAAATTGCTAATAATTGTATTCAGAGATAAGTTTAAATAATGGCATCATTGATAAATAAAATTTTTTTTGCCACTTTTTAAAATCTTTCGAACCAATGAATAAAAGCTACATTTATTTGAATTATTTTTTTACTGAATTTACCGACAATAAAATGGTTGTGTTACCAATGATTGTCCATCTATGGAATAGATGGACAATCTATTAGTTATCAATAATCAATCAATCAATTATTAGTGAAGTTACTATTGCTGTTGTAACCAAAAACTGATGCAACTTTTTTCACTTACTCTTTCAAAGAACAACTTTAAAGACTTTCAGCAATTTAATTTAAGCAAATTAATTTTCAGCAAACTAATTTTTCTATATTCATTTATTATTAATTTTATATTTTTAATAATTACTAACCTTTGTCTTATTGTATTCTTAATAAGTGCTTCATTATAATCTTATTGTTCGTATTTAATTATTTGAACTGATTGATTAAAGGGACTGTGTTACCAACCATTTTATGTAATGACTGCCAATGAAAAATCTGGCACTATAGTAAATAAAGTTGAAATTTGGATTTTGTTTGGAATATACAGAAGCAAAGACTATCATTTCCTAGAATCTGACAATCAGAGTTAAAATATATCAAAAAGTTGCTTAAATAAATTTAAAAGCAACACTAAATTTTGGCACCATTTTTTCCCTCATGACCCATGTAATCATTTGGCCTTATTGTCCATATACCAATTATTATACCTATTATTTTTACTGCCCTTTTAATTTTTCAAATTCTTTTTATAGATTTTAAAGCTGTATTTGATAGCTTCAGAAGAGATAAGTGAATACAATGATTTAATGAAGAAAGAATGCTTGCAAAATTGACCAGATTGGTCAATTGGGAAACTAAAACCAGCAGAATGCTTTATTGGAAGCTTTTTACACTGATATGAGGTTAAGATAGAGTGATGCCCTAGAGTACCGGCTCTTCAGTATTGTTCTCTAAATGGGTTATGAGAGATGTAAGAATTGCTATCAACTGAATTGTTATTTTTTTTAATTATCAATCTATTAAAATCTTAGCATATACTGATGATATTAGCAGAACAAAATAGAACGTAATTCAAGCATTTGCAACTCTTGAATCAGCAACTAGGGACATGGATCTGACAATAAAGGAAAGAACAAATATTTAGTGATAACTAAAAGACAAACTAATCTCAAATTCCTTGAAATAAATTATTACTAGTTAGAAAAAAATCACAGAATTCAAATATCTTAAAACAACTGCATACTATTACAAACATAAGTTTTTATGCTCTAAAAAGAATTCTTAAATCAAAATTTCTGAACTGAATAACAAAAATCAGTATTTGTAAGACCTTGATTTGATTACTTATTTTGTACATATTTCAATGTTCATACCAAGGCAGCAGAAGATCTTAATATATTATTTTGTTCATATTCAATGTTCACAGCAAATGTATATTTTATACATTTTCTGTAAATGCTGGGTGCTAACCAAGGCAGTAGAAAATAAATTACTAGTATTTGAAAGGAAAATCTTAAGAAAAATCTATGGTATTTAAACAAAAACAACATACAGCAAGTACTTTACAACCATGAATTATACAAAAGATGCAAAGAGCCCAGTATTGTTAAGTCCATTAAAGCTTGTCATATAGGTATCTTAAAGGACTCAATGCAGCAAAAAATCTTACATTTAGCTAGCCTACACTACTTTTTAGGTGGCTTGATCACATTGAAAAAGATATGTTGTTGTCAATATGTTTGATGTCAGAAACTGGAAATCTGTGATGCTGGATAAGCAGCAATGGTGACTGGGATGATCATGACTTTTCTAGACTGTATTGCCAAAGAAGTTCTTTCATTTAGACAAATGTTATGATTTCAGCTGTGTACAAACTTCAAAACCCTTTGAAAATTAAAATATTTCAAAATTTAGTGACACAATGGTTAAAGAAAAAATAAGTGAAGTCCCTAAGGTATGAAAAATCGAAAATACTTATTTAGTCTACTTATCAGTATCTTTTCTAAGATCAAATTGTATGTCAGTGAATTGCAATTATGTGATTATGCATTAATTATTAATATCAAAAATGTTTTTAAAGTTAAATTTGTATGCTTGTAACATTACAAACATACAAATTTTTTAGCAAAATTGTAAAATCTCCTCAAGATTAGTGACATTTCAGAAAAATATTTTGCCTGAAAATACTTGCATGCAATCCATCAAGTTTACTTTTGATTACTGTTAGATGATTACAGAAATAGATAAAACTTGGAAAGTCTTTAGATTCGAAAACCTTTTTTTTTTTTGTGACCGACATTTTTTTTTAAGTAATGGAAATGGGACAAATTTAAGATTTTTCTTTTTCTAAAAAAAGGGGGGCGAGTATTGGGGATTCTGGATTTTTTTCTTCTTTTGAATGTTTTAAACACAGTTTGTTAATAACTACTTCTAAGTTCATCATTAAATAAAGTTTTCTTTCATCTGAAAAACTTATTATATTTATTTAATATAATAATAGAATTTACACTGAATTTCATATTTACGGTAAGTAACAAGACAATTAAATTCGAGTTAAGTTTCAAAATAACCAAATTCTAACTTCCCAATTTGTGATTATACAATTTTGAAATATGAGTTGATTTTAATATTAGAATAATTTAATCTATAGAAAGAGAAAGCAACAGAGATAGAACTTAAATAAATAAAGTTTATGTATAAGAAATAATTTAGGTTAATATGATTAAAACAACATAAATTTAACATTTATAAGAAGGGGAAAGGGCAAATATTTATGTTTCTAAATCCAGATATAAAATATGTTTTTGAGCGTGAATGTTTTGAATTCTCTTGCATAATAGAAATGATGAGCTTCGTTTTCATCATTGGTTACAATAATTTGCTAGGCACACATCTGTTCCAGAATTATTTTGTTTCTGTAATGAAAATGCAGTTATATCCACACAAGATACTGTATGGTATCTCCATGATTTTCTGGATGCTGTATAATGTAACACATTTTTTGGACATTTTGAGCTAATAGAAATAAGTGTAGTGATTGGATTTTGAAGCGTTAGGAAATAAACGTTCATAGATGGCGCTAGACAACTAGCGCGAGTGTAATTAAAAGATTGAGGTCATTCGAGTGTTTGCTCTTGGAGAAGAAGGAGTTACTGAGCAGAGTAACTCGAACGAATCTGAAATAAATTTGTTGTTAAGTTTTCTATTTGCCTATTTATTCAAAGCACTCACGAAACAGCCACGACAATAAGAATATGGCTGATATGTTAAGGATAGCAAAAGTCTTTAACATCTTACCATAGCAGTTATTAAAAACAAAGTGACATTGAAAACATATTTAATAATTTTATGAATAACCATTTTAATGATAATAATAATAAATTATAAGGCAACGTAGTTACAATAAGGAAAAAAACAGAAGAGGGGGGGGGGAGATGCAGTCTGTATATAATTTATTCAGTCTTGCATTTTGGGTGCATATCGGCTATTCAGTTGTTATAAAGGGTAATGCAGGAGAGGTCATGTCCCTTCCCCAAATCGTAGACTATATTTCAAAATTCTGCAAGAAATGATAGCTTGGTTCTTAAAAAACAGAACTGAAATTTTAAAAAAACTAGAACTTTGATAGAAACTAATCAGGTGAAAAAATTAAATAATTTTATTTATTTTTATCAGTCAAGTTAGGATAGCATGTTTTTAGAGAGAAGGACTTAACTCCCACCCCACCCCCGTCTAAAATGTTACTCTATATCCGCGCCTGGGTCATATGTGGGTGTTGTATTGGACATGAAGTCACACGAAGAATGAAACGCTTATAGTATCCGTAGCATTATTTTGTTCTTTGGCTATTTAGATCAGTGTTTTTATTGCTTTAAAGACGTCCTTTTCGATACCGACCTCTTTTTGAAGAATCTTTCGGATTTTTTGTGTGTGTGAGTATTATTAATTAATATCTGTTAGATTTTATTTTGCTTATATGTGACTATATTTGTGGATTCACATAACTGGTGACTAGACAGCATTTTCACCTTTTTGTTCTGAATTGCGTACATCGACAATACTGCGTCAAAAAGATTTTTCGCATTCATTTTCATAATTATCATTAATTTGATTTCACCGAACAGAGCAGTTTAAAAAAAACTTTCGTTAATTTTAAAGATTATTTAAAAAAAAATTTTTAAAGATCAAACAGTCCTTTAACAAAAGTTCGCCTATGTTTACTCGGCTTTAGTACTTTTATTTAAATTGCAGATTGCTTTACCAAACTTCACGAATTTAATTTGGAACTTTATTTTCGAATCTCAAGTAGTTAATATACTTTTCTTTTCTTCTCATTTTCTGCACACACACAAATATTATCCAGTAAGAAGGTTGTGCAGTTCCTGGACAACTAAACTTTCTCTCGTGTTATTTTAAATCTGATTCTGGCACATCTTAAAATTTTTTTAGATAAAAATATTTAATTTTCTATTTAATAGTTAAAAAAAAATTAGACAAAGCCATTTTTTTTAGTATGGATCCATGTAAAAGTACAGCAAATGAACGCTTAAAACAGCATCATACGTTATATAAAGTGAAAACTCCACCTTGGAAAGAAACATTCCGAATGGTATGGTTTTGGTTTCTGGAAACATATAAATTGTATTTGATATGTTCTGTAAATAATGTTTACATTTGAAAGCACATGTTTCAAAATATAAACTTTTAAAGAATAAATTTTATTAGCTGTGACTACTTTTGTTATATCGATAGCAATTAATTCAATAGTTTTAAGTATAATTACTCCTTGTTTTACACTTGACTTGAATACTGTTTTACTCTATGTTTTATATTAGATGGCGATCTTTGTTTAAGCCATAGGAATTTTTTCCAGTTTTTTATTTTAATTGTTTTAGTTTAATTATTCTATTTCGGATGCAACAAAGTGCATTTATGCACTTTGCAACATTTAAATTGTTTAAATGCAACATTTAAATTGTCTATTAAAATTAGAAATTTATTGTTATTAAATAATTACTTAATGTAAAATATTACAACCAAAAGGTATATTTAATGACATATTCAGGGTTTTTTTTTTATCATAGTACTTTTTTTATTAGAATAAAATGTTATTGTTAAAATTCAAGTTTAGTGTTCTTACTTTTCCAAGCATGTCAATAGTGCCTTGTTGCAAATTGTTATGATTGAACTAGATGAATATTATGAAACAGTTACCTACTTTTTAAATTAAAATTATGATCCTTATTGATCATGATTCTCTTATCTAAGAAGATTTCTTTTTAAATCTTTATTGTGCACTTTTGCAGAATCTCCTTTGAATTCCGAAATAAAGAATGTTTGCAAACCATTTGTGCTTTAGACAATAAAATTAGAGCATGTGTTGCTTCAGTTTCTAAAGAAGGAATTAGACAGAATTTTTAACTTAAAAAAAAAAAAAAAACTTATGCTTTGCTAGCAGCTGGGGTGGGAATATAGTAATTTTGTTAGTATGTTAAACCTGAGGAATTTTTTTTTTCAAATAACACAAAAGAAGTAGGATAAGTCGAGCATACGATGTTCTTGGCATCTAAAAAAGGCATAACTGAGAAAAAAGCATCGTTCGGTTTCACTAACATCAAAAATGGAAACCTAGTAGCACATTGAACAAAGGAATAACAGAAATAACATAGGAGGATAAAAAAGCATCTTCGTTACTAGAAGCCAATGCTCTTCTTACAAAGAAACTTTAAAGAATAAATGCTTTTACTCAGCTCAACTAATTCTTCAGTTAAGCAGGTGGCAATTTAAAAATTTCTGTAAAAAAAATGACAGAACTTTCTGCTGATGCAAATATTGTTTTGTTGGAGTAATATATTCTGCACCATATAGACATCAAATTTTCCAATTCAATACCCCTTATAATATTTTTGATCATGCTAATAATCAGATATCGATTTTTGAATAGTTATGGATTTATCGAATTATGATTGGAAATCCATGAAAAGAACAAGTTGTAAATATTTCCAACAGAGTGACAAAAAAATATTAAAATAAAAAATTGTGAAATTAGGGCAAATGATTTCAAAGAGCTTTTTTTTCTGACAAAATTTGGGAAGAGATTATTTCAATGAGAGTAAAGTAATTCGGGGAGAATTGCATAACAATAAATTTTATCTGTTCATAATTCATTTAAAAAAATAATCCAAGGTTGTTTTATCAGTAGTTAAAATTATAATAATATGCAATTCTCTAATGGATATTTATTTACTGATTATTTTATAATTTTCATTTCTCACAAAATTGGTGTGGATGCACAACTCAAGTATGTGTGTGAGAACAATAAACAGCATTAAGATGACTAGAAACATTATACTTACTTATTTGGGTTACCATGTTGGAGGCAGACTCAGAATCATTTTAAACTGTTAATGCATTGGTGTGTTAAGCTCTAAATATTTATTTTTTATAAACTTTTTTCCCTTCTAGAAATGCTTCCAGCGTTTCAAAAACAGTCGGAGTAAATTAGTTGACAAATTCCGTCGTTTGGAACTGTGTTCGGATGAAACATTTGATATTTTAATGAAAGATTGGCAAACTTGGAGTAAGGAGAAGAATGCTTTATCTGAGGTTTTCCTGGATGAGATTGATGTTAGTATGAATTTATTTTTAAGAATGTACATGTGTCATTAATTTTTTTTACAATAGAATTATTGGGGCTAATTTCTCTAAAATAACTAAATAGGGAAAGTGCAAAATTCAAGTATTGAAATAATGTAATTTTTGTATAACTTATTTAGCAACTAACAGTTTTAACACCTACTTTTGAGAAATGATTGAATCATATAGAAATATTGGCAGTTTGGGTTAAAAAAAATTATGCACTATGATTAAGTCCACTTTTTATTTAAGAGATCTAACTTGTGTATTGCCTTTTAAGAAATGAATTACATTTCATATTTTAATTTGGTTTATTTTATTTTGGTTATGATCTGTGTAATTCCATTAGTCAGGAACAATCTGATTCAAAAACAAGGAGTTATATAAAATAATTTGTATATTTGGTTTCCACACCAAATTTTTAAAATTTTGAGTGAAATTGTTGTATGAGGAGTCTGTTTGCCTATGCAGTTACATTGAGAGATACATTATAAAAAGTGAAGTAGGATGAAATGTAGCATATCACTTTATTACCAAAATAGTAGCAGGTATGAAATTTTCATTTATATCTGCATGTATGTCAATAACATATTCTATCTAATTATGAATAATTTTTATTCGTAACTCATTGAACAGTTGAATTATTATGAATAACTTTTATTTGTAATTTGATAAGATACATTGTTCATATACATGATAAACATGTATTGTGCACGATTAATGTAGTTATTATATGCTTGTTATGTGATAACTCAAAAGTGTAACATCTTAGATGAATGAAATTTGGTATATGGTCTTTTATTAAAAAAATACGATCTATAAATCTATATTAAATTTTGGATTCAGTGGTTAAAAGAAAGTTTCCAAATGTATACTTGTATTTGTCCTATGCAGCACCAAATATGATATAATATACAGTATGTATCATAGAGCTGATATAAATGGAGGAAGCTAGTCGCTTGTTTCTAGTCTAAACAAGTGTACGCAACATGAGCCAAGTCATGTGTGAGAAATCTAGCCTTTTTTGGCACCATATCGCAAATCTTGGCATACTCAAAAACTGCCGTGCAACGTTTTGTTTCCCGGCATTGGGTCCGGTCAGTTTTCATTTACGGTTAATATTTCCTAAATAATTTATATATATATTCATTCTTTGAAAACTAAGCAAACTGGTTTCGAAAATAATGTTTTCTTTTTTACATCATTAGCCGGGTTTATTGATTTAAATTATGTTCACTTTTTTTGTGCATTAATTAAAAGTAAGTATTTTTTTCTTTAAGTAAACATTTTATTTTTCTTTACCCAAAACATCTTTTAATTTTACATTACATGTTCAAATACTTTTATCTTTATCTCATGCAGATAAAAAAAAACTTTTTATAATAAAAGCAGATTATAAAAGTCACCCAGGTCTTTTTTTTTTACTTGAATATTCTCAATAATATTTATTTTTGCATAAAAAATGAAAAAGATATTAATTAAAACTGTTAAATTATTTTGAATTAATTTAGAAAGAGAGAAAAAAAAAACCGCTAGCTCAGAATCGAACCCAGGTTTCGTGAATACTACGCCAGTGCCCTAACCACTACACAACTCAAGTGCTCGTTCAGGTATCCCATTATTAGTATATAAGCTAATTTGAAAGTTTTAAGGTTGACTATTGAGTCTTAATATTTTCATTAATAAACATTCTAAATGTATACTAACATTATACAAAATCTCATTCTGAACTCAATTTTAAACTTTGTGCCTTCTCCTTGTTAATATCAGTTTTAAATATTTCGCTTCTGGTTTATAGTGTTGGCGGTCACTTTGCTTCTAACTACTGCAGAAACAAAATGAAATCATTTTTGGAATCTTAAATGTGTTGATTTAATACAAAATAATAAGGAAATTCGAAATTTTTACGAAAACCATGATTTTAGGGTATGTGCATATCGCTAGTTATTAATAAAGTTAACATTCAGACAAAATTTTTATCTGTAAAGATAGCATTTCTTTCTTTAATAGTTTATCTTTGGAATACCCACTAGTTTCTTATGAGATCTTAATTAAAATTTATAAAATCATGGAATTACTGCTAGCACATTTATGAAATTTTACTATGTAACATTTTCAATAAAAAGTTTTAGTTTCACTATTTCATTCACAATGATGATTTAATATCTTTTACGGTATAATACAATTCGAATATTTATGGTAAAAAAAAACAACATATTGGAAATAATAAGGAACTTTATTTGCACTAAAATAAATACACAATTATTAATTGGTCAATACTGTTTTTATGTAAACACTTGTATTGGCGAGAAAAAATCACGCCAAGCTTGTAGCCAAGCAATTGCAACATATTCGAGATTAAAATAAAGCAAGTAACAAAATATAATGCAGTTACATCAGTTTAAATGAAGCTTAATAACAAATTAAATAAATTTAATATAATAACTAAACCTAACTATGAAATATTATTCAGTTTTAACTCCAAAATCACTGAATGATGGAGGTTACGAAATTTTAAATTGACTTAAAATGGATATAAACAGAACATGTTTATTGTACATATCTGTGAAATGATACAGAACTATCCATAGAAGCTTTTTCTTTGCATCCAATTGCACAGCAATAGTTAACCATGGCTTAAATAAGTTTAAAAATCCAACAGTTAAAAGCGAGAAAAAATCTGCCATTGGAATATAATGGGGAACGGAGAATGCGGTTACAGTGAACACAAATTCTGTCCACAAGTCATGTGATTTTGTCATACACCAAAGTAGGGTTGCACTCCCTCTATTAGTATCTCAGCTCTATGGAACTAATAGTTAATTTCTAAATTGTTAGAAATAAGTATATGCTTTCAGTTGAAAGAATGCTTTAAATAATATAAGGAGTTTTAAATTGTTTGAACCATTAAATGCGGTTTTAAAAAAGTGTTATATCCAATTTTACTGGATGCCTCATAGAAGATTTGCCAAGTGTAGAAAATCTAAAGCTCGTCTTCAAGATAACCATTGATTGAACTAAAATAATGCAATTCTAAACTTCATAATTTAGTAAATTTTATTTTCAGAATTATTTTTTTAAATGTTAGTATCTTATAAATATTTTGTTAAATATCAAACTAAAACTAGGAGACTGTATAAAATTTTAAAATTTATTGCTTAGATAACAGAACATTTATTAATTAAATCAGCTACACCAAAGTAGGGTTGCACTCCCTCTATAAGTATCTCAGCTCTATGGTATGTATATGCTACATTATCCTGGCATGTGATTGAAGACTTTGTCAAATGATCAGTTATCTGTTCTAGGGATACAGACTCCTGTAGGGTTTATAGGGGGTACTATATTATGCGAGTACATGTGAAAATTCATAGGAAAAGACTTCCAATTTTATTAATGAAAAGGTTCAAATGTATGAACAGTTTAATTTATAAGAGTTAACTATATGATTATTATATATATTGTATAAAATACTACAGATAAGAGTTTAATTGAATTAATAAAAAATATTTTGTTAGGATTTAGATGATGGTGAAATTAATGAATTTGTTAGTATTATGGAGGAAATTCAGCGAGAGATTCAAGAAGAAGGTATGCACTTAAAAATTTTTTTCATTATCTCTTATTTAATTTTTTATTAATAAGAAAAGAATGTGAATTGTTTTGCTGAATTGTTTTTTAAAAATCTGAAGTCATAATTATTATGTGCAAAATATTTACATCCTGCACTAATTTATCTCCAGTGAATTTTTGCCATTTTATTTATTAATGTATTTTTTTTAAAATTATAACTTATTAACATTATATGTGAGGATGAAATTGTGCTATAATTATTTGTAGCTATTTCCCACTTCCAGAGTTTTTGTGCTTATTGACATAATTCAAAATAATTGTAAGTGGGAAATCTATTTAGTATTTAAGTACATATATATTGAAAATTATTATCATTAGTGACAGTTATACATAGTTATTTTTATAGCTGAATACTACATAAATGATATGTTTAGTATTCAGCTGCTGCTTTCTGAATTTTCATTATTAAAGTTAAAAATTGCAAGAAAATATTTAAAAAATTAATTCTGCACATGGAATTAAGTAGGATATGTATGCTGTAAATAAAAAAAGAATGATTTCTTATTAAATATAAAATTACACAGGTTTAACACTAGAATTATTAGAGATAGACCATTTACTTTGACTAGTCTGGTAGTTCTAGTATTAATCTTGAAAGGCTAGATGGGGGGGGGGGTTACTGGAGATTCAAATCTTTAGCCTGAAACATTGTGACATAATGTTTAGGTTTGATTCCTTTCTGTATTTTTTAATGAGCTTGCACATAATGTTTATAATAATGTTGCAATGTGTATAAGTATAAATATAGTAACTAAAATAATTAAAAGTATTTTTGTGAACTATATTTAAGAATATCTCTAAATATTTATTAAAATTAGAAAATAACTAAATAAATGAAATTGGTCTTACTGAAAGTCTTATATTTTAAGTTTTAAGGTATTCTGTTAAGGTAAATGTTTTTCATGCAATAATTTATTTAGTATTAATAATTAATTTTAAAATTTTGATTAATTCTTAATTAAAAGTGTTATAAAATTTTTTAAAATCCTTTTCTATTGAATACTTACTTAACTGGCAATTTTGGTAATTTTAGGTGTGAAATGTAGCTCTGTAGAGAATTCTTCACCAAGCATATCTCATGACATTGTTTTCTAATATTACCTTAAACTTATAAACATTTTCATGCAAAAAAAAAAAAAAATGCACGTGTATTAGCTTTATATTAGCTATTTATTGTCAAAACTTGTACACTAATTAGTTCTTTAGTAATTAAAATTTTACTATTTTTGTCAATGGCATTTGGTTAATACTGAGGATTGCCAGTGGATTGCAAATAATATTTAAATACCAAAAAATCTTGCAAATGTTTATCAGTAGATAGAATTGAATGGGAAAAAAAATATTACAATCTGATTAAAATTTCTTTGGCAAGAAAAGAAATACGTTATAAAGTCAATAAGGGATTAGGACAATATGTAAAATTATTATTGTGCAAGTAACGCCTTCTATCTTAATTTTCAAAATTAAATTATAGAAAGAAAAATTAAATCTTTGGCTACTTATTATGGATTGATATTTTTTTTCTCATCTTTCTTGAAACATGTGGTTACATATCAGATGGGAAGAAAAAGATAACATTGTTCATTATAGATTGTAAAAATAAATTTGATTTTATCCCCTTTCCTGTTGGAAAATTGAGATAAGTGATGTTGCTTGTTAAGTAACAAAATGCCGAATAAAAAATTAAGAGAGTACTAAATAAAATTTTTGTCTGACACCTTAAAAATTTGAATAGCAATAGCTAAAATAATGATGAAAATCCCAGTTTTTTAATTAATATTCCTATAACTACAATATCAAGAAGTATGCTAGGATTTTTCTTATTTTTATTTAGATTATTTAAACATTCTATACCTACACATTATTTATAATTTGCAGGGTTCTCTTTTTTTATTCTTTTTTTTATTACTGAGTAATTGTATTAATCATGAATATATAATTTTTTTAAATTAGATAATTTTTTAGTGAAATTTTTACTTGAATTCTAAAAGTTTATTTAGTTGCATATGAAAATAATTTTTTAAAGTTTGTTATTATTATTATGCCACAAATAAATCATATGTGCATCTTGAAAGATGCTACGATGCCTGTTTTTCAGTGCCTAAATTCTTTTATAGTATTTCAAAGGCTAAAGATATTTGAAATTCATTTTTTTTCTAATATATTTTTTTTTTACACAAAAAGAATGAATCAGCAATGAGTATTAGAAAGTTCTTTTTTGTATAAAGAGATACATTTATCATTATGCATTTACATTTATTATCATTAAGAGATATATTAATTGGCTATATTTAATAATGTAAGATGCAGGGTTAAAATCCAAAACCATTTATCTGAGTTCTTTGCAACAGAGAGGGGCCTGTGTCAAGGGGATTCCCTTGCTTGTCTGCTTTTTAACATTGCCTTGGAGAAATGTAGCCGAGATAGTGGATTAGATTGAAAGGGGCACTCTATGGAATAGATCCATTCAACTGCTGGCTTATGCAGATGATATAGATATTATTGGAAGATCAGAACGGGCAGTGAGAGAAGTCTTTTAACAAATATGGGCCTTGCCATCAACGAACATTAAACCAAACTTATGGAATTCCCAACCTCGACTATAATTTTCAATGTTCCTCTGTGTATTAATGGTCATACCTTCGAAAAATTCGATCATTTCAAATACCTTGATGCAATGATTGACAATAATAAACTGGATCTGAGTACAAATTGAAAAGAATAAAAATGGCTGTTTCTTTGGACTGAAAAAAAAAAACCCAACTAAAATCCAACTTAATCAGTTAAAAAACTAAACTAAAAATTTATAAGACTCTTATTATGCCTGTTTGCTCTGTGCAAATGAAACTTGTACTCTTGGACACTCAGTGTTCTCAAAACACGTTCAAGAGAAAGATCTTTAGAACTGTCTTTGGTCCAGTATTAGAGAGAGAATATTGGCAAATCAGATTCAATTTTGAATTATACAAGCTCTATAGGTAACCACACATAACACTGGTTATCTGGAGCAATAGGTTAAGATGACTTGGCCATATCTGGAGAAGCCCTAAACAGTGCCTTTCAAAATATCCACTTTTAAAAATCTTATGGGATCCCAGGCCAGAGGAAGACCTCCAACCAGATGGCTTAGTGATTTAGAAAAAGACCTGAGTGTTCTGAGGATAAACTGGAATAGAGTTATGGGAGATAGAAAGTGCTTGAAAGTGTGCATAGTTGAGGTAGCCAAGGTCTACAAGGGGCTGTTGTGCTCATGAAGAAGATGCATTAATCAAGATACATTTTTATCTAGAGAAAGACTGGCCTATTTAGTCCCCCTTCTTCATTTAAAGTTTTTGTATTAATATATTTATTTGCAATGATTAAAATATTTTCCTGTTTAATTACCTGTATAATATTTTTTTCCTTTTCCTCATTTTATTGCTGTTTAAAAAATGTGTATTAGAATTTCTAATCAAAATTTTTTAAATGTATTTGATATATATTAATGAAAAAGCATGTTTGTTTTCCTGACTAACAATACTTTAAAAAGTTAATTACCTGTACATGTATAATTTTTAGTGCATGCAATGTCAAAAAATTTGATATGTATTAATACAGTTATATTTTATATATTTTAGTGAATTGATCAAAATTTTTTATAAAGTTGTCTAATTCCTCCAAGAGCTACTCAATTTCCATAGTGATTATGGAAATTAGTTGAAAACTACGATTTTATGGATAAAAAATTTATGTTAAATAATTTTGAATAATGTTTGAAAATATTTGTTTTAATTAAAATTCTTAGACATATTCATTCTTGAATAATTTGTTGATTTTATGTTAAATCTAATATATTGGTAAGAAATGCTACTAGGGTGAAGTGATTGTCTAATCAGTATTGACAGTATGTTTAAAATGGAAGTAGCAAAATTTTGTTTAACAAGCAATTTTGTTTTTATGCCTGATTATTCACAGCAAGAAATCTTCTAGTTTGCAACTATGGTTATGAAGTGCTTTACATTATTATTGCTCTTAAATAGCACTTATTTATTATTATTTTTCATTTGAAAAGAAAGAAAATGGCTTGAGGAATATGCTGCATCTGAACATAGAAACCTGGAGTCAGAAGTGGATTGGCTGCAACGAGATGAAGTTATTTGTCCACTTTGTCAAAAGTAAAAGTTTTTTCTTCTAATGAAATATTTTACTGTCTAATTCAATGAAAAACTTAAAAAATTCAAAGGCAAAATGGTTAATTATTTTTTATTTAATTTCCATTTTTTAGGAACCCAATGCATCAAATTCACTCTGTTATATTTTGTGCTTGTGGAGTCCATATTGATGTACAGGTATTGTTATTGCTTTTCCAAGTGCTTATGTAACATATCTATATATAAAATAATTTCACATTTCAGGAAGTATATGTTATAAAATTAAGTCGTATCATATCAACAGGTACTTAACATTAACACATACATTATATGTTGCTTCACATTATTGCAAATGTAACTAAGAAAATGTCATTTTCACCTCTTTTTATTTACTGTAGGCTTATTTATTATTACTAGTTAATAACTTTAATATTTAACTTCATGGTTACTTATTTTTATCATTATTTAGTAATTTCTGTTAAAAGTCCTTTTTTTAAAAAAAATATATTTCCTATGATTTATATACGTGGAAATTTGAAATAATTATACTGCAAACCTTTATATATCAAACTTGAAAATTCTTTTTTAAAAAGGTATACAGAAGTTTTGATAAATTAAAATACAAATTGCAAATTCTGAGATTTAAAGAGAGTGAAAAAATTACTGCTAGATAATTTTATTTTAATTAATATACATATATATATATAATTTGCAAATTAGTTTTCAATATACAAAAAAAAAAAAGTTCATATGTTAAAGAAAATGTTTGAGCAAATATTTTTGCTGGTGCTGTTTCAAAATGTCGCATTTTTCATTTGTATTTGGAGGTAAAAAATTTTTCAGGAACTTTCAAAATGAAATTTAAGCTGTATTCTTGTATTAATTGAAAATTCTACCATTATTTTTTCCTTGATACATTTTGTTAATTTATTTTCAATATCATAATCATCTTTGCTTTCATTTTGATCAAAACATTTACTCTTATTACTGAGGTGATCAACTAAAATTCTTATTCATCTGTAAAAATTGCTTGAATTCCATACATCATTTGTTAATCTTAGTAAAAAAAGTAGTTTCTATGATTTTGTATTTTTAATACCTGTTTCGGTAGAAAGACAGAAGGGTTTATTGTAATAGGCAAGGCGTTATTCCCACAGATTTTGTTTCATATGCTAGTAAAGGGTTGTTAATTTTTCTATAAATTCTTTATTTCTAGATGCAAATATCAAATGCCTGAGAATTTGGTTTCAGTATTGAACTTTCGAATTTTTGATTATCTTTTTGTCCATAGCATTGATAATGGTCTATTATGCATGAAAAAAGCAAGTTAGAAATTGCCTTTTTCCATTCAATTAAACTAGAATGGATAAGGCATTGCCTCCAACAATTACAAAAAAAAAAAAAAAAAAGCTACACATTTTTTCAAAAGCTTCTGCATCATCTATGACTTTTTTACAAAAGTTTGGGATCTTCAATTTATTTCTGTGTTTGAAATGATGTAGCTATTTGTTTTTTACCTATGGCATATAGTTTCATCTTTACCAGTCATATTTACATGGGCAGTCATTCAGTCTTTGCTGTTTTTTTTCTTTCCCTTAAATATTTATCATTCTTAAAAATAAGAATTTTATTGGTCAAGCATTTGAAGGATGGGCGGGGGATCTTAATGTTAAATGCATTGCTGAACTTAAGTTTCTTTTTTTTTTAAATAGTTTTCAAATTTTTCTAAATTGTTGATATTATGCTAATTGAAATTTTATATATACATAATAATATTAGTGTGAGTAGTGGTATTTCTTAATCTTAAACTTTAATTAATTTCCTGTTTTTTTAAATCTTAATTTAGTGCATGTTACTTTATTCTAAATTTTTCTTTTATTTCCTGATTCAAATCTCACTTTTTTTATTAATTATTTCTATCATGCACTCTAAAAAATTGATGACTGTTACATTTCTCCCACTCTGAGCAAAGGAATAAAAATCTCTTAATGCTGCAGCATTCTTTCAAAGAGACCTAAGATTCTTTTTCTGGAATCAACACATATCAAAAAAATCTTTAAAGGACATGCATTTCACCCCTTCTCCTCATGAACAAATCTTGCTTCCCCATGGAAGAATAAATGGAAGTTAAATTCTAAATTTGTCTTTGTTTTAGCCAAGCATATGCAAAATTATGTTACATAGATATAATATGCATGCATACTTTCATGTTTTTTTTATCCTCATTTCTAAACTGTCAATTAGCTGAATTTCTCTTTTGTTCTGAAGGATTTCCCTGTAGGGACCTTACTTATTATGAGAAATATGAAATGAAAATAAAAATCCCGTCTTAAATTAGGGAAGAGATTTATCAAAAAGGAACTATGAATAGCAAGTGTTGGGTGTTTTTTCTTAAATGACTTTTGGTCATTTATAAATGGGCTATCAAAATAGGTGATTTTTTTAATTAATTTTTTTTTTATTATTTTCAATTTATATTCTTGCTTATGAATGATATCCATGGCTGCTCTTTTCGAATACTTTTAGGTATATATAAATTTTAATGTGAGAACTTTTGTTTAATGTGTAGAAATTTTATACAATACATGGAATCTTCTTTTATATTGAAAATCCAAGATTCTTGAAAAAGTGAATATAAGGAGATTCAATGAATAAAGGTTTGAATGCAATTTTTTTACAATTTGTAATGATGCATAAATCTGTTGTCATAAAAAAATTTTTTAAAGATTTTTTTCCAGCTATTTATTGTTAGTTTGTATTAAAATTATTATTCTTGAAAGCAAAGAAAAAAATGAAAGTTTTTAATTTTTAGCAAGATGGATTAACTCTCCAGAACTTGAAATCGGAACTCCACAAAGGAATAGAAACCCATGAGCAATCTTGCCTTATTACTCCGAGTTTTTCACTTCTTCACTTTTTAGAAAACACAAATTTAGCCATTACATGTGAGGTAAATTTCAGATTCCTTCTTCCTTATATTTATAGAATTTTCTTTTTATCTGTTCTGTATTTTGTAAATAAAATATTAAATTTTGAATTGCTTCTGTTTTCTAATTGTCTTAAATAATATATTCAAATTTAAAATAAATCCTTGAAATTGTTTTTCTTTACTAAGTTTTTGTTACAATACACAAAAATTTATCCGTGGGAGTAGGGAAGCATAGGAAGTTAAGAAAATTAAAATGCTAGTTTCCAGCTCAGTTTATTTTTCAAAAATTTAATACTTTGAGTAATAAGATAAATATAATTTAATAATAAGAATTTCTAAATAAACATAAGAAAACATAAAGCTGGAATTTTTTCTCTGTTCATATTACTTTTTTTTCACGATTTATATTGCATTACCATTTGATTACAAATTGTATGTTATTACTAGCATATTCTGAATGTAGCAATTTATTTGCCATTGAAAAGTTCTAATGTAATTTTAAATTTCCCGAGCATTTAAAAAAGTTATATTTTACTTTAGCATTTCTGAAGGGAAATTAATGATTAGTTGATTTATTATTTTATCTATATGATTAATAAGATGAAATCGTATTCTAGACACTCTATAATTTTGCGGCTTTTGCAAATTTTTAATTGTGTTTCTTTGTACGTTCAGTTTTTATGCATTATCTTTTATTAAATTCCTTGATTATGCACAAAATTAGATTCTCAGTTTACTGAATACCTAATTGCTATTTAAAAAGAAATTGCATAATTTTGTATCATGTGGAATGGATTATTCGTGTTATTTAGTCTTAAAGAAATTGCAAACCAACTAGAATGTGATGTATTAAAAATCATTTGAATAAAATAAATAATTTTAACATATCATTATTAATCAAGGATTTCTTTAATTTTTAGTAGCTTGGAAATATTTTTATTTCAGAATTAATGATGTATAAATCCATGAACAATTATCGTTCAAAACCGATAACAAAACTCATTTAATATTGCAGTCTATGCTATTTGAAGGATTAGTTTTTAATTTGTCTGATTTTGAACTCTTTTTTTTTCTTTTTTCTTGTATGTGTGTTCCAATTTTTATTAAAAGTATTTTTAAGTATCAGTTTTTGGCATTTAATTTTCTTGAAGCTCAGAAAAAGGAATAATTTGTATTGTATGAATAATAATGTTATGCTGTTTTGTGGGGATCTAGAATGTGTATTTTTTCATTTCTAAAAATAAATTTAAAAAAATTTGTTTTAATATTGTATGTAAAAAATTTTGATGAAGAGCATTCAATTGTCGCTTCATGTTTAATTTTTTATAAAAACCTGGAAAAAAATTATAATTTTATTGGATTTCAATAAAATAGTTTTTTAATAAATGCTTTAAACAATTGGCAAAGCTCTAACTTGTATAAAACTTAAAAATGTTTATTATTTTTTGCTTATTTATTTATTTTCTTTCTTCTTTTTAGGGCTGCAATTTCATGTATATAGTCATTTGAAACAGTTCATGTATTTTGTAAATATGTTATATATAATTGTGTATATTTAATAAATATTAATATATTTGACTACATACAGTTGTTTTATAAATATTTGAAGGTGAAGAAATTTTAATGAAACATGATTTTTTGCAAGATTTGTAATTGCAATTATATTTTCATTAGATTTCTATCCTTTATTTTTAGTCAGAGTAAATGTTTGTTGTTTTTATACTTATCTAAGAAATGATCATCTGATAAATAAAAATTATATTTCAGTAATGATAAATCCCTTTAGGAAAAGTAATATCTATACTTTTTGAACTGACTCCTAAAAATGCTTTGAATTCTTACTTTGTACTGCACATGCTACTTTTATTGATACAACATTGAAATATATTCATTGCAATTCATATAGTTGACCATCTGAAATTAATAATAAAAGCCACAAAAATGTTATATTTCATACCTTTTTAACAAAGTGACTTCACTGAAAGGTAACAGTTGTTTCAAGTACTTAAGAGTTTTAATGGACAATATGGAAATTATATAAATTTATAATGATAATTAAACTTGTCAAGTAGTATAATCAAAATTGCCAAGACACCTAGGAAATTGAGGGAATACAAGGAATATAGAAATCATCTATAAAATCGGGAAAATGCATGGAATTTTGAAATTTTCTTTAAAAACTGAGAAAACTTTGGAAATTTTTAATTTCTGTATTTTTTCATTAAAAAAATGTTGATCTCTTTAAATATTGCAAGAGTAAAAGATTGCTATCCAAATGATTGTCCTTATAACTCTAAAATCTAAGCAGGACATTCATGTTCTGTTAAATAGCTGAAATTCATTCCTTTTCTATTCACCCCCATTTTCTTCTGCATAGACCAGTCCCAATTCCGAGGGGAAAAAAATATATTTTAGAATATTGACTACAGCTACTTAAAAACTAGTAAAGCTACTGAAACTTAAAAAAATTCTTTTTAGCAGAAAGTTTTATATTGTGACGAATTCTGCTAAAAAATATATTTGAATGCTTTTCTAAAAATTTTGCTATTTTAAGAGCCGCATCTTGTTTAAATCCACATTTATTGAAAACTGATGCTGAATTATGTGAAAAATGTTTATTTGCTTCAGCATTTTTATTCTAAAGTACAAATTTCCACTGCATATTCAAAATGTGCAAATATCGAATTTGAAATTCAGCAAATCTCTAATTTTTTGGGAAGTTGCAAAAATACTTCTTGCATTTTGCATGGCAATATGGTTGTGGAAAATGGAATTATATCAACAACGGTATGCTTACTACATATGAAAATTTAGAAAATCAAAAAAGAGAGTCCAACAAATGCCTTAATTTTGTGTGACTGAATTATTGAGCATAAAAAAGTAATCAATATCTTTTTTTCCCGAAATATGTGAATTTGTCTTGCTGAATTCTGGCCAATAATAAAGAGAAATTGTTTTTTCCCCCTCATGTAAATATAGACATTTAATATTTGAACATTGATCACAATAAAGCTTTTAAACTAAAAATAATTCTTTTAATATGCTATTATTTCATGTAATGTTATATTGTTACTTACTTCTCTTTACATTTTTAATGATAAAAGAAAGGGGGGGTATTATTATTATAACTAGCACATTCGTGCTATTCTCACTTTTCTTTTAATGCATATATATATGAGGAAAGAAATAATCTCTTCCCCGGATATGATTGGTAGCAATGATAATCAAGGTTATATTCGGTGAAAAAATTAATATATGATAAATATGCTATATCATGGTTGAAAATGATTTACTTCTTCTGTAATTAAATTCTGCATGATTACAAATTTGGACCTGATTCTCTTGAATTGTAGCTTTTATAGTACACATAATATAGAAAAAGTGTAGTAATCATTAAAAAATTTGAAATCAAGATTTTCATAAGTCTCCGTGTTTCAGACGTCCATCAATACTAAAAACATATTTTTGGAAAATTTCCAAAAATGACTCAAAAACGCTGAAAAAAATGCAAAAACTGATGAAGTTTGATATACAATCTTTACACCAAATTTGTATATTTCTACCAAATTTTGAGCAAAAACTGTTCAGAGGAAGTCCGATTGTACAAATATAAATAAGCATGCCAATTAAAAAACAAAGAGAGCTAGTTAGATCAAATTTGCTGCAAATTTTGAGCCAAATCCAATGGATTGGCTCAATTTATGGATTGACTGTCTGTCGATCTGTACTTTCAGAAATAAGTTAATGCAGTTCAAAAACGCTACGAGTAAGTGTATAAAATTTGTTATAGAAATGTGTGACTACAATTGCAATTTTGTGTCAATGCTTTTTTTTTTTATCTATTGAGAAAAACATGTCTAAAACACAAATTTGATTTTTGGATATAATTAATGCATGCCAGTGATTAATCGTCAATTAACTCACCAAGGATGACACGATAAATTCAATAAAAATGCTAAATTCACACCAAAAGTTAATATTTCGTAATTATTGTACGCTGGTTATATGAAAGACATTTTCTGGCATGACAAATCGATTAGAGAGTATGCAAGAAAGTTTTGGGGAGTTCAATCCAGTTGGTTTGGAAAGAGGAACAAGACTTGTTACAAAATTTTATTTACTATGGGCTTTCAGTTTGTAGTACTGATATTAATATTCCTCTGAGAGGGATATATTTAAATCTAGAGACGATAATAGATGCTGACAAAAAAACAAACAAACAGTGATGGCATAAATTGGGAGGGGGGATCTGAAATTTGATTATAAATTAATAGATACTATATTACTAAAATTAAACTTTTAGTAAGATGTACAATGATGTACTTGCTAGTATTTGGAATATTATGACAAATATTTTAAGCTTATTATCTCATTTATGATTTTACATCTTCTAAACATTTATTTATTACTGTCCTATTCGACATTTGAGTATTAGTATTCAAGCACAGTCGTGAAAAATTCTTTGTGTACATTATTCAGAAAGGCGCTATAGTTTGAAGGCTATTATTTTTTCTTGATAGTCTTCATATAAGTATGCTAACAATATGTAAGGGGAAAAGGAGGATTAAATAAAAATAATAATATTTGAATTGCAAGTTAGAATAAATAAAAAATCAGCACGTGAATGGTTCAATCCCCTGAAACTTTCTTTCATTTTCTCAAATTGGGGACCTGAATATTGGGAACTTAGAGCAAGGCAGTAAATGCAATGATCTTGTACCGTCTGTGCTACATAGTATAGTAAAGAAGTCCGAATTTGCATTTTGGGCCCTTTTTATGTCAACAAATTGAAAGTAAAATTTCACAAAAAAATATAATTTTTATTTCCCAATTTTATTCATCTGAGTGGTGACATTTCGAGTTGCTGTAATTATATCCAATTAAATGTACTGATAGACAATTAAACCTGTCCATCTAATAGCAAATTTGATTCAAAAATTTCCAAAAAAAATATTTATTCTCTTTTGCATTAAATTCAATAGTTATGTCCTCTTGCACATGGACAGACAGGTAAACTTCCTCTGAACAGATTTTATTCAAAATTTAACTGAAATCTACAACACTGATGTTCAAATTTCTATTATCTTGCTGAAAGTGGTTTTGAGCCATCCTATTTACAGACATACATAATTTCAAAAATATGTTTTTCGGTATTAAATAGGACTGTAATGTGAAAATTCACGAACTCAAATTCGAATCCCCCCCCCCCCGATTAGTATGCTTTCTTTATTTTTCTTTATTAGCTTTATGTTATAATAATTTGGCAATAGTAATTTCAAATCTCATATAAAAAAGGAGTGCAATTCAACTTATAACAAAAATTTAATGCAACTCTTTGATTATTAATTTTATATGAACCCAAAAATTTCTTTAAACTTTTCTTTGAAAATATTTTCGCAGCTTTAGTGTTATTGCTTTCAAATATGTTAGCAACGAAGATCAACAGTTTTAAACTTACTGATATATATATATATATATATGCCCAATTTTTATTGCTACTTTCTATTCTATACCATCATGTGTAAGATATGCCTGATCAGCACTTAACATTCTCAAACTATTTTAATTTATGCGTTGAATATTTAAAATAAATTTTTCTTGCAGATGAATTGAAAAAAAAGTATCATTGTTGATATCTATATTTGGATTAAACATTTCTAAACTCTTCTAGAATTTACTGCTTTCGAAAAAGCTGAGTGAAAGCTCATTTGATGAATCGAACGAATCATTTTTAACATATTCCGATCATCATTATTGCGCACTTTCGTTTTCATCAGCGTGACCTAATAGGTTTAAAATCGATTTTTCTGTATTTGATTGAATTTAGAGTATTGACATCTAAGTTCGATTTCGATGCATTTCTTTATAAAGCACTAAGAGATTGTTTCATTTGTGGATTGGATAACGAAAACATTCAGATGAGACTTCCGGCTAAAGAGGAAAAATACAACCCTAAAGTTGTCAGATGTGGTTAAACAGCTGCCTTTATTGACATGGCCGTAAACGTTGCTGCTAATATGAAAGTATTCACACCTGCTGGGAATTAACACTAGAACTACCGATATTAAATATAAACCTACTTTTACCGCACTCGTCAAATTGACGGTTTTTGATCATCATGGCTTTCATTGTAATTTTTGGCTTAGATTATGTAAATAAAAGAATATAATTTATCAAAACATTTAATATAATAATTCATTAATTATTAATTAAAAAACAAAAGAAAAACCTTGTATTTGCATTTATAGGGCATTCAGTTAGAGTTAGTTCTAAACTGAATCATAATCGGATTGAAATAGATTCCATAATAACGATTGCCGAACACTTTGGATAAATCAATATAATTTTATATGAAAAATGTAATTCAAATTTTTCCATCAATTGTCTGAAAGCAGTGTATAAATGAATGTAAATACATATTGATGTCCATCATTGCTTAGATGTTCCATAAAATATTATAAACTTTCAAATTGGACATCGGTTGTCACATTTGACTATTTATCGCCTATTAAAGTTACAACTTGATGTCCAATTTTTATTATTATTATCTGTACGTGTACCCATTTGTTTTATCAAAGATATAAATCTCTTTATAAACGATTTTCATGCCCGTGCTATTTCAACTATGAAATTTTTTGAAATAAAGATTTAAAAAAAATTCATGGTTATTGAAAAACATTTCTTAATAATATTTTTCTTTCCTTTTTTATACAAACGCTGGCAATTGTTTCACACTCGTGTGTTAATTCTTAAATGCATTCCAGAAAACTAAGTATTTAGTTGGGCATGATTTCCTGAATAGTCCGCAGCCGGCGATTGGTACTAATAACAAGCGCATGCTTGAATCGACCTTGGAATATTTTGAGCGTCCAACTATTTCCTTGAATAACAACGTTTTTGATACATATACTCAGTTTAGAGTTTGCATGTAACTGAGTAAGTTGTGTAATCGTCAAAATAATTCGAACGCGAGATTTCGACGAATCTCCACGTTCTAGACTTCCTTGAATTCGAAAAACATATTTTTGGGAAATGTCTGTGACAACGATAACTCAAAAATATTTTCTTTCTTTTTACTTTCTTGATGTTAACGTTAGTAATGAAATTACTTTAACCAGAGATAAACTAACTTGTTTTAAGTGGCTTAGAAAGATCCATAAATTTTAGTAAAAGTAAAGCAAAATAACCACTTGCGGTCATTTTCCGATCAATCAGCTGCTTAGGACAGTTGGATTAAAAGGAGCCACTAGCAATTTGATTGAAAAAAATATATATTTTGATTGACAAAAATAATATTTCTATACCAATATTATATTTGGTTTAGAATTAAATAAATTTGTAAAAATGCTATTTTTGTGAATTGTGAAATGGCTATGAATGAATATAATTCTACTTCTTATCTGTTTCATTCATTACAGCACTTATTTCATTATTATCCATTACCTGTTATAATAATACTGGATTATAATAATACGAAAATGGATGCTGCACAGACAAGAGACATTTTAAATATATGCATTTTCTCAAAATTACTGAAAAGAAACCCTCAACCTAAAATAAATAAAAATTTAGATTAAAAATTTGTTGAATTATGAAACTAAATTGATAATAAACTTTCGACTAAAATTATTAAATGAGGAACCTTATAGTGTGCATTGCTTACAGCTGCAAAATGCCTAATTTCACCTCTAATAATGTTTGAAATATTGCATTTTTTTAGTATATTAATTCGTAAGAATAATATTTTATTTTTTGAAATAATTCATTATTTTTATTTTATGTATTTTTAGGCATTTCTAATTTTGTTATTGATCGAAACGGTGAATATACAAAAAAAAAAAAAAAAAGCTTATTCTTTTTACTTTTTTGAATACGAAGTATAGAGAAAGTAATGTAATCGTCAAAAAATTCGAATTGGAGATTTGGCGAATCTCCAAGTTCTATTCTCCGAATTCAAAAAACACACTTTTGGAAAATGTCTGCCTGGGACAAAATTACTTTCTCTATATTACATTTAAGAGAAAGTAATAAAATAGTGAGTATAATATCGCGAAATTTAAAAGATGGATGAATCGTACATTTAATTTTTTTTAAACCGTAAATGTAATCCATGACATCCATCACGGGTCTGGCGCCATTAAAAAAGTTCACATACACAATGAACAGAACATATATGTAAGATAATTAAAATAACACGGCTCGCATGCCTCGAAATTTGACGTAATGATAGACATTAAGTTATCTGGATGATTTAATTGAAATTAAATATAACCAGTAATTCCGGCGAACCAGCTGTTCATTAAATGCTATTAAAGGCGAATAAAAAAAGTGAAGCTATAGAATCGTGAATATTAGAACATAAATGAAACGGACAATTATGTTATTAAAAGCACTGTGATGCCATGGAGTCGATTTCCATTAAAAAGATTCATATACATAATGAACAAAGACAATTTGATTCTTAAAAATGATTTGTTGACAGAATCATGAAGTTAAGCATTGCAATACAAGCATGCTGGTTTGCTGCAGCAATATACTACAGCAAACCAGCTGGTTGCCAAATGCAATAGTACATAATTCATTTAGCTCCGTAATACTGGAAAGAAAATTTATATAATTTGAACCTCTTCTTGTGGACCGAAATTACTTCTTACTAAATGTAAAATTTTAATCAGAAGTAGTAACAATATCATTTAGTGATTTATCTACTTAATACTGTCAATAAACATGTATTTTATAAAGAAAATTTTTTTGATTGGTAAGTAATATCACAATGAATAAACTAACTGAATTATTTCTGACTTATGAATTTGCAATTTTTACAGCAATGGCTTGTTAATTTTTCAAATAGATATGTTCGCTTATCATTTAGCATTAATCATCTTGTAAAAGTTAGATTAGATTTGTCTTAGGTTGTATATATGCCCCTGATTTTATTTATGTTTTACACATGTTTATTAGCAGTTAAATTGCAAAAAGACTCTCCTAAAAACGATGGCTTGGAAATGATATGAATATATAGTACAGGAACTCGCGCAGCTCGAACACGTGGTTGCGTCGAGGAGGTATAGCTCCAGCTACGTGTGTTCGCAGTGGTGAAAAGGAATTTGTGTTGCGCAGTTGTAGTTAGAAATAAGTCTATTGACGGAGGAAAAAGTATTTATATTTGAGCATTTCGCTCAACCGAGTTTGAAAAAAATTGGCCGAGTTCGAGCTGGACCGAGTTTGAAAAAAATTGGCAGAACAATTCCAAGAGAAGTTTAATAAGACGGCGCCAAATAGCACAGTTATGCTGTCTATTGTTACGAAATTTCGCTGTTCTGATAATGTATGTCAACAGACGGGGAATGTATTCAGCTGAGACCACCATCAAAAACTATGCCTGCATTATGTGAGAAAATCATCTCTTTTTGCAGGAGTCTGCAGCAACCTTAATATCAGGATATGTTTAAAATCTGTGTGAAAGATATGAACATTGTCTATAGTCAGGCGGTGCACACTTACATTACGCATACTCTGGTAAATCAACATGCTAAAAGTATGTATGTATGTTAATTTCTTTTGAGGAAAAACAAACTTGCAGATGACAATGTAATTTTGTTCATCCTTTCATTTCAGTACTGCATATTTTGGCACATGCTGTATTTCGTGAGTGGATTCTATGTAAAGTGTCAAGAAACACAAGATAAGATCAGTTTTAAAATGCTCAATAGTATCTTTATTGTTCTTGCTTGTTTGCGAGAAAACAGTAGATACCTAATGTTTATATATTCCAAGCCAAATATCCAAAAAATTTAGCTTGGAAGGAACTTAAAAACATTACAATTTCAACCCAAATGCTTTTCTAAAAATTTGAACTACTGATCATACCCTTTGGTATAGGAATACATTAAAAACTTAATCATAAGCAAATTACAAAGTTCATTTCATTGACTAGAACAATACATAATTGATAAATTTTACATTAAGATTCACATATTAGTTTTCAAGGAAGAAACACATTCTAATGCATCACTAAAATACACTTTTAGATCCAAAGCAGTTGGCTTCAGTTCATATTTTAAACATTTCCATAAGCAAAACAGGTTTTAAAACGACATACGCGATAGAAACTCACTAATCTGAATTATATCTAGCTCTGTCCTTTTTTTATTAATAAAATATTATGAATCAAATTTCTAGAAAGAAAGCTAGCATCATACATAATTTCCAAAAATAGTTCTAATTTTTATGAATTGTCAATAAGCATTTCTTTTAACCTTTAAGTACTACAGACACGAATGCTTTAAAGAAACTATATAGATAAAGTGCTTTGCTGGAATGACTGTAGAACTTAAGGGCTAATTATACAATATATATATATTTCTACTTTCTTTAACATCTATTTTGAAACTTGTATTATTTATTACAAATATCAAAGTTAGATATGTAAAATAAAAAAATATATATATGAAAGACAAAAAAAGAAATACAAAATTGAAAAATTACAACTTAGAAAAAAAATCATAGCAAAAAAAAATTATGTGAACACTTAAGAGGTTTTAATAATAATAATAATAAAAAATTATATCACAGACACACAAAATTATTTAACTAATAAACTTATAAAATAATGCTAAAATATAAATTGAATATAAATTTTACAAATACTTTTCATCATAAAATGAATAATTTTCCTTTCAACTTTATAGTTTAATCAGTAACTCTACATTAAGACTTGTTTAAATCACTTCAGATTATGTCATTTCACTTTCCAGTCTATATTTAGTAAGAACTTTCTACTTAAGGATGGCCATTTTTCTTCACATGTATTAAAAACAAGTTTACAAGTACTTAAAAAAAATCTTTATCACCCCAGTTTTAAGATGAAAAGATCATGCACCTAAGTTATACATTAGAATGTATGTATGCCATCACCAACACTAACAGTAACAATTTATGAGAGTATTGCAGTAACAAACATAGCTCTATAGGGGCCACTTTTTTCCAACTTTTGGCACACTTCTCTCGTAATTATTTAAGCTTATTTTGAACTCTGATTATCTGAGTATTAACTCGTTCCTAAATTGTTTTGTAAATGAAGAGAATGCATATATAAAAAGGCATATTTGCGGAATGCATTAGAAAATTTTATTACAGATTAGTGAGTTCTTTTTATATAGAACAAGTAACATCTCCATTACATACTTTGCCATCTTTCTTTAAAGCAAGTGTTTCAATAATAGCAATATACTTGTCTTCTGTATCAAGATATAAGCTATAAAGTGCTAAGTCTTTTCTTTGAACAATCTGAAAATGTGAAGTGGAAGTTTCAGTTCTAAAAATCTATCTTTTTATTTTGCTTTCAAAACACTTTAAATTTACGGTGATTGCTAAGGTACATACTGGCTTTGAAAATTGAAACACAGTATATCTATATATTTATATATGTATATATAATTCTACATTACAAACAAATATACTGACATGTAAAAAGAAAAGGACTTTCAACAAATTTTCAAAAATACAACATTAAAAAAATCACAGGAATGTGTTTCTATGTTGTCATGATTGGTTCAACGTAAATTCAAATATTTTTCAGCGACTAAACTGGAAAATACTCTTCAATATATACTCTGGAAGAATGCAACACAACACAAACAGCTCAGGCACAACCATAGTGTCTTCTTTAAAATTTTTATTTCCTTTTTTCCAACCTTAAGATTGGAAGCAGAGAATATTGATCTAGTCTCATTTTTAAATTAACACTGTCTGCAGTGAAAATCTCAAACAGCAGTTTCTTCTAGAGGTGCAGATTTATCTTTAGAGAAACGCCAACACTGGCGTTGCAGTGATTGCTATAAAGGCTCTGTGTCTTGCATTAGAGGCTGAGATCCGTCGGATCGCTTGTGGATTATTTCAAAGTGAAAAGCATCGGTGGATGATTTGGTAGATTGAAGGGTGGGGCTAGGCGAAGAATCAGAGTGGTGATTGGAAGTTCGAGTTCCACCTCCACAGTTCTTATTCTCTGGAATGAAGGCAGCTACTAATAGAGCACAGATCACTAACAAAGCTCCAAAAACAAATGGAGGCCCAGGAATAAGCTGGAACAAACAATTATTTGGTTAGAAACAACACAAACTATATTAATATACTATTCACAGAGTTCCAGAAATTAAATATTTTCTACATGTCAATCATGGTGCGTAGTGTGAAATGGATGTAAAAATGATGCACTTTTAAAGAACCTTAGCGAAAAAAAAAATGAAGCATTTTTGTACATGCACTAATACATAAACTCAAGAATTTTCTACTCGCAGATTTTTTTTTTGTCTTATAATGTAGTTTTCATAATAAAATTTTAAAAAATATCTAATTAAAAAATTTTTAATCTTTGATTAAAAACTCAATTTCAATCGATGTTTAGATGTTCCAGTCTCATTTTTTATTCAAAAACTAAAATCAATTACGTATTAGTTCAGAAAACTTAATTTATTAATTCTAGATAATGTTGACAGATTATTATCAAAATAATTTTAAATTTAAGTTAAACTTTTTTAAAGAAAAAATGTAATTAAATAACTTCTAAGTCTTAATAATTTTTATTTTTTGATGTATACAATTTTTAAAAATTTACATATAAAAAGTAACTTTCTCCCCAAATTTTTAAAATACTCAACTCAATTTTAATATTAAAATAACAAAAATCCAATAATATTATTTTGTATTGATTAACTAATAAATTAACAGCTTTTTTTAACTTTATTTTTATAAAAAAAATTGATTATATAAGACATTTTCTATTCCTATAAATATTTATAAGAATAGAAACAATAAGCATAGAAACAAGAACACTAGTGTAAAATTAGCATTAATTTTCTGTGGAAGATAACTTGCAACTGCTGCAGGTAATACTTTGCACTTTGTGTTCAATAACGGATTTTTGCATCAGGTTTCTTTATCGGAACTGAATTCCAAACATATGTACTATGAATCTGCTTCTAGCGCTCTAAAAAATGGGTTTACAAAGGAGATTGGTAAGAATTTATTGATGGAAGGCAAGTGGCTAGTATTTTTCTGTAGCTTTAAAGAGAACAAAGTCCATCAAAATGCTGTAGAGGAAGGTCAGATTTGAAAGCTGTTTACGGGAAAATCCTTCTATTACTATCCCAGTTAATGCAAGCCTTACAAGGCCATCAAAGTAAATGAGAACTCACAAGCGGCAACCAAATTCACAGAAGAGTGTGTGAAAACATTTGTGTTTATACAATATTTACCACATAACATTAAGGAATATTTATGCCATAATATTCCTTAATATTATGTGGGAAATATGTTAGAATTTTAATTTTTAAATTTAATTTCTAATTACAATTTTACAAAATCCATCCTTAATCAGCCTCTAACATCCAAAAATTAATTGCCTGCTAAATTTCACATCCCTTCTTTTAGTGATGGTCTGTATTAGTCAAGCAAATCTCTATATACTGAGAAAGAAAAACTTCTCTGAGAAACCAAAAAATCATGTAAAAGTTACAAGGGGGGGACTTTTAAAAAAATGATATAATCCAAATCATAAATGTTTTTTAAAACTCTTTTTATTGCTTTTAAATTTTAAATATCAGTTCTAGCAAAAAATTTTAAAAATAATTTACATTTGACAAAGATTGGTTCAACAAATGATAATTTCCAAAGCAATGGGGACATTTAAAAAAGTACACCACAAAAGAAATTATTGCAAACTTACATCTTCAAATTAAAATTTCACATCACTGAATTTTATGCAGTCGACTAAAGTAATTACAATCGCAATAAATAATCATAATAAATAAAATCCCTTTCAAAGTCCTGCAAAAAATTGCTCAAAACAACATATTAACGAGAATGATGATTGAATGTGTAATGAGGCTTCATGGTAATAACAATAAAAGCAGTTAAATGTCATAAATATCTTTCATGTATGCTTTTAGAACAACTTCTTCCATCTATTTTACGCACCAAACTCTATTCTTATTTTTCAACGATCGCAGCTAATCTGTATAGTTTTTAAGAACGTATAAAAAGTTGAACATTAAAATTACTAGGCATAACTAAAATAAATTATTTGCTATTTTTAGAATACTAAATATAAAAGAAATTCAAACGTTTTTCGAGTTGCAACCAGTTTGTCATATTTCGTATTTCGCCCTTTCGGAATAACCATTCCAATATTTCAATCTATGCCCTTTGCACTTTTCGAGAAAATTACGCACTTTTAAGGACCTTTTTCCCAAAATTAAGCACTTTTAAGGTGCTTAAAAATGGTTTTCAAATTTAAGCACTTTTTAAGGACTTTTCATGACGCTACACACCCTGTGAATGTATTATGCAATTTCTGATGTAACAAGCAGAAATCCTTATATGATCAACTTCTCAAAACAGGCTTTATCCACTTCAAATTCACAGCACATGAATATAGTTCATAATGGCAAGTAATCAAAATTTTCTATCATGGAGACAGCCAAAATGAGGGTGCTTTTTTTTGGTGTCAGCATATCATATTCTGTTATTTTCTTAAGTTATTCTTTATTCATATTCCACTCCAAGACCTCTTTTTATAGGCAGGAATCTGCCAAAACGATATTTTACAAGGTCTGAAAAATAACATCAATAAAGGTACTAAAGGAAGTGGCCTAAGAAATTGCAAAAAATGAGCTGCATATCTTTGTTAAAACAAGTTGGTTATACTAACACAATAGGATCAATGTGTATTCAATTTAATTAATAAAATGTTAGAGAACTTTTTGAACATAGTAGTGTAATTAAATTTTACAATTTTCTTTAATTGAAGTTAACAATTTAATAAATCTCAAAAAATCTGAGTAAACTCATGAAATAAAACAAGGAGATAAATTTTGTATTAGGAAAAGCAATAAAGTTCTAAGCGTATCAATTACCACCATATAAGACAGATCATCGCAACAAAAAAGTTAATGTTAACCGAAGTTAAAAAGTTAATGACCAAATTTAGCAATAAGTATTTAAGAAAATCAAAAGACAAAATGCAATAGAAATATCATTTGAGACCTTATGTTTGGCAATTCAGGCAATTCAGGGAATTTTATCCCACCAAATTGTTAATATAGCTAACAGGTGACACTGCAAGCAATCTGGAACAAGTGTAGTTAAATCTAAATATATGGAATTGCCATTCAATATCTCATTTTTGTTTGAAACTGCACTTAATTGCTACTGCAAATAGGTTCTACATTGAAAATATTGTATAATTTTTTACTAATTAATTGCTATTTTATAATTGTTTAATTTTCTGCAACATTTTCCAGCATGTCTAGTTAGAAATTTCTTCAAAATTTAAGTAATTTTAAGTATATTAGCAAAAAGGCATCTTAGTATATGTATGCATACCTAAATCTGCATATTTTTTTATTCTATTGGTCAGACTAATCTGCATATTCTTCTTAAACTAACCAGGCATAACTGAAATGCTTCAGCATCTAAAACTCTAAAAATTGAAACATTTTTCAAGTCGCAACAAATATGGCACATTACATTTTTTATACAGTCCCTTCCAGATAACTATTCCAGTATTTCGACAACCAGCAATGCATGTCATTGTAGAAAGAGGAAGGCAAGAAAAGACAAGGCTCTTTAACCATAATCTTAATGTTTATTGGAATTCCTGAATTTATTTCACTCAGCATTCCTTCTTTGAACTCGTCCTTTTTGTATGTTTTCTTTCTTGATATCGTTGAACATACTTTTAAGTCCATGCTTTCGAATTATTGTATTCAATATGTGAGGAAACAAAAAAATAAAAAAGGCTCCTTTGCACTTCTTAAGAAAATTAAGCACTTTCCATGATGGTACAAATCTTGTTTTCATACTGATTTTGCAACACCACCTATTGGTGACAAAATTAATTAAACTTGCAACTCAGTGGGATAAAATTCACCGATTTCCAAAGTGCAAGGTTACAAACAATACATTTCTATTGCATTCCATCTATTTCTTTTATTGATTTTCAAAAACCATCAATCATTTTTGGGATGCCCAATACTTTGGATCTTAAAATGCAACCTCAGAGTGCCAATTTTTAAAAGGATGCAATTTTTTGCAATTTTCAAGGATGTTTTCTACACTATTTTAAAATGAATATATTATATATATATTTCAATAATATAAAGTGTAGTTCAATACTTAGTTTAACTAAAAGAAGAGAAAAAAAAACTTTTTAAATAAATTGCAAAACATAAGCAACCTTGTTTTTGTTTTTATAAAGATTTTCATTGTGAACTCTAACCTTAGGTTTACTACTACTAATTACTAAAGTAAACTACTATCTTTGAAGAAAAGATAAGCATTATAAATTGGGGTAATTGATTGCAAGATTGTGCATGTTAGCAAAAACATTTCCGAGATTTGCAATACCTTTATTTTTTCATTTTTATATTTGTTTAATTGCACAGCTTAATAATTAATGACAAAATGTTTAGTTTAACAAGACAGATTTGCTATTACAAAAAGAATTCAAAAAAGTTTGGAAATTCTTATATATATAATTTTGTTATGCCGTTTTAAAATAAGAAGAATTTATATAAAAAAATCAGATATCATTTATTAATTTGAATATCTTTGATAAATTATGCAATTTTTAATTCATAATTTATGCTTATTGCTAAAAAAGGCAACACTCACCCGAGGCTCTTCAGGTATAAGTAAGGTGCCATTCGCACCATGAATGAAACCACGCATATTTGGTATAGAACTTTCATTGATATCCTCACTTAAATCCACGTGAAAAAGATAAAAAATGAAACCATAAAGTGCTGGTCCAAGCCCATTACATAAACCTCTCATTCCTGTTATTATGCCTTGAACCAATCCTAAAGAAAAGCATCAATTTTTTTAGATATATTATTTCCAACATTATTAAGGATATCAACCATATCTAAAAACCATATATATATAATAATGCATTTTAGTTAATACATTGCTTAGTTTTATTCTTTTAAAAATTGCCTTATTCATTATCACTATATAAGTTAATAAACAAAATTATTTCTAAAAGAATACAACTATTATGTATAATTTAAGAAGAAATATTTTTATTACATTATTAATTGACGCAAATATTAAAAGCTTTTCATAGTCAAAAACTCTTTAGAGAAAGCATAAATTTAAGAAATTTCATTGATATTAAAAGCATTAATTTTGACAGGTAAGAAGTAAAATAAAATTTTGTATGACATAATATTTTCTAAAACACCACAATTATTTTCAAAATTTAAATTTTAAGTAAAAAAGATATTATACAAATATATTTTAGTAAAAGTTAAAAAGAAAAAAAATGGGAGTGGGAGACCAACAATAATATGCACAAAACCAACCCTGCTTGTCAGCATCAGCATGAGTTGAAACAAATGAACTTATGGCAGGATATGTTATACTGCAAACAGATGCTAAAACTCCAGCGGCCCACATCATCCTAAAAGTAATTTCAAAATAAAATTTCATATTTAATAGAAATTGAAAATAAAAGTAGAAAGTTAAATAATATGTTTTTTAATTAATTGAAATAACTAGTAATTCATAAAAATGAATTTAAAGATAAATGTAATGTGTTATTTGCCACTGATGTAAAATCTCATTTCTGCAAACATATTTTTTTAATTCCTATACCATCTTCTTTTAAATTTACCTAAAAAAAACAAACAAAATATTATATAATATTTCCAAGTCATAATATGGAAACATTTGTTTTAAAATTAAAATTTTTGCTGTGCAGAACATTAATCCAAAAGCAGTTTTTAGGTGAAATGAACAAGTTTTTTTTTTTTTACCAGCAACACTAATTTCTGTTATGCATAATTTTAACCAGAGGATGGTCTGCAAAAGTTGAAAATGAGACAAAACATAGTTGTAACATTTTAATAAAATATAAGCTGCATTTAAAAGTAAAAAAGACATGAGTTCAATAGAATAAGATGTATAAATAATAAACAATTTCTCAAATTACCATGTTCTTGAACCAAATCCATACCACATGAGTTGTAACATTTCAAATAACAGACCCACCATTATGGTGTGCTTAGGTCCTATAGTCTTCATCAACATTGCTAAAAATGCAGTCTAAAAGATTCCAAATAAGATATTAGCACAAATTTATAGATTCACACAGTGTAAAATTATAGCCAAATGAAAAATTTAAAAAAAGTTTTTCTAATTAAATTTACCATACCTGAGCAATCACAGACAATAACCCGACTATTGCAATAAATAATGCTACTTCATCAGCAGAAAACCCCATGATCTACAAAAAACCTTTATTTATCAGGCACATAACACACTTCAGCAAATAATTCTTCCAGTGTCTAATAATGTTTTACATTATTAAATAAAAAGCAAGCAAACACTTTAATCCATTAATGACCAGTGAATTGTTCTCAAATGGGAATCCATTTGAGAACAATTAACATCCAACTTCTATACATAAACTGATTAAATACCAGTTTTTTTTTTTTTGCCTTCTCTCAAAAAAAAAAAAAAAAAAAAAAAACTGTATTTGTAAGGTTTTAACAGGGAGATAGTATTCATTAACCTAATAGAACATTAAAATGTCATTTTGAAATCCTCCCTTTATCCCTTCCGTTACAGAAGAAAATTAAAAATAATTTTTATTTTTTGGTATTTTATTATATTTTAAAAATCTTTTAACATATATCTATAAGATGATTTTCTGGCAATTATTTATGAATTTTTTTAATATATAAAAGCAAGGTTATTTAATGAAGTCTCAATGTTAGAATTAAAAACAATATACAGAAAATTTGTATTATAAAATATTTCTAAATTAAGCAATGAAAATGAGAAATAAAACTTGAACCTACTAATTAATTTTGCTAATTTTAGTGCACATCCTAAACTGTGAATTGTATAAAAAAACATTAAAAATACGCTTGCTAATAAGTAAAATCTATATATTTTTTTCAAAAAAAATGATGGTTTAATTGAAATTGAAATCATAAGCACGTTTATACTGTACACAATCTTGTTATGATATTTATTCTGATGACCAGATTTATGATAAACTTATTTTACCCATTTAAATGCAATGATGGAATGTTTTAAAAATTTATATTAGTTATTTTCTTATCTTTATTTATGATGAGATTATTTGTGCCTTAAATAAAAAAACTGTGAAATATCAAAGCCTTACCTGGACAATGCAATGTCCATGCAAACCACAATATTAAATCAGTTGGCTTTCTTTTTTTACATCCACAACATAAAAAATCATTTGGAAATTCAAGTTAATTTTTTTTAAAGTTAATAATTAAAATGAAATTTTTAATATTCCACTATAACAACAAGCATTCTACTTCATTTTAGTAATATTACTATTCTAAAAATAAAATTTGTCATTCGTATCTTTTTATAGTATTCTTAATTTCTTATTTCAAAAAGAACCTGAGATTTTGACAAAAATTTGCTAACTTGAAATTTCATAATGTTAATTCTCAATGAATATCCAAGAATTTCTCGTTTCTTCATCGTATCTTAATTTGCTTTTAATATAATTTGGTTTTTAACAAAAAGAATTTACATTTTATTACATCAATAAAATAATAATTAATCATTACTTTTAAAGTCTGTAATATACATTTTATAATTTATGGCAATAAATATTTTTGAATCTGTAAGTTAGCATTTCTCAAATTAATTTCTGGATGATGTACTCTGTGGAAATCATTTTTTAGATAAATTAATGAATTATCAAAAGCTCTAAAATTATTAAATCCTCTATTATCATTGAGATCTAAAAACTATATGAAATTTCATAACTAGCACATGAAGAAGAAAGCAGAAAAAAAAAATTACAATAATCTAACTTTACAAACATGAAGATGGAAAGAATTTAAAAAGTTTGTAATCCTGATTTGTACATTGTTATCATAATCAGAACAGATTTTTAAAAAAAATCTTCCACCTTTTGTACAAATGGGAGATTATTTGTGCCATTTTCTGGAAATTAGAGCTCTCTTCATATTGTTCCAAATGATGACAGTATTTCACACCATGAAAATATTTCAGTGGCACTTTTATTATCTTCATTAGCCATTGAATTGTGTTCATTACTATTTGTAATACTCTGTGATATGTCCTGATCTATAAGATATTTAATTTAACAATTACAGATATTGAAACTTTGCAACCCCTTTTTCAAAAAATTGTAAAAAGAATGAAATTTTATTTCAGTTATTCTAAATTTTATTCTTAACCTAATTTAATAGAGTAAAATTTATTTTTAAAATTAATTTGAACATTAATGGATTAAGTGGAAATAAATATTAAAATACCCTTAATAACATAGATACTATATTTGAATACAAGATAATAATGGATATGTCACTTACAAGTCTCAAGTATACAAAGAAGCAAGAATATTGCCCTGCTTCTGGAAGGTAAGAAAGAAAGACTGCAATGGAAAGCATCAAGATCATTTTATCTTTACCCATTTTTCTTAATTGCTGAAAATAGAAACACAAATATTCAGCAATATTAAAAATATTACGTATATTTTTAAAATAAATTCACGCATAAATTATCTAGTTCCAGATATTTAATATAAACTTTTTAAGTTATCCTTAAGTTTATTAAAGCAGAAGCAATTTATAAACATGAATAAACAATTTTTTCAACTTGTATAAACTTACTTTTTCTCAACACAGAATTATATTTTCTATTTACAAATTTGGACTAACAAACTGAGAAGCAATAGCCAAAATCTAAATCATTGTTTCAAAATTTGATTCACAAACACAGCAAATATTGTAAATGTGGTCATTGATGGAACAAAGGCAAAACATGATGGTATGCAAAATATATATTAGCCTAAAATAAGGACAATAAATTTAACAATGAAATTATAACAAACTATAGTTAAAAATAAATTTATAGCTAAAAAATATTTTAACATTTCACTTTAAGCCAAACAGTTTTTTGGTATAGGGGTTGACGGTTTTTCAAACTCGGTTTTTGTAAAATAAATTTGTCACATTAGAAAACCGGTTTTTAAATTCAGAAAAATGGTTTAAAGAATTCATATTATTATGTGAAAATTTAATTTAAACTTATTTGATTTGTTATTTATTCTATGCAATGGGAAGCAAACACATTTTTTCAACGTTGAGTCGAGAAATGGATGAAGCTGAAACCAAAATGTTTCAATTGAGGAATCGGAAGACGAATACGAACATAATGATTATGAAGACTCTGTTTATTAATGTTTGTAACTGAGAACATTCTATTCCTATTTTGTCTAACAATTATAAACAATCATTCACAAATTAGAAAAATTTGTAAATTCTTCAGAAAATATCCAGCAAGAAACACCATTCTCCAAAATTATATCAAAAAAAAAAAATTTAATTCTTGACTGCAAAACAAGGCGGAATAATATGGAGGACATGATTGGAAAATTTTTGGCAATGAATTAATGTGTTCTTTTAGCATTTAATGATATTGGTACTTTTTATATGCAGAATGAAGCTGAATATCCTAAACTTTTAGAACTTCATAAAGTCTCGGGACTGATCCGTCTAGTAGCTGAAGGCTTAGAGTGACGAGATGCCAGTTTATTAATAAGTGAAGGTATATTTGAATTTTTGTAAAATGAATTAAAGATTTTAAACACTGAAATAAGTTTGGAATTATTTTATGCTTTAGAAGAACGATTTCAAGAAAGAAGACAAGTAGAATTAGCAACTCTTTTTGCAAAATCCACAAAACATTTCTAGTTCAGTGAAGAAATCTAGTGTACTCTTTTTATCCTGAAAAATCGAAATTATTAAGTTATCTAGAAAAATATTGTCTAGAATATTTTCAAATTTTTATGTGGAAACCGATTCTGATGAAGAGCAAATCGAAGAAACTATTCACAATAATGCTTTTTTAAAGAAGGCCATAGAAAAATCAATTCATAATCTTGAAGACCCTGAAGAAATACTTCCAATTCCAAAGACACTGAAAGCTGAATTTTCCTTATTTGAGGCAACGAATAAAAGAACAAAAAATATGCCATGAAAATTATAAAACCAAGCTCAGAGTATTTTCAATTTCAGGCAATATTGTGTCCAAAATAAGAACAAGACTTAGCCATTGTTCAGTAGATATTTTATGTTTTTTAAAACCCTATTATCTTAGGAGAAATTAAAATTAGTGAAAATAATAAAAATATTATTTGAAATTTTTGTTTGAGTTTTCGTTATTTTGTGTAAGTAATATGTATATGCAATAATTATTTTTTGAATTTTTTTTTATATTTTGATTTTTATATTGATTTCTTTTTTAATTTTATATTAATGAAATAAAATATTTTTCCCATTTTTTTTTTTTTTTTTTTTTTTTGAAAAACAATTCGAAAATCAGGAGAAACTTGCTTTTTGGAAATATTCAATTCGCAACCCGGTTTTTCTAAAAGTCAATTTTGTATAAACCCTAATTTGGTAAAAAAAAAAAAAAAACTTTGCTTTAGAGTTGATACTAAGACTGAAGGGTTAATTATACTAGTACTTTAATCATAAGTTCAATTAAAATAAATAAATTTCTTTAAGAAGCAATGTAATGCAAATCAAAAGGGACTCAAAAGCTAAAAAAGTTCATGACATTTTTCAAAAGTTATAATTTCTAAAACAAAATGAAATAATTTTAAAATATTCATTAGTCAATGAGGACAATTATAATTCTGTATTTTTGGAATATTACAGTCAGAAAGAAATTTTTTGTAATTTCAATTTAAATGATTTCAACGAGGTCCTACATTTCATTTTCACTTGGATATAATAAATTTCAATGCATTATAAAGAGAATTGTTCATTTAAAAATGTTTACAATGCCCAGCACAGCTTTTTAAAAAAAAAAACAAATTTGGAAATTGCATAATGAAAAGGACTAAAAAGCAGAATTTTTTTTTATTTAGTTGAAAGAAAATTTTCTTTACAAAACACATATAATGCTAAATTGAAGAAATTTGTGCTGTAAAGTCCAGAGAAAAGTGCAGTTATAAAAACTACAACTATTGCATGTTAAAAAGTAAAAACTTCCTGCACGTCAAAAGTTATTATTATTTTTTAAATTAAGGCAGACAGAACATATTTAATGTTAAAAATATTGAAATTATTACATGTATGAAGATTTTTTAGAGCAATATATGATACAGTATAGGTGAAATTATGCAACCTTATAAATCTTTGAGCTCAATTTCTTTCCCAGTTTCTTATTCTCCTACTCAAAATCATTTATCTCCACCTCGTATTTTGTTAAATTTTAGGAAAGTTCTTTACATTCCATTTAAGTCACTACAAAATTACACAAATTCTTTACATCTCATTTTTTTTTCAAATTAATTCTAGAATTTTTTGTTTTATTATTAGAAATTTACATAAATTTAGCATTTTTTCTTCCATAACTGAATAACGCAGAATATTCTAAGAATATTTTCTACATTATTTGGCACTACCCAAAAGTTTTTGAAACAGCTATTTAAGCAATTATCTTTTATCCTTTGTTTATGCATATATAATCCCAAAATTGAGCAGTAAAAATAATTATTCAAACAAATTGAAATATTCAAAGAAGATGGGTGGAGGGCAATCATATTAAACTATTTACCGAAAATGGATCAGCCTGCTCCCAGGATATTGGAGCACCCCAAGAAGCAGGCCTAAATTTTTCAGGCAAAGATTCTGGAACAGCTACCATAATGAAAAATACATCTAGAATAGCAACAGCTGATGCTAGAGCCACAACCAAATTATCATTATAGAGTTTTCCAAGATAGGCACCCAATGCTGGGCTTGTGACAAGGCTAGCTGCAAAGGTAGCCGACACCTACAAATACACAATAAAAACATAACTGTATTCAAGTAATATAAAAAATATAGATAATCATATATTTATATAATATAAATAACATATGCATTAAAGATGAGAAAAGAATAATTCACAAGAAATAATATAAAATAATGATGAATATAAAATAACTAATCTTTTCTATGAAATTCTTAAATAATACAAAATAATTATTTCAACTATATTTGAATTTAATCTTTTAACAAATCTATAAATAAAATTTAAAATTATAAATAAGTTTTTTAAAAAAATACTAACAATAAATAAAGATAAAAACAATGTATTGAGATAGAATAAGAACAAGATAATTAAAACCAATAAAACTAAGCAAATTCACATTCAAAGGTATTTTTATTAATAAATGACTAATAACAGTTATTCCCTATAGAATATACTTTATGTTAATTTTTTCAAATGTATAAAATCATACACAAATAAGGTTATTTTTGGAATTTGCTCTTACATGTTTTTCTCAACAAATGCTTTTGAAAATAATTCCAACTGATGATTTTAGCTATGAACATAATACTATAATAGCAATTTCCAAACATTCAAAATGAGTTGTGAAAAATTAAATGGAGAAGAAATAGTATACCAAGCCATAAGCAGCACTCCTTTCTTGTTCTTCTGTTACATCAGCAACATATGCAAATACTACAGAGAATGTTACTGCAAATACTCCCGATATTGAAATCATTGCAAAATACCACCTAAAAATATCAGCACATTCTCAATGAAAAACAATTGATTAGAAAGATAGGAACATAGAACAAAAAGTTCAAGATAAAATAAGGACACATATAAACAAAATAGTCAAGATGTAAAAAGGTTTTGAAACCACAAATACACATAACTATTCAATTCCAGGATCATTTCAGAAATGTATACAAAATATAAATGTTAAAAATTTTTTTTTATCCTAAGAATTTATTTTTTGATTATATTTATTAAAATTTACAGTTACCAGTTGCAACTTTACAAAGAATTTAATACCTAAAATGTTTTTAATACTTCAAATGAAAACAGACTATAAATTAGGATACTGCATTTAAATCTTTCTAAGTTTAACAGACATACATATATACAGATCTCATAACTTTTCACAAAATTTAATCCTAATCAACACAATTTACAAATAAATTTCAGATTTTTAAACAAAGAACTTACCAAGTATTGATTTTCATAAGAGGAATTGGAGCACAAGTAAAAAATACTGTAAGCAATAAAAATAACTTTCTTCCCCATACATCTGACAATGCTCCTATAAGAGGAGCACTCAAAAAAGATAATAGACCCTGCAATCAAAAAGAATAATTTGTTTATCATTTCAGTTTAAAATAAAACATTAAAATTTAAAGAAACAGATGATTGGGAACATACTTTTATTCCAACAATAAGTCCATTCATAAGAAATGTATGGCTAGGAAATGTTTCGTTTAAAACCTAAAATTTAGTAAAAAATATTTTTTTAGCATTCTTTAAAATGTAATAGTCAATAAATGAAAAACAAACTAATAACATTCCCAGAACACCAAGTGAGAAGAAATTATATTTATCCACTTTTCATATTGATGAGATTTTATTTTAAAAAGTTGAAAAATTAAACTCTGCTAAAGATATTCATATTTTCACTTTTCAGGAAATTATAGTTCACTATGTACAAATTTCTCTACATAGAAATAAAATTCATTATTGATTAAATATAAAATGATATTGACAAATGCATCATTGAATAATCCAATAATGTCAGTGCTGTTATCAGATACTCCTGTACAGACTGATTTAGATAAAAAGTTTCTGACTGAAGATATAATGAGAAGATTGTAGTGCCATGAAACCACCAAAAAGATGAATCAAAAGCCATGAAGGTTACGTTTTGTTATAAAAATTTTCCAGTTGGAGGAACGAGGAAAGACTCTCTATTTAAGGTTTCTCAATTAGAAAAAAGTGATCCCCGCTCCCAAGGAAAAAAACCTAGACAAAATAATTAATTAATTTGATTTCAGAACAGCTATAAAGCAGACTTTTATAATCCAAGGGTAAAAATAAATTGAGTAATTTGTGAGAAAATATTTTACCTTAATTATATGATATAGCTTTAGATATCATCATTTTTATTAAAATTAAATATGAGAAATAAATAATAGACATCATTGAGAAAATTATTGAAACTTTTTTAATTAACTAAAGTGTATAAAGCAATTTTAATTATTAAAGAAATGATCAGAAATAAATAGAAAAAAAGGGGTTACAATTGAGAGATTAAGAGAAACAAAATGCTGGAGGGGGGATTTCATCATTGTCTATATCCTCTTTCCAGCTATCCTTATTGTCCATTTCTGAGAAATGACATAAAATATAATAAGAAAAAGCAATTGCTACTCACTGTTATCATTGGAGAGGTCAAGAGACCCCAAGCAAAAAATTCCAAGAAGATCACAACTAAAGCATGGTATATGCTTGGTTCTCCAATTCCCGATGACTGCATAAGAAAAGTAATTGTAGCTTAATCTATGCATAAACTATACATAAAAAATCAAAACAATTCAAGTGTTTAAAATTTAAAAATAAAAAAAGGTTTAAAGTAATCCAGAGTAACATTGCTATATAATGCTATACATCAGCAATCAAAATTAGAAAGACTTTTTAAGGTACTTTCCTTGCAGATATTCTTTTTAAAAAAAGAGGGGGAGGATAAGTTTCTTTTCAATTTTACAATTCAAAACCAGAATTCTTAGGCAATATAATTAAGGAAAAACAATGTAAAAGACCTAAAGACCAACACAACCGATGAACAAATGTGAATGGCCTGCCATTTAGTGATAAATACAAGCTACATTAAATAAAACATTTTTGAAATAAAAACTGAAAACATTACAAAAAATAATAAATAAAAAACAGTATATCAGAATAACATCTAAGGAGTTTCTTCTGTAAGAAAGTAATAAAAATAAAATACAAAGAAATACATTTTTTTTAGCATTTGTTTCTGTAAGGACAATTGAATAAACTTCCAAGGATATCACATTTCCCCCACTTTTTATATTTATTATAAAAATATTTATTTATGTGCATTGCATATTATATATAAATAAATAAAGCTTTTAAATTATACATATTTTTTTAATCAGCTCTGCAAAAAGCAAAAGAAAGTAAGCCAATAGTAATAGATTAAAATTAATATGCATATGATACACTAGCATTTAAATTGTGTAATAAATTTTATGCAAGACTTAAAAAGAAAGCATGAAATTTTTATAATTTGTTATAGAAATTTCAACAAAAAAACATAAAACTTATAAAAAAAATAATAAAGTTTAAGTAATTGTACTCTTATAAATAAATAAAAGTTAAAATAAATAAGTTAAATTTAAAAATAAAGAGTGAAATATAAAAAAAATCTTTTATTTTATGCTTTTTTCATACTTTAACAAAGTTTAGATTTTTAGTCTTATAAAATAATTAGAATATCATGCAACAAATTTCAATTGCAATTTCAAGCTTTAATGTTTACTTAAATAAAAAATTGAGATAACTTTTAAGGATAAAAATAATGCATCTTTGCGGATCTCATGCTTAGACAGGCACTTTATAAATAATAAATAAAACTAATTATACATGCATATGATGAAAAAATTGTTTCCAATATAATTATTGCTTTCAAAGGAAAGCATTAATTGTAATGAAGAAATTTTTTCAGAGCTAATTACTGAAGAAGCAATTAAAAAATTCCATCACATATTGTTTTGTCATAAATCATAGATTTAAGGAAATGAATTTTGCAGATTTAGAAACTGAACAATGCTATTCATATTAACTTTACAAATATATTTTCACATTTTAAATAAGAATTTACATAATATAAATTCTCCATAAAAAATAAAAATAAATAAACTATTATATTTTAAAGATTTTCTTTAAAAAAATTGCTTAATTTTCTGTTGAACTTAATAGTAAAGTCTAAAAATCTAATTAAAAATGAGGGTCTGTTAATGCATGCAACCTGTCCTCCAATCTACCCCTTATCATTTCACTATTTTCCTATTCATCCATCAATGTATTTCTGAGTTCAATATTACACTCATTTATATAATTTTGAGGATTGAATTAAAGTAATTTTACTTTTAGTGAAAGTCACAGATACGAGACACGATTTTCAGGAAATAAGTTAATTTTTTTAATTGTTTTTGTAATATATGTGGTAACTATACAGAACAAATACAAGATTTTTAGATTTTATGACTGCTTATCAGGGCATGAAATTGATGGATAAGAAGGCATTGAAATTAAGAGCTAAAAATGTCCAGAAGATAAGTTTGATTAAACCATAGGACATTTTTTACTGCTTATTTAAAATTAAAATTCACCTTATAATGTCAAATAAACCTTATAATGAAATTTGTTAAATGTATTCATGCAATTCGTATTTCCTAATGCATTGCCAAAACCAGAAGAATGCTTCAAACATCTTTGTGAACTATTCCAGGGTTTATCCAAAGCAAATAAATTTTCCTTCAAGGTATAATAAATACAGTGAAAATTTTGAGCTCAGAATGGGAACTAAGAGAAAAGCCAGCATGCAATATAGGGATTAAAGTTCATTGGGATCCCGATAGAATTAATAATATCATTTCTTAGCTGGTTTGCTAAACTTTTGATATTGTTACAATTAAACCAGGTTCAAACAAATTATAACTAACTTTATTGGGAACTAAAATTATCTGAATTGCAAACTTGTTATTGAAGAGATGCTAATAAAATGCAAGTTATTAAGCTGCATTATGAGTTTAAAAGTTCATGTTTCTTGTTCACACTGAGTTTAGTATTCTGAAAGGTAATATTAATAGAGTGCAACACAGGTTTTTGCTACGACCTATTAGAAATGGAAAATGACAATACTAAAGAGGGTGGAATATCAATATGATTGTCTACTTTTGTTGATAAATGAAAAGTCTTGATCCCTTGCAAATTCACAGGAAGAAAAATAAAAAAGAAATTTTGATAAAAAGAAAAAATACTGCTATAAGCAATTTTAATCTTTTCTATAAATTTATTAATCATTTAAATCCTGAAAGAGCTGAGATAGAAATGTAGAAAAGGTAATATTTTTAAGAGGTATTAAAATAAAAATGTCAAAATATTTTGATTTAATTCAACTAAAATAAGAAATTGATTTGTGAAAAAAAAAAAACTTTGCATAATAGAAAATAGATTTCACATTTGGAATTAGCACTTAAAATTATATTAGAATTAAAACAATTTCCAGAAAATATTTTTTTGTAGTCCTATGTAATTTATGATTTTAATAAATAAAATTCAATTTAAAAAACTAGAAAAATTATATATAAAATTTTTTTAAGTTAATCATGATTATTACAGAAATAAATTTTATTAAAATAAATTCATATCAAAATTAATATTAGGCAATTAAGTAAAAAATTTTTAAATTAAATCTAGAAGTTATCATCTAAGTTTTAAACACTTATCTAATCATGATGGGAAAAAAAAAGGGGAAATTTTATGTAAAATGAAAATTTATACTAGAGACTACCAAATTAAAGGAATATTTAAATGAAATTTTAATAATTCAGAGTTACCTCTTTTATAATATTTAATAAATACATCGGTGCAATAGAACCATCTTTAAAACCAACAAAACATGTTTAATTGGATTAATTCTAACATTTCTACTTTTGAATCCTAATCAATGAAATGCTAGTGGATCAAATATGAAATAATAATACATAACAAAAGCTCAAATAAATAAAAAAGGTTATTATAAAAATAGGATAAAATGTTGCAGTTATCTTACGCGTGGTACCAACGAATTATTGATATATTAGAAATGACACAAGAAATTTTTATAATCTGTGGTTTTCAATATGATCTAACACAATTCTTTCATATCAAACTTTTTTTTCGGAAGACAAAGAAAAAAACTTAATAAATAAAAACTTAAAAATAAAAATTCACTCATGACTCAAGAAGTATTAAAACTTACAATGAAACCATCCTTCATAATGGTTTTTCTGCTTCTTAGGATTATGCCTGCAACTTTTTTGGAAGCTTTGGGGGGCATTTTAACATCTCATCTCATTCTGATAAAAGTAAAAACAGCCAGATGGAAATTTTTACTTCGAGTAACACATCTTCATAACATCCTCAATACAGTGATGGCATACATACAATTCATACATACACTCACCACCTAACCCAAAACCAAACCAACGAAATCTGAAATAGAAAATAAAGATTGGTTTTTGATTGGAGGCTTGGTAGCAGCGTTCCTAACTCTTAAATAAAAACATTTTTAACATTAATTAAACCTTTACTAAAACTCAACTTACAAAATATTTAGAATATTAATATTGAAAATCTTCCTTTCAATATACTCTATCGACATAAGTTAGCGTTTTATATTTTTGGGCGAGTATTAATACTATAGGTGGCAACATTAGTTATGACAAATTTTTGTTTATTTTATTACGTCTTTTAATTTGCAAAAATGAAACTCCGTCTTCTTTCAGATTTGAAATTTAATATTTTAAATAGAATATCATAACAATTTGCTTGATTAATAAAAGCATTCTTGCTTTCAAATGGTGTTTGTGAAGAAACAATTCTAGCTTTAGTGATGCTATATTGATATTATCTAATATAATTGGTGCTTACTTTTTTAAAATTGTTTTTAATTTACTAATTAGTTACTTAGTAGTAACTTTAAACAAATTTTAAAAACTTATTATGTGTTTTGAATAATTTGTAGATTAATTGCATAAAAATATGAATGACTCACCTGATACATTGCAGAACATCTGTGTAGATTTTATATCTCAAAATTTAAATTCTGTCTTTGCTACAATCGAGGATGTGAATGGTAACACTTTGAAGCATGTTTTCCGGGACACTTCTATTTACATGCCAGCTAGTGTATCCGAATTGCTGTTTAGTGCTCTTAATGAAATAACTTTGACAGATCAGTTACTGACTTTATTTGATTCTTCAGTCACACGATTAAGAGATGTTTATATAAAAGATGCTTCGCAATTATCAACCAAAGGGCTGAGGATTTTACGGTCTCACAAAATTAGTGAACTTGTAGTTATTAAATTGAGTAATGTTACTGTGAATGATCTTATAGGATGTCTTGGAGAATGGACTCTACAAAATTTGCGTGTTCTAAATGTATCTCGAAGTACATTTGGTAACAGTGAAAAAGTCCGTGTTGTTATAGCATTATCAAAGCTAAAAAATCTTAAATGTTTGGATGTGAGTTTTACAGAATTTAATAGCCAAGGTTTAAAGATTATTGCTGCAGATCTTCCTTGTTTAGAAAGTCTGAATATTTCAGGTACTGTAGTTTCAGATATATCTCCTTTAAAGCTCTGTAAAGATCGACTCAAATCATTGTCTATGTATAATATTAAAGTGTCAAGCCTGAGGGATTCTTTACATGTTGTATCAGAACTTCGCAATTTGCAACATCTTGATGTATCGGAAAATAATGATGAGCCACATTTTACTACTGAAACAAATGGTGATATAAAATTTAGTGATTTGATAGAAGCTTTAGACTGTTTACCATTCTTAGTGTCTCTCGATTTATCAGGAAGACAGCATGTAGATGTCAAGCTACTAAAGTAAGTAGGCATTGTTGTGCATTATAAAGTTTTAAAATTAATTTCAAATATGATGCGATATAATGAAATTTGTATAAATCTTATTTATGATTCTTTTATAAATAATATCTCTTCTAGAAATTTTGTTTGAAGTGGAAAGTAGACGTGGTTAAAACTATTATTCTTAGGAGATTAATGCACAGTTTTTATTTTAAATTTCATGGGTTTATATATGAATTCTGATAATAATGAAAAATTTATTAATAAAATTATGAATTTAAAAATATACCATGTTTGAATATATTGATTTATTAAATTTCTAAACATGTTATTTTACAAACATATTACATGTTTCATAGTGATTTCAAATGGCACATTTCTACTTAAGAATTACTGTTTCACTTTTATACAACATATATTATTTTATACCATGCCAATATTCATTGTATTATCAATTACGAGTTTCAGTGAATTTTATTGCATAAAAGTGCATGTAAATTTTAACTAAATGTACATAGGTTTCAGATGAGAAAATACTTTTTATAAATTAATTTTTCTTTAAGTATTTGGGAGGCATAATATTTTGCCAGAATCACATCAATTGCAAAAAGTTCACAAAATCTCATTTAGAATATCAGAATTATCGCATTTAAGGAAAAATTGTGAAAATAAGAATAATTTGATAACCATACTATAATATTAAGTGTAGTAAAAGTTTTATTTTTACATTTTAATTTTTGTATCTGCTTTTTGTGTTCTAAATTTTATTATAATTATATAATTTTTATCTATTTAAGAGAAAAATTGCTGAATAACTGTAAAAAAAACTTGGTAATTCAATATATCTATTATAATATCCTGCAAACATCAATCATTATCATCAGTTTTCTTTAAGTTTTATCCAAAATGCACAACAAGTGGAGCGATTTTATGTTACAGAATATATTGTTTTATGGCAGTTTAGTAGCCTTAGTTTTTAGTACTTGTTGCACTTCAGTATATTTTGATAACTTTCATTTCAACAGAGATATTTTCTATCCACATTTATGCTTTGTGGTATTTGCTGTTTTTTATTTAATAAAACATTAATTTCATTCTACATCTAATAATATACTATTAGTATTAGAGATGCTATGTTTTTTCCCTCTCCTTAATTGAAATTGCTGATATTAAAAGTTAAAAAATTTCAAATCTTAAAAAGTTGCAGCATTTTTAAGAATTTCTTATTTCTAGTTCCAAGCATATTCGAAAGTGAATTGTTGAAACAGAATATCACAGAGCCATTTGACATTACTCATTTGTTATCCATGAATAAAGAAATAATTTTCCTTAGAATCTATTTAAATATTTTATGTTTGAAGGAAAAAAATCTCTTGTTTTAAGACAAGATAATAATAAAATTAAAACACATCAAATAATGAAATGAATTTACACAAAATAAGGCAATTGACTTCATAATGTAATATATGTTTAAATCCAGTTATAAGAATGTTTGTATATAAGCATTATATAATTTTTTATAAGCTTTTAAGTATGCAAGAATTACATTTCATAATTATTATTTGAGATAGGCATAAAAATAATTGTAATAAAACAATTGATAACTTCCATTTTTTGAAACAAATTGTATTTATACTAAAACAAGAAGAAGAAAATTATAGCTTTCTTTTTCAAAACAAATTATATTTATACTAAAAAAAATTATAGCTTCCATTTTTTGAAATAAATTGTATTTGTACTTCTAAAATTGGTTAGTTATTTTTGAAATTTTCTTTCTAGTATCATGTTATTTTACATTATTAAATGTTTTTTGGTGCCTTATTTTAATAGATTATTTATTATATATTTTAGGAAGTTTATGAGCAGTCATAAGCAGTTGCAATTTCTTGGTTTAATGGAAAATCCAGCTTGTCAAGACGATGCCTTTTGTCGGCCAACTGATCCTATGTTTAATCCAAAGCTAGTGGTAATTTTTTTTAGAAAAATATTTTATGACTATCATTATAATTATTTTACAGCATTATTTTGTTTGCCTGATCATTTATGATGCTATTATACTTATTCATTGAAGAAGGTATAAAAAATTAAAAATATTCACTTCTAATTTCTGCTGAAATATGCTGTTAAACTATAGTAAAGTGATGCTTATTTACTTTTTTATTTCTTAAAGTATTAATATATAAATTTTGAATGTTAAAATGTTTAAACGTTAATGTACATTTAAAATTTTCTTACCTGTTATATTAAAACCATGACAAAGAAACATGAAAAAAAAAAAAAATTGTGTGTTTTCCCTATATTTCTGTGAATTAATATGGGAATAATTTTTTATAAGAAAAGAAATTTATTGTAGAAAAGAAACAGTTAAATAAACAGATACTCAATTAAATCAGAATCAAAACTGAATAAATAAATAAATTTGGTGTACCAAGTTTTTATTGACTTATTTACATTAAGTAATGTTTAATTTTTCTTTGAATAAGTAATGAGTATGTAAATTTAGTTAATATGACACTTTTATTTAACCTTCTAAACTCTAAATTTTTAAATAAAATTTATATTACATTACCCATAATTTAATCATATTTTTTGAAATTAAAATGCCTTTATTTGTATTAGTGAAGCATTTTATTATGCTTATATTAGAAGGAGTATTTGATTTTTCTCCATTTATCTGATGAGTTTTTACATATCTGTATTTTATATGAGTTGAATTGACTGTTAAAATTTATGAACAAAATAAGGAATGTATAATTTTTTTAACTTCTCCCTTTAATATATATAATATTTCGCAAATGAGATTGTAAGGGAAAAGATAATGCTTTATTTTCTATAAAGTTTGAGGAAACTGGAAAAAAAATTGCAGTTTGGATAAATCAATTTTTTTTTCAATACTTCATATTTACATTTGGTTTTCAAATGACACAAACCAGCAGGCTTTAATAAGAGATGGAAAGTTTCACGAAATTTAGATTTCGTAATTAAATTATAATTTGTAATTGATGAAAAAGGAGAAGATTTAGATTTTGTTTTGAACAATAATTATTTACAAGAAACTTCCTTACTTTTTTATTGTAAAGTTTTATAAACTATCTTAAATCTATAGCAGTAATTTAATATCTTACAAATTCTACAAACATATGAGATATTTCATTGAAGTTTAAATAATTCTGTAGTCTCACATTTTTTTTTTTTGTAAAATAAAAAAAATAATAATATATTCTTTTGTTAAGTTAGCTTGAATGTTGATATAATGAAACTTACAATCATTTTTCTTCCTTAACAAAATTGATTGCTAGATAAATAAATGAATGTAAAATGGTATTAAAATTAGTTGTAAACCATTATTATATTTTTTAAGGATAAATTTGTGTTTATTGGGCCAGTTAAGGTAAATATTTTAAATTTCTTTTTTAACTCAAAAAAGGTAAAAAAGATTAATTGTTTTTTATTGGAGAATGAGCAATGATATCCAATTTTTTACAAATTGAATGAAACCTTTACAGTGTTCAGCGGAATGCTTCATTTTGCTAATGTTTCTAAACTATTTTAACATTTTTCTCACTAGTCTGCTTGAATAACAGCAAGGCATAAAAATTCTTTTCTTTAGATTTTTTTATATGTAAATTTCTATATATTGGTTTAGATTTTGGGGAACTTGTTTGGCATCATTTAAAAATCAAAACACTATAGTTGTGCAGAAAAGGACTGCCTCTCATTTTACCAGAGGGTAAACTTTTTTCTTTCCACATCAGAAGAACGGAAGTCAGAGAAAAGAAAGAAACAAACTTTATTCACCCTTAAAATCATTACTTAAGCCTCTCTTTGATTTTTTAATGATAATGGTTTAGATTTTTTTCAACTATGGATTTTTTAATGTTTAATTTTTTGTTTTATGTCTTAAGATCAAAATTTTTTTCTTGACAGAAGTAACCATTTAGATAGCTTTAAGAAGTGTGCTTGTTATAAAAATGATAAAAACCACCACATAAATTTTTTTTTAGATATAGTGAAAAATAAGAAAAAAATTTCAGTTATGTTAAAAGTTATAAGGAAGAAGTGAAATGAAACTTTTTATTTCCTTAAATGTTTAAAAATTGTTCAAGGCCATATATATATGTAACATATTTTTGGTTTAAGTAGAATGCAGGTTTGAAGCAGTGAAAAGACTCGATATTTTTAATTTCGTTTTAATATCCACTTTGAGAAAAATGATCACTAGTCTTATATAACATAGGATTTCTGGCCAGGTGCCAATGTGGCGACCTTTGACACCTTTTCAAGGGTACAGAAGATATCACTTTCATTTGATACGTAGGCGCATTATTTTTACAAAGGAATTAATTAAACTGAAAGTGGAATTGGATCAAGAAATAAGAGAATATTTTAGAATGAAGTTACTATGGGCTAAATTAAGATAAAGTTTTGGAAATTAATTTGGATTAAATTAACAGTTTATAATATCATTACATATATATATAATTTTTGTATAATCATCAATGCATCCATATTTAGTTTCCTTTGCCTTTATTTGAATGATTGAAGAAGATTTTTGTTGGTTAATTAAAATGACAAATAAAATACTGTTCAATCATGATGTTTGTGTGGCTAGATGATTATAAAATTATAGAATATAAAATTTCAATGCAAAATTGATTACTACTAGAAATTACTGTAGTGTGCCTGATTTAATAAAATAATTTAATACTTTGTGTGCAAAATGATTTTTTTATTTTTGTAAATGGAAATTTATCTTTAAAATTTTATCTTTAAAGGGAATTTTTGAATTAATTGAAGTGTAGTCTTCAAAAATGTTATTTTTAAGCCAGTATTTACCTTTTATATAATTTTTTCTAAGAAAATATCAGTTGAATTTTTAAAAAAAGTTTCAAAATTTTAGGTGACAGGTTTTGCAACAGAAAGTCAAGTATTAGAATCTCTTCGTAGATATACTCAGAGAAGGCTGTATGTGGTAAAATCCCTTTGTTATTTGTATGCTGATATACAGAATTTGTCTGATGTTCGTGTTGATATAATAGAGGTAAGAAGATATCTAGTTTTGTTTCTATTATGTAGAGAAAAAAATTGTTATAGATATTAGTCAAGTAATAATTTAAAATAAATTCAACTTAACCAATTTTATACAAATTACATTCTTTAAGTAAACATGGATTCCTCGCATGCAAGCAAGGGAACTGCACACAGGCTGAAGAAAAACTCCGGAAATACTGTTTCCGGTGTCAGGGGTTGCCAAAATGTTCGCTTAAATCAGAGATCTGTCATCCCATCGGGTAATGCATTACAGTTCTGGTGGTGCTACAGACTCCCTCTCTGGCTTCGCTGTTGTCCCAACAAAAAGCCAGCAAGAGAAATTTATAAAGTTCAGTTCTTTTTTGAGGCAACCTCTTCTGCGCAGAGGATGTACAGGTTGACTGTTGGCGTGAGACTCAAGGCATGGGCACAAAGCTGATGAATCGTATGTTCCAAGTGGGACATTTGGGTTGTTGAGGTCTGCAACTTCGTAACTAGTCAAGTAGCGTTGGGTCATTACGATGTCAGGTCCATCGCGTTGTGGTGTAAACTTTGCAGATTTTTTTATTTGCTTTGTTACTCTTCTGATGAGTAGTTAACCATATTCAGTCTCCAGGTGCATAAGACACCACTAGTGAAGCATATGGGGAGTCGCATTCTTCTATAATGAGTTCTTTTTTAAGTATCTCTTGCCGAGCAGGTGATATGCAATAAGGTGGTGTTGCAACTGGAGGTACAGTTGCAGTCCCTGTATCAATTCGATGTTCAATGTATGGCGTTGGTTCTCCCCCTGGATTAAAGGTACCCTGGTGTTCCATCAACAATTGGTTCAAACAGGACAGTTGTGGCTTGGTAAAGCCTTCTCCTTCCTCTTCTCTAAGACAACAATTCTGTACTTGAACAACTTCACTAATCTGAGTTGTAGACAAATTGTTAGGCGAGACATCGGGTTCTTGACAGGCATCTGGTTAATCTCATCTCTTACAGGATCGACTGGTAAGGGAAACTCAGGGTCTGGTACAGTTTCTACAGGGCGTAGGAGGCTAACTGGTATATCTTCTCAAAAATGGATCTTCCTCGTTTGATCTCCATAGAAGTGCAAGTTTTTGTGTTTCAGATTAAGTACTATCCCACCTTTCCAAGAAAATCGGTCTTGGATAAGGTTCTGTTTCCTTTTGCTTTTGGCTGAGCTAGGAGATCCAAAGAACTTTCTTTTCAATTTTAAATGTCACTGGGGTGGTGCAAGCTGCTTCTTTTGTTTGACAACCATTCGCCAAAGTCATGGTGATGCTAGTTGGTCAGAAGGTCACACCTTGCTTTAACAAAGAGGAATACAGAAGTTTTCCAGCAACTGTTTTTGAAGCACCAGTGTCAGCACAGGCTCGAACATTCAATCCTACAACATTTACATCTAGCAGAGCCAACATAGAACTGGTTGCTTGGAGAGTCAGAAAGTTGAGAGCCAATCTATCTCTTTGTTCTGATGGAGAGCAAGTGGGATATTTAGTTTTGATGTATCCAGGTTGGGAACATCCATAACAATAGATTGCAGATCTCATTTCTTTGTTTAAGCTTTCTCCTTATGTCTTGTTTTCTGATTTTGGGAATTTATCTTGATTTTGCTACTAGGCCACTTCTTGGTAATAGACAATGGTTCCTTTCTTAGGTTTTGATGGACCATTTCATAGTTGTCCAGTTTCTGTGCCAGTTCTTTGGACGATGTAAGGTGCGTCCATTCATTCAGGAAGTGTTCCCGCACCTCTGGAGGTACTCTGTGTTTCAGTTGATCGGTGACCATCAAGTCTATCAAATCTTCAAATGTCTTTATTTCTAGGCCAATGATCCAGCCATGAAAATAATTCCTTATTTCATAAGTAAAGTCCATCCAGGAGCTTTCTAGTCCTTTTGTATACTTGCTGAAAAGTTGTCAGAACTTCTCTGGTAACATCTTGTACCGCTTAAGCAAAAGACTTTTTATGTGGTCGAAGTCCTGAGCAACTTCTTTGGTTTCCTGAGCTAACAATTGTACAATATCATTTGGTAACAAACCGATGAGGTGGGATGCCCAAAATTCCTTCGGTACTTCTGCACATTGAGCCTGTCGCTCAAGAGAATGAGATAAAGACTGGTGTCATTGTTGCTAGGATCAAATCGATGGAACAGGGTTTGTAGATCCCACTTGGGTCTTTAAATGAAGGGTTCTGAACTTGACCCTGTACTCATCTGAGATAGACTTGTATTGTGCTGCAATCTTAACTTCTGCATCTTGAACTCCATCTCATCCTTGCGTTTCCTTTCCTCAAATTCCAACTCGAGTCTTTTCGATCTCACCCTTTCTTCTGTTTCAGCCCGTGCTCTTACTTTTCTTCTTCGATTCTTGCCTTTTGCTCCTCTACGATGGCAAGAAGATGTTCTTTAACATATTCCTCCTCATAATTAACAGATTTCCAAATGACATCCTTTAAAGTAACCTTCGTATCTTTGCTGCCTAGAGTCACATCCAACTCTGTAGCCAATGTGATCAGGTCTTCGCGTGTTGTTGTGGCTAGAAAAGCCATGTTGCAGTTCAGTTTAATACGTGAGTCTTTCATAAAAGTTATCAAAATCTTTTTTAAGAGTTCCTTACATATATTTTAAATTTTGCAAATAAATTTATCAATTAAATATTTCAAATTGCTAACACTTGAAAATGAACCTTTTGACATGAATAAATGTTTACTACTAGTTTATACAATGACAGAATTAGTGATTAAATTGGCATACACAAATCAATTAAACTAAATTCTAATTAATTACATCGTCATGATCCTACTCATTTAATTACTCATAATTAAACGTATTGTCAACAACAATATTAAGTAGCAATCATAATTTTATCCAAACACATATCACCAATTTCTTTCATTTATTTAAGTTTTTAGAAAGTTAAATATATTTTAAATAACTCACTTTATATTAACCATTAATTATTTTCTACAATTAAACTCAAATATATATCAAAATTCAATTCAAGTAGATTTCACTAGCTATTCGAAATTTATAAAATAAATCTTATTTAGAGTAAATAAATTTAATTACATAATAATCGATCTCATTCAGATTATCAATTAGATATAACTCAATACCATCAATCATAACAAATTATCATTCGTCATAGGCATACAGTAATCATAATTTATCTCAAGAACATTTCATAAATTTTCCAAATTTATTTTAAATACAATTAATTGTTAATAAAATTTGAACTTAATATTAACAATTTAACTATAGTTGCTGAGATTCATGAACATAAACCACATTAAAGTGTAGCTGAATCTCAAGATTCCAATGTTTGTAAACTGAAAAGTTATAATATTTATAGTGGCAACAGTTTAATCCTCAAATTAAACAGAAAGTTGCAAAATTTCTAGTGGCAACTTTTTTATAAAACATTTGCTTCATTCAAAATTAGTTTTTTTCCCCTTAAAATAACAATATATGAACTTACAAAATAATCAAAGTATAAATTCAAAATTCTACTAATCCATTTCCTGTTAAGAGAGCACATGAATATACCAATGTCAGAAACGAAAGTAATTGCATTGCATACAAAGTACAAAAGTTTGAAATACTTGTTTCATTCAAAATTAGATTTTCCCTTAAAATAACAATTTATAAAATAATCAAAGCATAAATTTGCAACATTACTAATTCATTTCTTGTTAAGGAACACATGAACATACCGGTGTTAGAAACGAAAGTAATTGCTTTGTATACGAAGTACAAAATTTTAAAATATTTGATACATTCAAAAAATAGATTTTTCCTTAAAATAACAATTTATGAACTTATAAAATAATCAAAGCATAAATTCACAATTCTAGCAATTCATTTCCTGTTAAGAGAATACACAATCATTCATAAAACAAACTATTGAACTTATTGAAAAATCTAATAAACTTATCTGAGAGATACAGGATGTATTGTACATTCCATGCGATGCAGTATATTTTCAAATTGATTAGGTTGATCAAGATTCAGGTTGAATCCTTTCTGTAAAGGTACAGACGACCGTCTTTTTTACCTAAAACAAAACTGAGACATGCGTGCAATTCACAAGCTGCATAGTCCCGCGTACATGGTGCCAATTTATAGGTATTAGTCAAGTAATAATTTAAAATAAATTTTACTTAACCAATTCTACAAAAATTAGATTCTTTAAGTAAACACAGATTCCTCACATGCAAGCAAGGGAACTGCACACAGGCTGCAGAAAAACTCCGGAAATACTGTTTCCGGTATCGGGTTGCCCGAATGTTATCGTAAAGCAGAGATCTGTCATCCCATCCGGTGATGCATTATAGTTCTGGTGCTACATTGTGCTTTTCTTATCATACATATGGAATTTTTACAAAAAGATTACTTTATTTTTCAGTTATTAAACTGTCTAAAAAAATTGTAAATGTAAGTTAAAGAATATGAATATTTTGATAAATTGGAGTTATGTATTGCATAATATAAAGAATTTATCTTGAATATCATAAAAAGAAATTTATTTGCATTCTTTAGTAAAATGTAGCTGTAACAATTGTGAAATGAAAGCAAAATATCTTAGGGGATAAAATCAATTTTAAACATTTCCAACTGCTGACTGCTTTAATTCATAACTGCTTGTCACTTTTTGTTAATTGCTTTTGGTCAGTACGAACACTACCATTCTGAATTTATCATGTACTGTAACACTTTTGATTCATTTGACTGTTTGATGAATTCTTCACATCACCAATTTTGCTGCCTGATCTTTAACCTGTCATGCCTTCTGTATGAATGTGTTGCTTTCAATTATGTTTCAAGAATTTTATTTACATCTATTGTGTATATACTGGACATTTACTCCAATAGTGTTCTAATCATAGAGATGATATAAATGGAGGAAGCTAGTCGCTTGTTTCTAGTCTAAACAAGTGTACGCAACATGAGCCAAGTCACGTGTGAGAAATCTGTCCTTTTTGGTGCCATATCGCAGATCTTGACATACTCAAAAACTGCCGCGCAACGTTTTGTTTCCCAGCATTGGGTCCGGTCGGTTTTCATTTCGGGTTAACATTTCCTAAATAATTTATATATATATTCATTCTTTAAAAACTAAGCAAACTGGTTTCGAAAATGTTTTCTTTTTTACATCAGTAGCCGAGTTTATTGATTTAAATTATGTTTACTTTTTTATTTTGTTATTATGCATTAATTAAAAGTGAGTATTTCTCTTCTTTATGTAAATATTTTATTTCTTTTCTTTACCCCAAAACATCTTTTAATTTTACATTACATGTTCAAATACTTTTATCATTATCTCATGCAGATTATAAAAGTGACCCAGGTCTTTTTTTTTTACTTGAATATTCTGAATAATATTTATTTTTGCATAAAAAATGAAAAAGATATTAATTAAAACAGTTAAATTATTTTGAAATAATTTAGAAAGAAAAAAAAACACTAGCTCAGAATCAAACCCAGGTTTCCTGAATGCTACGCCATCGCCCTAACCACTACACTACTCAAGTGCTCGCTCGGGTAACCCATTATTAGTATATAAGCTAATTTGAAAGTTTTTAAGGTTGACTATTGAGTCTTAATACTTTCATTAATAAACATTCTAAATGTATACTATCATTATACAAAATCTCATTCCGAACTCAATTTTAAACCTCGTGCCCTCTCCTTGTTAATATCAGTTTTAAATATTTCGCTTCTGGTTTATAGTGTTGGCGGTAACTTTGCTTCGAACTACCGCAGAAACAAAAGTAAATCATTTTTGGAATCTTAAATGTGTTGATTTAATACAAAATAATAAGAAAATTCGAAATTTTTACGAAAATGGTGATTTTAGGGTATGTGTATATCACAAGTTATTAATAAAGTTAACATACAGACAAAATTTTTATCTGTAAAGATAGCATTTCTTTCTTTAATAGTTTATCTTTAGAATATCCACTAGTTTCTTATTAGATCTTAATTTAAATTTATAAAAACATGCAATTACTGCTAGCACATTTATGAAATTTTACTATATAACATTTTTAATAAAACGTTTTAGTTTCACAAATTTCATTCACAATGATGATTTAATATCTTTTACGGTAAAATACGATTTGAAAATTTATGGTAAAAAAAACATATCGGAAATAATAAGGAACTTTATTTGCACTAAAATAAATACACAATTATTAATCGGTCAATAGTGTTTTTTTACCAATACCAGTATCAATTACCAATAGTGTTTTTATGGAAACACTTGTATTGGCGAGAAAAAATCACGCCAAGCACTTGCAACCCATTCGAGATTAAAATAAAACAAGTAGCAAAATATAATGCAGTTACATCTGTTAAAATGTAGTTTAATAACAAATTAATTAAATGTAATACAATAACTAAACCAAGCTATGAAATATTATTCAGTTTTAACACTAAAATCACTGAGTGATGGAGGTTATGAAATTTTAAATTGACTTAAGATGGATAAACAGAATATGTTTATTGTACTTTGCATCCAATTGCACAGCAATAGTTAATCATGGATTAAATAAGTTTTAAAATCCAACAGTTAAAAGCGAGAAAAAATCTGCCATTTAAATATAATGGGGAACGGAGAATGCGGTTACAGTGAACACAAATTCTGTCCTTTATTATTCATCTTGTTATACACCAAAGTAGGGTTGCACTCCCTCTATTAGTATCTCAACTCTATGGTTCTAATAGTTAATTTCTAAATTGTTAGAAATAAGTATATGCTTTCAGTTGAAAGAATGCTTTAAATAATATAAGGAGTTTTAAATTGTTTGAACCATTAAATGCGGTTTTAAAAAAGTGTTATATCCAATTTTACTGGATGCCTCATAGAAGATTTGCCAAGTGTAGAAAATCTAAAGCTCGTCTTCAAGATAACCATTGATTGAACTAAAATAATACAATTCTAAACTTCATAATTTAGTAAATTTTATTTTCAGAATTATTTTTTTAAATGTTAGTATCTTATAAATATTTTGTTAAATATCAAACTAAAACTAGGAGACTGTATAAAATTTTAAAATTTGTTGCTTAGATAACAGAACATTTATTAATTAAATCAGCATAAAATTAAAATTCTTTACTTCATTTAGAGCATCTTTTCAATTAGTAATATATGTCTTTTTCATGCTTTTAATGAAATTAGCCATTGAGCTCTGATTAAAATGAGCTCTTAAATTTCTGTGTATGATATTTCTTCAATTTATTTAAACTACTGTATTAATTCGTAAGTACATTTCCTTAATTTCATTGATCTAAATATTTTCCGTATAATTGTTTAAATTTTAAACAATGAAAAAAAAAAGACTTTTTTAATGAGAGAGAGAAAAACAATTTTTTTTTTCCAATTCCAAACAAAATTGCTAACTGATAAATTTGCATTGAACTTAATAATAAATAATTAAATAGTGTTTTATACCTTCCTATAACAGGTAATAGCTTTGTAGTTATGATTTTTCCCCTTATAATATAGCTAGTATTAGAAGGAATGAAGACATTTCCAACTGCATTGGGAATTCAGATGGCAGCTACTGCATGTTTATATAATTTAACTAAAGGCTCTTTAAGTAACAAAATTCATCCAAATTGGTTAAGAAAAGTTGTGGAGTGCACTCTTGTATCAATGGAAAATTTTCCTAATCAGTTACAGGTAATTATTTTTTTAATAACCTTATAAAATTATAAGAATATGTTACATTTTATTTTTTAGACCTATCTATAAGAAGCATTTATGTTGGAGCAGTATTTATTAATTTTTTTTATTATAATATAAAGAATTAGATTTTGAAATGCTAATGACATTTATCAATTTGCATTTCAATTGCATATTTTGTGCAAATTACTAGAGGCATATTTATGATTTATTTTGTCTGTTATTCACACCTTATTATTTTAATTGATGTAACTTTATGCATAGGCATGTGCAAAAAACTTCTTGAAGTTGATGATTAAATGCATAGAAAAACTTTTTTCATTTGTAAGATTTTATTATTAATGATTGTTTTTGTAGAAATTTCATTTTTTTTATTTGCTATTTGCAGCTGCAGAAAAATGCATTACTTACCTTGTGCAGTGATAGAATGTTGCAAGATGTTGTAAGTAAACATACTTAATTTCCTTTTTAGAAAATTAAAAAAAAATAAAAAATATTTCATACAAAAATATAAATATCGTTTTTGTGACAACTAATTCTAAAATAACTCTTACTATATTCATCAATTAGGTAATAAGTTTAAAAAAAATTTTTTTTGTTAGACTTATTTTTAGTAATTAAATTTTTTTTTCTTTGTAATAACTGAATTTTATCACTTAAAAAATAAAAAGGTACAAATGTATTTTATGGTGATGATTTTGTGAGACCATTGATATTTGGAATCAAATATTAATTCTAAAAAAATAAATGACAGATAAGACATCAGAGGAATTTAAGTATATTTTATAAAATTTTACTGTTTTCTGCATTGCTTTTAAGTATGAGTTAGCAGTTTTCTCAAATATTATTGAATTAACAAATTGTCAATTATAATAGTAGTGTACCTTCTTTTTGAAATCCATGTGAGATGAGCCCATAATGAAAAACTTAGGATTGAGAATAATATAATGAGCACAAATTTTCAGAGAAATCATGAAATTTTATATGATATCCTGTGCTAGCAGTTAATTGTTGGTGGAATCTAAATCTGCTGTCTTTCAAAATAATAATTATTCATTCTATCTTTACAGTTTTCTGAAAAGGTTCTTTATAATATATTGCTAAATGCTTCTATTTGTGAATGAATTACTATTCTTGAATAAATTACTGGTATAAGTAGCTTTCGGTATTATTAATAACTTGAATGTGCTGTTTAGGTTACCTTTTATGAACAAACATAGAAAATGGCAGTGATCTTCTCTGATGTATTTAACATCTCTCAAATTCTCTAGAAACATGATTTTTTTCCCCTTCTTCTTTTGAAGCAAATAAAATTAAAATTACATATTTTCAACTCCATTTGTTTTAGCATTATTTAGATGCTTTTATGGAAGAATTTAATATATTCATATAAAATGTTGAAATAAAATTTAATTGATATGAAAAAAATATTAGCATTAGCTTCACAATGAAATATTTCTATAATGTTAAATGATAGGAAAATGCATGTTTTAAAATATATACAAAAACATTTTTTTTCTCCCTTAAATTGAAATATATACGAGAAAAAAATAAAAACTAATTTTAATTTTAGATGTAATATTTACTTTTTTTTATGCTACATATATATACTTTTTAATTTCAAAAGAGTTATCATTTTAAAAGGTTAACACTTCTATCTTTGTTTATTGTTGTAAAAATATTTGTATTTTTAAACTCTGTATCTTTATTACTTTCTCTTTCAGTCCTTTAACAGATACCATTGTGCTGAGTTAGTTATGAATTCCTTGATGATTTTTGATGATCCTGCCATGAACAGAATGTCTGTTGCTATTTGTTCTATTCTGGCTGCAAGGGTATGCACTTTTTTTAAAAAAAATTATGATTACTTTTTATTTGATGTTTATTTTGTGTTCAGGGAAAAATGGCTTATAAACAAATAAATATATAGAATATATTTTAAAATTTTGAATATATATATATATATATATATATATATATATATATATATATTATTTATGAAAATTTTTGCCCTATTGATATCTCTGATCAAATAAATTTACTTAGAAGTGCAGTGAAATTATTTTTGTTTTTGAAGGCAAAAACAAAAATATCTTCTTTAAAATAATTAAATTAACTACTTTAGATAATTAATAAAATTTTTATCTCTCTTCTCATATGTTAACACTAGAAAAATATGCAAGTAGATAATTATATTGAACTTGATATAATGTTCTATTTAAATGAATGATTTAATGTTTTCTTTATAAAATTAATTAAATGTTTAGTTAAAATAGCAAGTGCAATACTGTATAACATTTAGCATAAAAGAAAAAAAAGTTATAATACAGATTACTAAGCAGACAAATCTGTTTTCTAATTAAAGTCGACTGTTTCACATTGATCAATGTGAAAATTTTTCTTGTGATTGTTGCATGCGATTAATTTCCTTTTTACTCTTATAGAAAATTAATATTATTCTGAAAAATAATTTTTACTGAAATGAAATGTTTTTAATTATAAATTACCATTTTATAAGTTATCAGTTTAAAAAATTGTTTTGCACTTAATTGATCTTTTTATTAATTCGGCTTATTTGCTATATTATTTTTTAACTTGTTATTCATTTTTAAGCCATTTTGTAAAAAGATGGTATCTTAAAAAAAAGTGCATTGATGAAAACTAAATAAAGAAATAAAACATTAATTTCTATTTAATAGGAAGTATATTATTTCAGTATATTTATCTTATAAATTTAAGTAAGATGTTGTACCTTTTTTATGCTAGTTATTAGAAGATTTAAAATTTACTGAAAAAAATTACTGGGTGTAATAAGTGATGTAAACATAGGTAGAGCTATAAAAAATATCGTTTTTATCAATTTCTTTTGTGAGGGAGTATGTATCCTCATTCAGAGATAACTAGAGCAATTATTCATAAGAAAATCTTCACAGATGATTATTTAAATTTGTTGTGAAAGTAATGGTAATAACTCATAAAACTTTTCTGACTTGGTTCATAAACTTTTATTTATATTTGAAGAAATTTAAGTCATTTAAAATATACAATTACTATAGCATCTATACACATTCTAAACTAAATCTAATGCATATATATAAATAAAAATAAAAATAATTCCAATTTAACATTAATGTAAATTAAAATTAATATGCAAAAAATAAATATTTACTATATTTATATTATTAAAATTTTAAATATTTCATTATTTTGAATGAAAATGCTTTAAGTAGATAACAGTGCCTATTTGAATCATACATAAGAAGATGTTGCATGTTTTACACACTGAATATGTTTTCTGCTCAATATTAAACTCTTCATGCCTAGAAATGTGAGATGCATCTAAACAAATGATATCCCTTTATAAGAATAATTTCTGGACATCCATTTTGATGTATTCAGAAATGAATTTGAATATTATACAAAATTTTGAATTAATATTTCAAGGATATTGGAGGTAGATGGTTGACTGATTTTATTAATCTTTAAGAAATTTCCATATAAAAGTAAAAAAATTGGGATATTTTAAATATAAAATTAATCTCGTAAGCAATTGTATTCCATAAGGCTGCTTCCTATAATTTAGAAAGGGAACAAGATGCTACTTTTACAGATTCTTAAATTTTTTAGACTTCGAAATGAAATTTTTTAAAAGGAAACTACAAAATTTATGCTCATTTTTATCTGTTATTATTGTGTCAGAAAAAATTGAATTGCGTGGCTTTTTTAATTATTTTTAATTATTGTTTTAATATTATACTGCATTCTCAAGATCCCAAAGTTTCTTTATATGATTCTGTTTTAAATTGCACAATTAAAAAAAAAACATATTTTGTGACATTTGCTCTTCTGGATTGAGGTCAATTCTAAATGCTGTTTATTTCTTAAAAAATATTCACTGAAGTTATATCATTTGTGAGTTTGAGATTTTTTTAATCATATAATCAACTTTGTACTAATTAAAATGTATTGATTGCATTAATTTTATTGTTTGTATTTTCCCATTTTCTATAGATAGAAAGAAAAAAATATGCTTATTTATTCAGCTTGTCCACATGAACTTGTTTTTTAAATGATAAATTTGATTGGCATCTCTTCATATGTATATCTTTATAATTTGATTTTTCCTTCTATTATCTTCTTATCTGTTAGTATTTTAGAAAATAGAATTACTAATTATCTTTTAAATAGAAAATAATGCTATAATTGCTCCTAAATATGATTATATTGCAACTTTCATCATATATAAATATTACTCATTTGATGAATTTAAACTAGTAGCAAAAATAGCATTTATTGAACTCTTATTTTAAATAATATTTTATCAAGCATGATAAAAATGTTTTTTGCACTCATTTTTATTTTTTACTCTGCAGAATATGATATGTTTTAAAAAGTTGAAAATGAAATTTTGTTGACAATTTAGTAACAAATTTCAAGGGATCATGAAAGGACTTTAAACTCACTGTACTATATATTATATTTCTCTATAAAATAAAAATAATCTGTTGTTTTTAGCATGATAAAATACATGCAAATGAATTCATGTAGCTTTTCAATAGGAAGAAATAAAAATATTTTTTTCCCACCAGATTTCTACTGTTGAGACTTCCAATTTGGGTGCAAAAACTGATTATATGAATCGACTACTGGATATTGTAAAAACAAAGAAAGAGCAAGGAGATGTTGACATTATGATGAAATTTACACTTAGTGCTTTATGGAATTTGACTGGTGATACATATTTATTGTCATTATGGTTTATTTCATTGTTCAAATCTTTTTCTATCTTTAAACAATGCTTATTTTAATTAATTTTTTTTATTAATTGTGATATTAATTTAGCTATTAAAATATGGGTGTCAAGGATCCCTTTAATGATTTAATTATTTTTGAGTTACTTTTTTATTTTAAACCATATATCAATAAGACTAAGATATGCTTTTCCAATGCTGTTGTATATTTACAGGAATTGCATATAATGCAGGTAAGACAATCAATATATATAGTTCCAAATATGCAGATCTATAAATAGCCATTCTCATTGTTTATACAAAGAAAATTATGGGTAGCAGCATAATTTTTGAATAATGCAATATCTATATTAGGACCATAGAGAAAATTGGATGAATTTAAACTTTATTCGTTAAAAATATAAAATTGACTACACAGTATATGAGTTTGATACTTTTTAAAAATATAATCTTGTCCAGAGTATGAATTGCTTTTAAATACATTATACCGTACACTCCCGAGTATCCAGCCTAATGTGGCAGAAGGGCATGTCAGATAACAAAAAAATTGAATGGGATAGAGTTTTATAAACTCACTTCTTTGTCCACTACCAATACCAGAAGACAAAGTTTTTATATCATTCACCATTATATAACTCATTGTTATAAATGTATTTTCTCACTTCCTTATAAGTACTAAGTCCAACATTTATCTCAAGCCACGTAGAAAGTGAATGCAGCCATGGTCCAATGAATCATAGAAGCTGTTACTGACAACTTGTCAAGTTAAAATAGCAGGCTCTGTACTGATAATTTATATTCTGCAGTGCACATTTTTAAAATGTATAAAATAAAAAGTAAGTTAAATGGTATAAATTGTTCAAATTTTAATGTAAATTTTGTAATGTGTAACTTAAATGCAGGAAGCATAAACAAAACTTAAACGTAAATCATGGACTTATTCTTAAGAAAAATGACTCAAACTGACTTTATTTTTCACTGATAAATGATGCAAAGACATGAAAAGGAATTTTAAGATAAGAGTCAAAGCTTACTGTTTTTAGTTTTTGAAAAGCCAAGCCATTTAGTCACTAATGGGATACTCGAAAGTTTACTGTATTCATATTCAGTATTTATTAATCAGAAATAATTATATCACATTTAGCCTTCCCTGTACTTAATCTACTTCCATCTACTTAAATATATGCTGATTATTGTTATAAAAAAGTTTGAAGTTATCAATAGTAGCTTTGCAACATCATTTGAAATAGAAATGATTTTATTGAGTTCTGCTAATTTCTTTTTCATTTATGATCACATGTATTTGACTGTTGAATTCTGTGCAACTTACTTGACTATTATTTTTTAACTTAAAATTATTCACAAAAATTCATTATTATTAATAAGTGCCTTGAGTTTTAAAATAATAGAAAAAAAAATATTGTTTATTTGAAGATGAATCACCCAAAACTTGTGGAGTGTTTTTACAGTTGGGAGGACTGCAACTTTTTCTTAGTGTTCTCAATGTAAGTTTCTCTTGAAGTTCATATTCCTCAATCTAATTATTTCTATAAATAATATATCATTATTCAGTGACTTTGATTGAAATGCTAATAAAATTTATTCTTACTTTTTCCTTGAGATTTTTTTTTCTCCATTTATTAATATTGTATAATTCTAAAATTGTTACTGACTGGGAAAGGTTATTGATTATAGTATTTCATAATAAAAAACAAATATTTTTATATAAATATTATTATCTGAAGTATATACTAGAAGAACATTTACGGTAACAGCAGTACATAAACAACAGTAACAGCAAAAATAGTTCAGAAAGAAACTTCTCACAACTCTTCATGCCTTTCTAACATCCATTTTTTTCCCACTGACTATTCACTTGGCTGAACTTAATTGTCAACTCGCTACTGATGCAATGCTTTTATTGTTTGGCTACACAATACATTCATCAAGTGACTGGCTGCTCAGCACACAATTCAATACTCGGCTAATTCACACTCTGTTTCCAGACTTTTTATAGTTTCTTTTACAGGGCTAAAGGTTTTAGAAAGATCAGCATAACTCACTTTCTAACAGGCCTGTCACTAAAATTTCTGTAGAATCTGGAATTTTTTATTTTATCACCAAAGCCAAGGGCATAAACATGTTGACTGCCCATTACTTGTCTAGGTATTACAGATAAAATATAATTCTATTAACCATCTATCTTATTAGATGACCATTTCTCTAGTTAAGAGATAGCAAAGATGGGGTCTTCTAATTGTATATATGGCCCAAACATCAGGTGTGAGTAGTGGCAGCAAATCCATTAATCTAGTATGCATCAGAGCTATCTATAAACCTATTCCTTATTGGGACTGTATTGTGGAACAATATTACAAATTTGTAACAACATTTTTAATAATGTATTAATTTTTTCAAGGGCAAGGAGTATTTAAATGTCACATGTATAGGAAGCTGCATTCTAATACATTATTGTATTTGTTATTAAAGAAGTCATTAATTAAAATTTGATCTTTTTATAATACTTGTAATTATCTTCAATTTATTCAATCTACAGAAATTTGCTGGCGAGAGTGCTGTTGAAACTAAAGTCTTGGGCTTGATGGTAAGTTGTCTGCATGTTTTTCAATTTCCATTGAGATACAAACATTTTTTTAAAAAACTTTGTCAGAAAAAAATTAATTTTTTAAATATTACTTTATTCCTTCTTCTGTAACAAGAATGTATAAATGTAATCTATATATCAAAATTCATCAGATAATTTATAAGTAAAAGTAAATAAAGCTAATATCAATACATTTTTATTTTTCTGATTTTTATATTTTTGAAAGTTGTCTACAGTTATTGCGCAAGTAGAATATTTTACTTTGAATGTATACAGATTTAAATACTTTGCCACTAAGCAATTAGAGTAATTCCTCATAAAGAAGATCAATCTGTCTATTTGTGTAGATAATTTTATTCTCCTGCCTTTTTGTATTAGTTTATATGTGGTAGATTAATTTATTACTGTTGTGAGAAGAAAAGAATAGGTAATCTCATAGCCATCAATTGTCTCTTAATGTTGTGAAAAGTGTTTGGTGATGATAATAAGAGTATTTCCCATTTTTTTAAATTAAAATTTTCATCATTTTTTTTTTGTTATTTAATTCACTCTATTGATAGGGTAATATTTTTTTCTTCCTTTCCACATAAAAATGTTTAGTTCATGATAATATGATTTTCTTTGTAAATTGTATAAATATTGTTTTAAAATATTCAATTTTTCTTTTGCAGAATAACATAGCCGAAGTTAGTCATTTAAGAGAGCATCTGATGAAAGATAATTTCATTAGTGCTTTAAGGTAAAAGTGTTGTTTATTTTTTGTTTGTTTTCCTTTAGTAGTTAAAAGTACTTATATAAATTAATCTCTGTGTATTATTGATTGTTAAAAAAGAAATACTATAAAAGTTTTAAATCTTTTTCTTGGAATGTTTGCTATATCTCTGCTTCCCTTGTGATATTGAAAATACTACTCTGATGCTTTACTGTCATTTTGTAATGATCTGGGGGAGGGGCTCTTATCACGGGGGGGAGCACTTCATTATTCATTTGTATTTACATGTATTTCCAATGAAAGATAAGACCAGTTACTCACTTATCAAAATTTGTTATCAGTTATATCATCTGTTGATTTAAGAGAAAGATAGGACTTTCTTTTTCTATGTTAAAATTCCTTGTGTAAGAGAATATTTGAAATTTCATCTCATTAATATCTATAGCCTAATAATTTTTCTTTTGTTTGCAGATCACTACTACGTTCCCGACATATTGATGTCAGCTATTTTGCTGCTGGTATTGTTGCTCATTTAACTAGTGAAGGAGAATCATTTTGGTATTTTAAAAATCAGAATAATTGGAATGAAATGGTTACAGAATTAGTAAGTATTAGCTTTTATATGAAGTTTGAAACTGCATGTTAAACACAATCTTTAAATACAATTTGTTTAAATTTAATGGACAATTTAATAATGTGATGGATTTCACAGTGAGCTCAAATATGCTTATTTGTAAATATGAAACTGCATATATTAAATGTATGTGTCCATTATTTTTTTTTAAATTTATTATTATTATTATTTTGTTCATAGCTTGTTCGGAGTTAATTTCCTTAATAAATAAACATTAAAACCTTAAATTTATTAGCAAGCACACTATATATTGGATAAAAAAAATTCTAATAACTTCAATTAAACATTTAGATAAATGTAAGTATTTTATTTAACAAATTACCTGCTGTTTGCAAGTTAATATCTTGAATTCCTGTTCCTTTTCTAAACAGAGAATATGATTATTCGGTTTTATCTAGATCCAAATTGGTAGTTTTTTTCTTTTCTTTAATCCTTCAAATTTAAGAAGGCTTTGATAAAATTGGCTGATTAATTTCAAACTATAATTTCAGTAAAAATTTACACTATTAAATTAAAAGTTCTTCTGAACGATAGAACTTTCATTACAAAATTAAGTTTGTTTATCAATGAATTATGGAAAATGATAAAAGGGAAAAATCTGATTGTCAATTGGAGTAAATCAAAATGTTAAAAAATAAGAAAGTTTGTTGTTACAATCAGTTTTGATAAGCAAATCTTGTTACTTTTTAAATTGCATTTTGCAATTTGTTTCTTTTTTTTCCATTTATGGAGTTATTTACTCTTTTTAGGAAATATACTGCTAATTTAAAATACTAAGTGTAAATTTTGTATTATATATTTAAAAAAATCCTGAAATATGCTTGTAATTTCTTGATTGTTTCAGAACATTTCAAGAAAGTAATGGTTTGAATGTCTCTGGCATTAAAAAATCTTCCTTAGATAGAGTGTTTACTGTACTCATGACAAATAGCTAATTTCTAAACAGTTAGAAAAAGGTTTAGACTTCTTTTTCTAAGAATGCTTTAAATTATATAAATAATTATATTTTACTAGCTGATATTCCAGATATTGCTAAGGATTAAAATATTTTCATATCTAATATTTTTAATGTAAAAGCTACTTTTATTTAAAATAATATAATACATAAAATTCTTTTATCATTTGAAATGGTTTTCTTTTTAATTAAATTCAGAAAATCATTTGAAACAGATGATTTTTAAAAATCACCAATAACTAATCTTTTCCATAAGTCTTTAATATGTATTACATAAGTACTTTAAATTTTGTCCTCAAACACTGAAGTATACAAATAATTTAATGGACATTTTGAGACAATAATTAAATTTTAGTAAAGAATAAAAATAAACCAAATTAATAGTGTGTTTCTGTTAACTGTTTGTTTTAAAAATTTTCTTTTTGTATTCTTCTGTTCTTATTCTTCAACAATATTTTTTTGATACAAATTGTGTATAAAATTAATTTTGAATTTTTAAATTATAATGGTAGAAACAAATTGCATGAGAATGAAATTTATGTTATTGAAAGGCTATTTTTTTAAACTTTAATGTGGTATAAAAATAATTTTTGTAAGATTATATTTTCTAAAGATAATTTAAACAACAAAAAAAAAACCTTATACCTAATAACTAATAAAACTTAACCTAAAATAAATAAAACAGAAATAACGATTAAATAAAGATAAAATTGTTTAAAGTCTCACTGTTGTCTAGTTATAAAATATTTATAAATCCTTTTTTTCAAAGTTTTCATTATCTATTTAATTGCTTATTAAATTTTTTTTAATATGAAAAAATTGCATGGAAATGAAATTAGTAGTATTGAAATGATTCTTTTTTCTTTTTATATGTTATAAAGATATCTTTTGTAATATAATTTGTCATGAAGTTACTGTGAAAAAACTGAAACATTCTAGTTAATTTCAAATTATTTAAATATTTTATTAATTTTTCCTTGTTTAAAAGGATGACAGTTTTTTTTTTTTTTTCTTTCTCTTATATTAAATAATAAAGTGTGTAAAGTTTGGTTGTTTTCAAGCTTGGTAATTGGGAGAAGTTATGAAACAAACATGCATAACTACAATAACTTTTTATTGATATAATTTGAGTCAATAAATGCTGATATTGTGATAAAAATTACAATGTTTGAATTTTTATTAGTCTCTCCAAGTACTATTAGTCGTAAATAGTAAAATAGTTTTAATACTTCTCTGGCTCTTGCAAAAGTCTACTCTTCTTCAATTAAAACTGATCAAATTCTGAAACTTTGAATATCACTATTTTACACCATTTCAACTGCTATTTTGAAAGATCTTCTGTTAGCTAGTTGGAAAGATTTGCTAAAGAAATCTGTTGATTTACTTAAAGAAATGCAATTCATACCTTTATAATTCTTATCAGTTTTGATCACAAAAGAATGGAGCTCTTTTTTTTATACTATTAATGTAATAAGAATATTTTTCTAAATATGACAGGGGAGTTGTATAAAAATTCAGATTTCACATCTTTTTTAAAGAATGCATTTATTCATTCAGATAATACTAAATCTAATTCTTTATGCAATCTAGAACATTTTGCCTTATAAGCGTATTTGTCTCAAACATCTCTCTATATATAATTTATCTTTCTCTATATAATTTATTAAAATGTTTCAAAATGAATGATTTCATTTTAAAACTAATTTGCATAATTTAGAGTGCTAATTGACAGAAGTAACTATCAATTTAATGCAGTCTTATAATTGTATCTTATCTAATTCCTGTGTTATTTTAACAAGACCTGGCTTTAAAACAATTTCTTCTTCATTTTTTTTTCCTTTAATTTGTTGCACTTTTTATATACTTGATTTTTGTAACTGTGAATTAGTTTTACAATTTGTTTTTGGTATATTATAGGGAGCAGCTGTCATGAGTTGGGATGTTCCTGCTTCAGAAATGGTTGCTTACAGGTACATATTTATTCAGGAACTGTATTTTTCCATTGATTGATAATAGATAAAATGCTAACTCATCAAATTTTAAGACTTTGTTCTATTTCTGTATTTAACAATTTAGGCACAAGAGAACTACTGCATCCCAACTTGCATGCAATATCTATCTAATGCAGATAATAAATATCACTTTAGAAACATTCTTTGGATAGATTTTTTTTTTTTTTTCATACACACATGTGGGACTAAGTTTGTTTCAACTATAGGTTATATACCAAAAAACATTATCATATTCTGAATGCTTTCTTTTTTGAGTTCCAGGCCTGGTAGAACAGAATTTAAAAATAAAAAAAAATCAATTTATAGTAAGTTTTCCATTTTTAAAAAATTGTAAAAGGAATAATAGGAGAGTTAATAATTAAAAATAGTTCAAAATGCTTTTTTATGTGCTAATTTGAATGAAAATTTTTATAATCCTAATTACACTTTCAAAAATTTTTAAACTCTATTTGAGGGACCATGAAATATAGTTAAAGCCTTTAACTTTGTAAATAAATGAAACAATTCAAGAGACTGAAGAAAATAAATAATTTTGTTGAATCTCCTAACATTTTATTTTTGTATTTTAAAAAGCTCACATCTTTCAAATTTAAAATTTGGCCTTTTTTTTTTTAATTGCTACTATATTTAACTTATAAAACTGTTCTGTCAATTTCTGCAATTTTACTTATACATACACACTATTTAGTATTATAATGCCTTATTGCTCTAAAGCATTATATGAAGATGGGAAATGTATTTTTTATTTTTTAATATACACTTCTAATACTTTATTTATTTATTCTTCAAGCATTACTGTGTTTCATTTTAGGTCTTTCAATCCTTTTTATCCCCTTTTTCGATGTTTCAAAGCCTATCAAGTTCAGTTATGGGCTGCTTGGGCAGTACATCACGTTTGCCTGAAGAATCGTAAGATTATTTTATTTCTTTCTGAATTCAAGTTTATCTTTTAGAAATGTTTTTAAAATATTTATAATGCTGTAAAAACTTAGTTAAATGGCATATACTGTATGATTATAAACTGCTCAGTATAATAGTTAATTTTATAAATAATATATTTTTTTCTCACACTGTAGCTAAAAGATATTGCAAAATGATTGTAGAAGAAGGTGGTGTGGAGATACTCAGATCATTATTAAAAACTTCTGAACTACATCCATCAGTTGCTCGCTTGTGTAATGAAATATTGCAGTTTGTAAAGGAAGAGTTTCCAAATGTGTGACTTTAAAGATGTTCTGCTTTTATCAAAGCAAGATGCTTATAGGTTTTAAATACTGAAAGTTGTATATCTACACAAACATGAAAATGATCCTGCGTGGTATCAAACTTGTTTTGTGTTATTAATTTTAAAGATGTTTTCTTCAGAATTTTGCATGATATTGATCCATCCAAGTTTACACGTGACTGTTAAGGTTATGTAATTGAGATTTTAGTCTTTTATATAATCTTTCCATTTAAATGTTAATTTATGCCTTTTTTGAGTTTTGATAATTAACAATTAGGTGTTTCTCTATTATGCTAGTCTAACTGGAGAAAAACAGATGTGTGTTTAAAGAACAGAAATTGTTTCAATAAATAGAAATTTTATGGCCTTTGTCTTGATTCTTTGTTTACTTAAAGAAATTATAACCAACTTCTCTAATATAGCTCGTTAATCTTTTGATTTTATAACTGAAAAGAGGAAACACAAGCCTTTTTAAAGAAAATTTAAGGTTAAAATAGTTGCAGGTAAGTTTTTTACCCTGTGATAAAATAATCTCTTTGAGTTTAAAATATGTCTAACCTCATACATTTATAAAATATATTTTTATTACTGTTTCGTATTTAGCCAATTTTATAATATGCAATGCTAAAACATTTTAATAGATCACATTTGTATCTATACATCAATCTTAGTCCTGGAAAATGCTATACAGAGAACATGAATTAGCTGTACCAAATATTGGTAATTATTGTATAAAAAAAATCTACTAATATACACAAGAAAATAATCAAATGGCTATTAGCACCCCCCCCCCTTCTAATTGCATAAAGCTATTGAAATCTAGGGATGGAAAATCAACCAATGTTTAAAAAAAATTGGAAGTAATTATAGAAATATAACAGAATTAATAATTATATATTTAACTTGCAGCACGAATTTTCATTAAATAGTATTTATAATTACTTAAGATGACAGCAAGCCGTATAAATATGAACCGATAGTGTTTTGAATTCTTCATGGCCAATAATGCTGAAGGAACACAATGATGTGAGAAATTGAAGAAATCCACATCCATGTTTATTTAAATAGTCCAAAATCTGCAATAAAATTTGTTCACCCATTATATAAAGGGGAAGTAATAAAGCAACAAATAAAATAATCTATTATTGATGCAATAAGTGTGCAGCCTACTCAGAAGTAAATTCTTAAAGTAGGGCTGAAAAAAGTAAATGAGGAAGATAAAGAAGGAAAATATATTTAAATAAACAAAACTCCAAAATGAATGGATAATTTTGCAGCATATGCTTTGATTTCAAGTTTTATTTATTTTTTTAATACACACAGTAAAAAAACTAATGATTGGAAATTTATAACACAAAACACTGAGTGAATCTAGTAATTAAATCATTTGGCTATCATTATTTTTAAACAATTCAGGATATAGTATAATTGTATTAAATTATTAGTAAGATTAACTTATCAAGATTTCATTATATATATATATATATATATTTCACTCAGCTGTTCGGAATTTTATTTCAGTCCCCTTCAAGTTTAATTATTTTGTGAATAAGTATGCTCACTAGTATTAAATTTCATTAAAAACCTTTTTAGAATACTAAATTAGACTAGCTACTGCATTGCAAGTAAATGAAATAAAATTTTTATTATTTTAAATTTGCCGCATTCTTGTTAACAGACTTGTGTCTTTTTAGCTTTATTCCCCTTTGGTAATCATCATTATATTTTAACAATACAATTCAACATTTTCATTATGTAAATGTCTTGGTTTTAATAGTCTTCTCATCAAATTAATTTTACAAGACAGTTAACTTGTAATATATTAGAAGCCTTATACATGTTCTGTTCATTGTATTATACATTTGCTAATTCTTCCTATATGTCATCTTAACTAAAATTGGATTTTTAATCTAAAATAGGAACTTTCTTACAGAACCGAAACATGCTTATGAAATAAATAAGGACAATAAGTGAATTCATTTAGCATAAGATATTTATATGTAATATGAATGTTTCATAATTTGTTTAACGGAGCACTTTTCCCACTGATGTAATAAATGTATTGCATTAAAATAAGAAAGTAAAATTTAAGCTTAACCAGCCATAATATATTTTATACATCTAATTATATTACAGAAAAAAGCAGTAATATTCAGAAACAAATTATATAAATTTTTCATCATAAAAATAAAAATCTTTATATCTTATACATCAGCAAGTAAAGAAACATTTAATCATCAAATTAATTCTTTACAGCAATGAAAAACAGTTAAGAAAAATAAGTAAAATATCTTCAAAGTTTACTAAAATTAAATAACTAAACTGGTACCATAAAAAAATAGCTTTTAAATTTTCAGTTGGTGTAAAAAACACTTTAGTGCTATAATATCTTAAAATATCAAGTAAATTTTACTTAAATTTTAATAAACAAACTGAGATTAAATTTTTTTATAAAAAAATTCGGCCTGTCAAAGAATCTTCCCATTTTTATAACTCCAGGTCCAACACAAATATTCATTATTTTATCATTTATACAATAAGGACAACTTTTGTCCAGATAAATTGAAAACATTTATATCTATACAAATAATTAACGATACAATATTATATGTACACCCACATAAGTAAATAGAAAACAATGCTAGATTTTAAAAAATATATATTTTTTAAACATATACATATCAGATCAAGTGAAGGCTTACCTTTTAGCACCTCAATTGAAACAACTTCTGAAAATAATTCATTAATTATATAATACGTATAATAGCCTAAGCCTATTAATAATATCTATAAAAAATGTACACATTTTATACTGTGTAGTTAAATATTATGTTTTTACTTCTCAAAGGTCACTTTCATGCTATTTAAACAAACTCTTCTTCTAACATTTAATCAGCTTATCACCATAATAAAATCATGACCATAATAAAGAGCAATTGTACAAGTATTAATGCAATTGCATATGTCTTTTATAATGAGAAAATGACTTGAATTTTTTGCCACATACAGTACAAGTAAATATTTCTAACTGTCTTGCTGGTTTTCTGTGAGTAAGTTCATGTGCTTTCAAACCATTAGACTGAGAAAATCTTTTATCACATACTTTACACTGGTATGGCTTTTCACCAGTATGAACACGATAATGTCGCTGCAAATTACCCAAGAAAGTAAATGTCTTTCCACAGGTTTTGCAAGATAATGGCTTTACTTTGTAATGTATCACGACATGTGTTCTTAGGCCTTGGGATGATTTGAATCCACTACCACAATCTTTACAAATATATGGACGATCACTACTATGACTCACTAAATGTTGTTTTAAAGTAGGTACAGATTTAAAAGCGCTTTTACAAATCTTACATATATACGGACGATCTTCCTTATGGGTAATCATATGCTGTCTTAAATTGTAATCTCTTTTAAAATCTTTTCCACATTTTTGACAGACAAATGGGCGTAAATCAGTGTGTGTGATTAAATGTTTTTTCATTGAAAATGAACTAGTAAATTTTAAATCACAGTGTTCACAAGAAAGTAACTGTTGATGGCCATGTTCAATTTGATGTTGTCTTAATTCAGCTAAAGTAGCACTTTCTTTATTACAAGTTTCACATATAAAAGTACCATTTTCTTGCATTTTCTCTAAATTTAATTCATTCATGACAGGATTCATGGTCATAACATCAACTGTTTCACCTTCTCTACATAAACTAGAATCTAGATCTACAAACTCTACAGACTGGACATCACAGTTGCTTAACTTATCAGTTGAATATTGTTCAATTTGCTGCAACTGATTATCACCATCACCTTGAACTTCTTTACCCTCATACCTGCACAGCCAGCATTGTAAGTAAGAAAATGACTTCAATCTTTTACCACATGTTTTACATTTAGGATGTGGTTTGTTTCCATGAATTGCTTTCACGTGAAATTGTAGTGTACACTTTTGAACAAAAGCTTTGTCACAATGTTCACACTGATATGGACGCTCACCAGTGTGAGTTTTCATGTGCTTACGTAAACCCCATGCTGCGGAGAATGCTTTTCCACATACTTCACAAAAGAAGTCACGGTCTTTATGAATACTAATATGCTTTCTTAGAATATTTTTGTCCATGAACTTTTGTCCACAAAAATAACAACGGTGTCCTTTAGATTTCTTCTTTGGAACTTCAGCAACTTTTTCATGGTTTTCATTTTGTGCTGGTACTGTAACTTCTGTCATTTGTGTAAAGGATGCCATGTTTCTTTCTGTTAGATTTCGACTATCTCAAATATTACCATCATAGCTGGGGGAAAAAAATTAATAAAAATAAAAATTTATTTCAGGTATAGCATTGATAAAATCTAATTATTTATTAAATATAAAAGAAAATCTTACCATAAATGAAATGCGGATTTTGAAAATATATAAACCATAAGAAAAAGGCTAATATTGGATACGATGTATTTTTATTATAATTTTAAAATTTGTGCTTAATTTTAAAATGGTTAATAGGTATTCAAAACATATAAAATGCATTATTTTAGTAATTTATCATATTAATAATTTAGTTTTATTACGAATGTAAGATACGTTGACACTAAATATTAATAGTGTCAGTTTCATCTAATACAGTAATAAAGTTTTAACAGTACTAATTATATTTGATTAAAGCATATTTTTGTACTGTATGCACCTAATTACAATCATGAAATATTTAATTAAAAAAATGAAAGTTATGAAAATAATTAACAGTATCGAAAATAAATTGAAATTTTAATGCCAAGTGTTTTTTTATATAACTTATATTGGCTACTAAATTATCAGGCAAATAATTTTATATATTTGACAGGATTTTAAAGTTTTTTGTAGTCAACCATAACCAGGAGTTTGATTAGCAATTGCATAGTGCAAGAGAAGAACAGTGTGGGAACAAATGCACACAAATCCAAAAATTACAGTAACAGGGATTTCTAGATTCGAATTTAGGTGGTTAGAAAAGGAATTAATTTTAAAAATACCAATAATCTGAATTTATTACAAATATACATGTCAAATTTTCTTGGTTTTAATGAGAGGTAGGTATATATATATATTTTTTGGTGTTTTAGAAATAATTAAATTTTTATGCATTACCAAGATCTTTTGGTAAGAGCATTGTCGGGTGCAGTCAGAAATAGAAGGCAGAAAGCATGAAAAGGAAGAAGAGAGGAAGTATTTTGAATTTTCATAATTTCAGAAAAGAATTTATTAAATTTGGTTCAGCACATATTAAAGAGTCATTGTGAGAAAATAAAAGCCCATGCAACTCAAAAGTTAAACACATTTGGAAGTTATATAATTCCAAAAAGGAATTATCTGATGTAAAGTTTGAATTTGAGATTAGAAATTAAATTTTAGAATATAAATAAATTGAAATTATTACATATTTCTATAAATTCCTAGGGGAAAAAAGCAAATAGAAAGAATATTTTTATTTGAGTATTTGAGATTTACAATACTTTATTCAGGTATATGCTACAAAATGTAGATTTTAATTTTAACAAAGTAAAAGTATAGTACTTATGCAATACATATATTAGACATAATCTAAAATTAAAATAGCAATAACACTGAAAATTTTTAATACATAATATTATATTGAAATAAAAATTAACAATATTATATACAAAATTAACATGTTATTTATACGTTAAAAACCGCTAGGCAATCATTGAATATCAAATGATACAAAAATGTGTTTTACCATAAAATCTACAGTTTTACAACAATTTATTCTATTATTTCAGACTATTATTTAACTTCAAACATATATATATATATATATATATAAACTAAATTCACAGATCAACAACATTCAAAACCAGACTGATCCTTTCATATCTATGATGTAAAACCAAATATGATTTGATAGATAATATATATATATGTGTGTGTGTGTGTGTTCTTCCCAATAGTACAAGTAGATTTGAAAAGAATAAATTATACAAATTTTATAAAGATTCCATAAAAAGTATTTTAGATTCTTTCCCAGAATTTTTAAAGTTAATAGATACAGCATATAAAAAGAACTGATTATAGAATTGAATAAGGAATAGAGAATGGATAATTTCTGTAAACTATTCAGGATTAAAGTAGTTGCCTTGTTAAAAAAAATATTTTAATATCTTTACATATCAGTCATATAATTACAGAACCCATAAACAATGTTTCTTTAGATGGCATATCAAAATTTTCATATAAATTTTAGTAGAAAGAAGAACAAGATATTAAACCAAACTAGGATAGAATATAGAAAATTCAGTTTTCTCCATTAACATTACAATTGCAGTCACTATAAATATTGTATAGAATAGAATTAATTCGGTATTATAATTGTATTGCATGGAAATATCATCAATAGGTTATAAAAAAAAATTTTACTATATATGACTGCAACATGTAACATATTTGTGAGGTTTGTAACCATTATTATCAGAATTATACTAATTAATATAATACTGGAAATTCTTAATTTGAATAGACATGATATAAAAAAATATTTACTATTCATAGCATGAAATCACAATTTAATTAATAACAAGCATCATGCTGACATTCCTTTATAGTTTTCAATGGTAATAGATTGAATAGAATGGTAATCACTTAGCAAATGAAATTTTTACCCCCCCCCCAAAAAAAAGACCACTATGATTAAGATCTGAAAATAAAATGTGAGAAGAAACAAAGGCCTGGCCTATTACTAAATTATATATATATAATTACAGTTATTTAGAAATAAATCATAGGTAATTAAACTTACTATGAAGTCATTATATATACTTTATAATATGTTTAATTACATATGACTTTTTTCTAAATAATTGTAAATTTATTGCTAATTGGTGAATATTAAAAATTATGTTGATAGCTAATAGCTTCGAAACAGCAAAAAGAAATTATGGAATTAACAATCTATTAACTAAAAGCATTAACTATGAAAATAAAAGGTTAGATATTGATGTTTAGCATTTTGTCATTTCAAATTAACATTTTTAAACATTAGATATATATATATATATTTAAAACATTTTATCTCACAGGAATATAATAAATTGTCCATCAAGTAATTTTAACGCATAAATAAAAAATTAAATTTTTTTAAAATTAAATATAGATATTATGCAATCAATATTAATAAAAGCTCGGGCGTTTTTTTAAAAAAATATCTGGCAATATTAAATTTTTATATAAATTGATTCTTATTTTACAAAGCAATTTAATTAAATACCTACCAACTCATACACACATGATAATTAATGAAAGCACATAAAAAGATGCACCAAATATTCACCATTTTCTCAGAGGTACAAAATCAAAATATTGAAATGTTGTTGCCATTTATTAATAGAAAATATGCAGATATCCTAGAAAGCAGTTCCGCTTACAATATACTCCGTTTGCTTTGGATTCCGAATCCATTTTCGGATCCGAATATCCGAAATCGCTGACCCTTTTGAAAATTCAGATCCGAAATTCAAACGGAGTAATAATAACTCAAAGTAATAAAGTAATAATTTTTTTACAACTGAAACTTTATTAATTATTTAATGAATTCTTATTGAAAATATAATTTTCATAAAATAATTATATTAATGTTTTATTAACTAGTTTCATTTTTATTTTATGTTATCCTTATTCATTAAAATTAAAGTTAACAATTCTGTTTAATTAATGTTTCATTCGTCTTGCACTTAAAATTATGAAATTTTATGCTATTTTCAATATTTTGGTTAAGTTATGCGATATTTTAGTTTTGTATTATTTGATACTAAAAATTCCTTCAAATGAATTTGTTTTTATTTGCTGGAAAAAATCTAATTACTGAAGAATTCAGTGATGAAACTACACTTCGAAATTTTATTCAAATTTTCAATGATGACTAGTTCCACAACTTAAAAGTGTCTCATTCATCATCAAAAAGCTTTAAATAGTTTTTTGCTCTTATAGGATATAAAGTTTCCATATTCAGAAGTTTTATTATATTCATAACTCCATTTATAAAATATAAATTTTCATTGATTTGCTTTCGAATTCAACTAACTACCATTGAAACAGAAACAAAATATAGAACATAATTCAGTATGTATAAATGGTATAGGATGGGAAGTATAAATGCCCAGGTATAAATATATAAATGCAGCAAGTATAAATGTGAAGTGTGGGAACGAGCAGCAGGCTCTTCCGCTAACCTATAAAGAAGGATGCAAGCTGAATCCTGACTGACTATAACAATATGATCGCTTCTTTCATCCGTCCGAAAGCATGCTTATATTTTAAGAAATTTTAATCTCAGATGATCCTTTTAAAATTTGTCTAAAGATTCAACATTTTATTCTCCAATATCCTCTTGTTTCTAAACCTAGAATGTTATTATAAAAGTTAAGCATAATTCCTATCAAATAAAAATTTCCTGTATTTATAAACATTCCAAACCAAAAACTATAAATATTTGTTATGTTACATCCTATTAAAGAAATATCAAATCGAATGGAATATAAAATACCTGTAAAGTTTTAAAATAATCTACAAAACCAGCAAATAACTATGTTCATTAAAAATTATTTATCTTTATTATTATTGTTGTAATTTTTTTACGAAGATAAAAACTTCATAGTAATTTTTAAATTGATTTTTTAATTTATTGACATATCTTAAGTTTGTTTGTTGAAAATTCTCTGTTGTTTAAAAGAAATATGTATTCACCACTGTCCTTAATCTTTTAATGTCAGGTTTATTTTATCAAGTCTAGTAACTTAATTTTATTAAGGTTCTAATAAACTAAATCACAGCTACAAAATCAGAAGATTTTTGTCGTTGGGATTTTCAATTAAGAATAAAGAAAAATTTTCAATTATTTTGCTGTTTGTTTTCTTTCACCAAAACATGAAATAACTGCAGAAGTACTTTTTCTGTTTTCCAATGTATGCAATTTTCAAATAAGCAGGGAAAGCTATTTTGAGTTGCAAATGATTCCACTTTATACGCTTGCACAAAAATGAAACTTGACATAACAATTTTACATACTTTTTAATGAAGTAATTTAAATGATATTTTTTTATAAAGTGGAGAATAACTTTTTAGAAGCAAATATTTCGTTTATACAGTATTCTGCAAAATTCTTGTGAATATGATATTGCGTTTTATCCAGGGTAAAGTAGTAAACTGTACTATTTTGTACTAATTCTGTATTATTTTTTAGAAAATAAAAGTGTATTGCGGTTTAAAAAGCGTTTATCTTAAGGGGGTCTGGGGTGCATTTTTCTGGGGTCAATTTTCAAAAAATTGAGCACAAGCTTATGAGCTTTAATTTTGATTCAGTAATTAAAAAAAATATTAATTCAATGAAAATGAAAAATATTTGAATGAAATTTTTTTCAAATTCTAAAATACTTATTTTGTAAAAAGGTCATAATTTTAAAGAAAACATTTTTTACAAATTTGCTGAATCAGAATTAAAGTAAAATGTTTAAAAAAAAGAGATGTTCCAAGTTTAACTCCTTAATATTTATCGGTTCTTGTCTTATAATAATCTGAATGAAAGAAATCTTGAAAAAAATGCCTCATGGGAAAAAACTCTTTTAAAGTTTTAAAGTCAGAATTAATATTACTTAAATGCATAAATATATTTTAAAAGTATCCAGATGAGCTCTCTTTCTTTTTTCGTAAATCTTTTATTTAACTTCATTTTTGTTCTTTCTACTTTTTTTACTACTTTATAAACTTTAAAGTTCGCCGTTTATTTGAATAACGCTTTTTGTCGTGTACTCGCCTACGGTACACGGGTTCTTTTACTGTGCTTGAAAAAAAAACTTCTCTTCTTGAAAAAATAAACTATAACATTTACTTCTACGACAAGACAAGTTATTCTATATACAAATTAAATTTAAATGACTGCATTTCCGAAAGAAAATAGTTCAGAATCTTTTCAGCTGCTGATCACAACGTTTTTTCAGTGTTTTCAAGTTCTGATTGCAAGTCAGAGTTGAGTTGTTACTTGCTTTGTCGAAGATCGCGGATTCATGGGACACTTTTCGCTTATGGCGCATTTGCAGTTTTCGTAGCATGCATGTTTCGGATTGGCATGGAGGCAGGAAACCGAAATCAAACAGATTTAAAGTTGATCCTTTATACCATCATTCAATTCTGATATGAAATCTAGCTACAACATCTACTCTTACTTTAGAATATTTCGTACTTTTTGGACAACGGTTCCAAATACGTTATGAATTGAACTGATTCATTCTTGTTTTGGGTTTCACCTCTTGAAAACCTTTCTAACAGGTTATCTGAAGTTAGCCTTTGACAAAGGGCATCATTTTGGCGACATCCTCTTCTCACAGAGGATTTTTAATGGTTGTCTTATGAGTAGTGGGTTTTTTGTTTCAGCGCCAGGATTCGATTAAAGAAGTACCGAAATTCAGGCCCAGCAAAGCATGTCGTATACTTTGGTTTAGGAACTGTTGAGCTGCAGTGTTTCAGAACTACATAAATATCCCACCTCATTCCTTTGATGTTTTTTTTTAACTATGTAGTTGCTGCAATATCTGCTAATTTTTTACAGCTGTATCACTCAGACACTCGTATTTCTCTCTATCGAGTGTTACGTCCCTTTTATTTTAATCGTCTGCTAGTTCACGTAGAGCATGTCTGAGTGCTAGATGTTCAACACACCACAAAAATAATTATATCTCTCTTTCTAACTAAGATAGAAACATGATTCAAGTATCAATTTAAGCCGGAAAAAAATAGAATTTTTTAAAAATATTTTTTATTTTATTTTTTACAAAATTTGACGATTTTTGTTTCTCGATCCCCTTTAAGTGACCAAAAATTCGAAGTTCTCAATAAAGGATAGTTCAAACTTAAATATCAATGAAATAATATGATAGGAATTCACATATTACAGAAATTATATAATCTCCGTTTGTTTAATAGTTAGATGTATTTTTTTTAATCCTGGTTTGAACTAGGATTATTATAAAATGGATTTCCTAATTTTAATCTCTAATATCAGATGATAAGAACGAAACCTGAACCAACAGCAACTCTTCAAAATCATATTTCACACCAATGGAAAAGATTTAATGAAAGGCACTTTTGGTATGTGTAGTAAAATTTTATGATTATTTTCATAAAATTTACTGATTATTTTCATAAAATTTACTGATTATTTTCATAAAATTTACTGATT
>JAPMOR010086589.1:119910-189538 GCA_026543865.1 Argiope aurantia
ATTATTTTCATAAAATTTACTGATTATTTTCATAAAATTTACTGATTGTTTTCATAAAATTTACTAATTAGTTTCAAATTAATTTCCATTCCTCAGCTAAAAGCATATACTATATCCTCTTGTATATGCTTGTCTTAAATAATATATTTTTTTAAAGTATAACTCCTAGATATATTCTAAGATTTTGAAAAGACAAATTGAAAGTTATATCCCAAATTTAAGCTGATATTGTTATAAAATTAAAAATATATATTATATTGTTGTTTTGGAGAGATAACTTGTTTTCTGAAAGAATGATCGTATTTAGCACTTTTTTTTGCATGCTCTCTATGTAAAGGAAGTACTGCCTAGATGATGAGCAGAACTTGAAACTTCTGAACTCTAGCAAACCTTTATAATTAACCAAAAGATATCGGTCTCAGTAATAACTAATAATTATAATTTACTAATAAACTAATTTTTCTGTACTACCTTGTAAAACATATTATATTATTTCTATATAAATATATATCATGATAAAATCAATCTTCATATATCAAAAATCTTATGAAAAATTTGTAATTTTATTTTAAAGATAAACATATTTCTTGTGTTTTAATTTCTATCTATTTTTATCTTTGAAACAAATTTGATTTTAGTTTGTATTATTTAAATTTAATAAGGCCGTATTAAGGAGGTGGTGAGATTGACCCCAGCCAAGAGCGAGATAAAAGGAAGTTACATAAAAATGATAATTTATGAAAAGAAAATAAAGTTTCCATATGAGCGCGAATGCAAGCACTTAGCAGAGGGCAAACGCTCGCTCCCATCTGCTACTGAATTATACATTCAAGAATCAAACGGAACACGTGAGTTTTGTTTACAGGATCATGCAACTCGCTTTTATAAAAAGGCGTTTTTCGTCTTATTAGAAGAAAAGATCGCAACAATAAAAAAGAGATAATTATGCCGAGTCTGCTCCACTTAGGGTCATCTTGCTTCTAGATGTCGATCTCAAATAGCGTGTCAATTGTGTTTTACAAGGCATTTAAAGTTCATGTACCCATATATTGGATGCAATGAGTCTGATTCACCTAAACAAGATGTAAATGACAAAAATATTGATGAAAGAACAGTTGATTTTTGACATTTCCAAGCAACGAATGAAGTTATGTTACAATCTCTTGTTATAAATGTACATGGCATCAAGAAAGAGTGTAAAGCTAGAACTATTTATACGGGATCACGAAAATTTGAGAAATATATATTTTGAGATCTACTGCTGAAGATTTGGGTTTTAATTTGCAGAGGTAAGAAGAACTTTGCCATTCCTTATTTGGCGGAAGGAAAACAAGGATGTATAAACACAAGTGTTATAAAATTTACTTGAGTAGCTTGATGGTAATAATATTTGCAAATTAGATACTATAGATCATGATGTCATTTGTAATGACATTTCTAGTATAAAAAATGGTTCCTGGATAAATGAACTAAAAACTGAAAAGATATTCTTAACCGATATTCAAGAAAGCGCATGTGCCATTGAGGTACTTTTGGATGCAGACGATGCCAGTAAATTAATGACTGGTCGACGAGATGACTTATAGACAGGCTTAGTAGCATTAGAAACCGTTAGGCTAGACTTTGATAGGTAAAGTACCCCGATATAACGACAAAAAAGATGCATGAATATTGTAACTAGGTTATCTCAAGCAGTTTTTCCTGTTTTTTTCGCTGTGGGATATGGAACAAAAGGCTCTGATGGAAAAGGTATCTGATAAAAGGTTTACTGAAGCTTTGAAAGATGTCAATGAAGAACGACAGATAACTAATCAATGGAAACCAAAAGATCAAAAGTGTGGTACCGAACTTCAACATCTTCGATTAATGCTAAAAAAAACAAATGGCTCGAAATGGTTCATTTTGATGCTGAACTGAGTGCTGCTCAAGAAGAAATTAAAAAAAGAGAAAACTCTTCGTGAAAAAATCCAACGAGAAAATGAACAGGCAATGTCTGAAAAATATTCTTTAGAACAAGATTTTCAGTCTGCGAAGCTGGATGCTGATATGTTGCATGAGAAAATTGCTCAGCTTACTAGGGAGTTGGGTGAATTGACATTACTAAAGGTAAACAAGGGGTAACTCAGTTGGAGAAAGCCAAACAAGACTTGGAGTGTAAATGCCGAGATCAAGAACTGGAAGAGTTAGCTGCAAATGTTCAAATACTGAAACTAATACCTTTTCTTAGTAGAAATGACTTCATCCAAGCTATATGTAGATTGATTGCTAGGAGAGGACGAATTTCTGTGATATACTCAGACAATGGTACTAATTTTACAAGGCTAAACAAAGCTTTGAAACAATTAGATTGGACTACAATTGAAAGTGAATTTAGAGTCAGCGAAGTTCGTTGGAAGTTCAATCCACCCTCCTCTCCATGATGAGGAAGCTTCTGGGAACGCTTAATTGGAATTTTGAAAGATCTTTTAAGGAAAAATCTTGAGCGTTGCTGTTTGTCTTACGAGGAATTGCAGACTGTGAGTGCGAATCTATCATGAAGAGCAGACTTACATATCCGAGGAACAAGAGCTGAAAACATTGACGCCCTCAATGTTTCTTTAGAATATTCCTTTAAATAATGTTCCCGATTTGGAACAAATTGAAAAGACTAATATTGTTTTGAGATGGAGACATATTTAGAAGGTTCGTGAAAATTTAAAACAAAGGTTTAAAAGGGAATATCTAGGTTTCCTTCATTCTTCAATTATCAAAAGAGGAGATAAAATAAATGTAGGTGACATAGTGTTAATTGATGCTGATGATAAAAAAAAAGACTGAATTGGTTGCTAGGGATAGTACTAGAACTTTTTCCAGGAAAAGATGGAATCATCAGACTTGTAAGACTGCGAACTGAAAAGGAATACATAAGACCAATCCAACGACTGTACCTTTTGGAATTGACACCAAACTACGAGCAAGTCGTATCGGAAACTCAGAAGGTTCCGGAAGTGGTAACTGAATATCCTGAGGTTAATACCGATTCTAATGAAACAGTTCTCGTGATGCAATCAGAACGAGAAAAAAAAAACCAGTTAAAAGACTGGATTTACAAACTTCTAAACAAAATTTTGAACTTTCTATATTTGGACTCTAAAATATTGTTTTAAATTTGCATTCCAATATTTTGAAATATTTGTATTGTCATTAGCACTTCTTTGTTGTTTAAAATTGTATGTATATATTATCTTTATGTTTACTGTTTTTGAGTCTGTATCCCCAAACTCAAGGTGGGGAGAATGTTGCGTCACGACCAAACTCCATGAGAAGTAAGTTTTTCTGTTCGGGAGTGACAACAGACGTTAGAGAGATTTTGAAAACATGGTGAAAGAGAAAATCGTTTAATGTTTGTGCTGTGCATGTTTATTTCAGCGTTGTAATCAATTAAAAAAAGTGCCTACATTTATTTTCTACGTCAATCCTAGCAGGAACGACAACTGTATTCAAAGCATGTAAGAAAATTTAACTCAAAAACATACAATTTTGATTCATTATTCTTCTCTTATTAGACAATTGACTCCTTTCAGGATTTTTGTAGCTTTCACTTACCAAAAATTAACGCGGTTTGTTTAAAAATCAGTTGGCAACAAAATTAATACAATTAATAAAATAGGAAAATTCTTGTGATTAAAAGCAGAAATACAGTCACACGTCTGAATCTACAACAAAAGTAATGTCAAAAGTCCGAACAATAAGGTTGAGCTTCTTTTACCCTTTGTAATTGGCAAAAATATCTGAATAAGTACCCTGAAACATGCGACACAAAAAATGGTGTAAATGTCTCCCTACCCCTTTTAGTTCAAAATTTCATACGATATCTCAACGTTGTTGTCCGAAGTTCTGAATGCCGGTTAACATCGTGTAGATATTCTAAGAATATTGTTTGATATTTTGTATTAATAGGGGTTTCATTTCCCTCCCTGGTGGGCATAGTAACCCTTATTATAAAGCCCTTACTGTGAAGAGGCATGCCATCTTTTCATCCTCTGCGGAATTCTGTCAACTATAAAAATTTCAAAGTTTATTGCAGCTCAGGTGAGATTGTGTTTCTAACAATATTATCTTATATTAAGGGACATATATTTGCCATCCGGCAAGTTGATCGGTTTTAACTCCTGTAATGTTTAATCCTACACAAATAGCTTTTTCCCAACATTTTTTTTAGTTATACAACAAATGTATTTTTTCTTCTGATTGCACTTCGCTCTTCAGAAACGAAACTATAACATCAAGTTTTGATATACACTGTTCAGACTTGATATTTTTTATTTTCCGTTCAAATATTCTCAATATATGGGCCGGTAACGAACTTTCGACTAACGGTTATAATATTATGCCGTACTGGTCCGTAGTTACATCTAAACTACTTAGAGTCCAAAATGGAGTAGAAAGTTTATTATACAAACCACTTAAAAAATCTTATTTCTTTTTAGTAGCGTTATTTAAAACCAATTTTAACAATTCTTGTACATAAAAATCAATCAATAGATCTTTTCTTCCATATTTTTCATTTAAGATTTCTATCGCCAAAGGGTAGTTTTCATTAATAATAGGAAAAGATTCAACAAATTCTCTAGCTTCTGACTTTATTTTTGTCGACTGAATTAAGTAATGAATTTCATCACAATTAGTTAAATTTTTGTTTTCATGTATATTTTTTAGTGATTCCAGAGGTTAACCCATCTCTTAATTCGCCGCTAAATTTATGCAGCCCAAATTCAGGAAGTCGCGGGAAAATCGTTTTATACGGATTCTCGCACACAGTCAAATGATAATTATGGCCAGAATTAGTACTTTTATTATTATTTTGTTTGCTGTTAATATTCTTTAGTACTCGTTTAGACTTGAACTCCATTCTCAAAGCCTATTCTCTATATTCGTCTACAATATGAAATTCAGTTTTGAATTCTGTTTCATTTGTTAAATATCCAATCAATGATTATGTGTTAACTCTAATGAGTCCGATTTTTGCTTAAGCAAATGTAAAAACATTTCAATTTCTTCTGCGTTAGCATTTTCATTAATCAACATATTGTTGTTGTGGCTAATCTCCATGGCCTGACTTAGTCAGACCAAATCCAAAAATCCGTTGACAAGAAGAAAGTCAAAAGCGAGGAAGGGAGAAGAATAAATTTCTCCCCAAAGAAGTCCTAAACAGTCTAGAATATGTTCAGCAGAGGCCTGATGTTAGCAGCATTTAGGGCAAAGAGGGTAAAATTTTTCACCCTGAGAAACGGAAAGACATTTAAGGTGGCCACTGGCAAGTGTTGGTTTTTCTATCACAAGGAAGAATTAAAAACTGGCACGGCTTATTGGCTCTATACCAATAATGAGTAGGGGGAGCTCTCCGATTCTTCTTATTTAGGAATTTCAGCTGAGAAAACAGTTCTAAGTATGTGAGCTCAGCAGAAGATGAAGTCGCTAGGCTGCTTCCTTTCTTTGCAAGCCTGTCTGCTATTTCGTTACCAAGTAGATCCACATATTCTCTAACTTAGTATATGCTTTCGTAAATGAAACACGTTGTGCTGTTTTATTTCGTTTAATAATTTCTATCTTTACTATCTTATTAAATTAATTCGTGCATTCAATGATAAATATCCAAATTTAAGATATAACTATATCAATAATTTCAAAATGGAAATTCAATTTTCTTACTGTTATCAAACTTCAAAACAAAACTTGCCCACCCGGGGGCACCAGAAATGTCGTTCCTGCTGGGATTGATTTATAAAATAAATGTAGGCAGTTTTGTTAATTGATGACAACGCTGAAGGAAACACGAATAACAAATATTTAAAACAAAACAGGACAGCATAAACATTAAACGATTTTCTCTTTCGCCATGTTTTCAAAATCTCTCTAACTTCTGTTGCCACTCCCGAAGATAGAAACTTACGTCTCACGGAGTTTAGTCGTGACGCAACGACAGTGAAATTAATTATTTTGGTATTTTTTGCTCAATTACAAAAATGTGCTAAGTAGAATAACTCTCTAAAAATTACTATTCAATAAAGTTTTATTTCGTCCCTGTATAATTCCTATTTAAATATTACATATTATAAAATGAATATTTATTCTACTTAAAGTAGATAAACGTACCAGGTACATTCCTTAGAGGATGTTATTGTGCACTAAGTGGAGAGATAATTTTTAGATATTGTGGTGCCGTCATGACAGCGCGCCAAAACCAGCGCCTCTAGCGGCGAAAGTACTGTAGCGGCCAGTTGAGAGTGGGACGCGGTGAAAGACGTTTTGCAACGGAAGACGTTCGTTGCATAGCTAGAAAGAAGACGTGTTTTGACGATGCCACTGTAGACGATAGCCGTAACATTCTACAACTTGAAAGAAGACGACGTTAAATAATACCTTAATACCTTTGTTTAATTCAGTGTTTGTATTGTTCCTGTTCCGTCCATCATCCATTAATGTAACTAAATACCAGAATATAATCATTTTATCATCAGTTGGCCATCTCATCCTTTATATGTTAAGACGCCCACAAACAACCTACATTATTCAGAAGTGGGATAAAGATGCCCAAAAAGTCAAAATAGTGGACAGTGACTGTGACTATTGTTATACAAGATCAGACGGATCTTAGACGGACGACGACGATATTATTTTAAGAAAGAAAAAAGGGGTATGTACTGATTTCTTTATTTTGTTCAAAATGATTTTGAATGATATTAAAGTAGTAAACATTGCATTGAAGAATTGCCGCGCAGAAAAAATAAAAGTACTTCATAAATTGTTGTTTGGGATTGACGGCGATCGAGGAAATCGAAAGCGATTGAGAGATTTCAGCGGATTCGTATTAGAGATAGACAGCGAGGAGTTTAAGAAGAAGCTGGAAAACATTAACGATGCATTTTCTTTGAATGAACTTATTACTGTTTGTAATTTGCTCAATATTTCATTTGATGGTTCGAAAGAAGAGATTTCAAAAAGAATTCTTTCTCTGCTCTGTGACCTTGATGCTTTTGCAAAAGAATGTTCTAACGCTTCGTCTGATGAGTCAGACACCGAACAAAATTTGACGGCTGCGAATTCATTGAATAAAAATAATAATATACAGCTCGAAACAGGAAATGAAAAAATAAACGATTCTTCCATGCAGTGTGCTGATCACAGATGTGCTGATATAAAAAAAAATTATACATCTGTTCCAAGTAATAAAAATAAGAGTTATGATGTTGAATGTGTTAGTAATTTTAGAAGTGGTAGTAACGTTGATAGAAATCCTGTTATTTTTAATTCTGGTATAAATTATGCTGACATTGAAAGTACTATAAACAAATTTAAAGCAGAACCACATGAAAATGTAACTGTGTGGGTAGATAATTTTGAAAATATTTCTGAATTGTTTGGTTTGTCGGAGTTACAAAAATTTGTTTTTGCTAAGCGTTCTCTTGGAGGAACGGCGGAATTGTTTGTTCGCACAGAACCAGATTTAAATTCGTGGTTAAAACTGAAACAAGCCTTGATTGATGAATTTTCTTTTGAGATAAATTCAGCTAATTTGTATGAGATGTTAAGTAAAAGAAAAATGAAGGATTCTGAATCTGCTTTAGAATACTTTTTGAAAATGAAAGAAATTAGCAGTTCGGGTAAAATTGAAGATTCTGCTTTAATGCATTATGTAATTAAAGGTATTAATGATAGGCATGAAAACAAAACTGTTTTATATGGTTGTAAAAGTTTATCTGAATTTAAAGAAAAACTTAAGGTTTATGAAATAATAAAGAGTGATTCTGTTAAAAGTAAAAATACCATTGTTTTTGATAAAACAAAACCAAAATATGATTCTAATTATAGATTTAATTCTTCGGATAGAATAAAACCAAAGCATGAGTATAATGAGCGATTTCATGGTAGAAACGAAAGCAAAGTTAAATTTTGTAGTGGTGCTGAAAGAATGAAGTATAATGATTTTGGAAATCATAAGAATAAAGTCTGTTATAACTGTGGGGATTCAACTCATTTATCAAGATTTTGAGTTCACAAGGACAAAGGATTAAAATGTTTTGGGTGCGGAGAATTTGGTCATAAAGCTGCTGAGTGCCCAAAAGCAAATCCGAAACCAGAAGTTGCAAATTTAAATGTTAACTTCAAACAAAAACTTAACAATAAGGTAACGATTAATAATGTGAATGTTAACCCACTTATCGATACAGGAAGCCAAGCGACATTGCTTCGTAAATCAGTGTTTGATAAACTAAACATAGAAACATTGTCCCCATTGAACTCTACTTTAAGTGGATTTGGTAAATGCAAAGTAAATCCATTAGGTTATTTTAAAGGTAACATTCAAATTGATGATTTCAAGTGTAATGTTGATGTATGTGTTGTTGAAAATGATGTTATGTCTTATGATGTTATTGTTGGACTTAATGTGCTAATGCAAGGTGAAACACTAATAAATGAAGACGGAATTACGATTAAAAATAAATTTCAGCGTATAGAAGAAAGCGATACATTATCCGTCCTATCAATTGATGTAAACTGTAACGAATTTGAATTGAACATTGAACCTGACGTTCCTAACATTGTTAAAGATGAAGTAGTACAATTAGTTTCAAATTATAAACTGCATAAAACTAAAACGACAAGTGGTGAACTAAATATTTTGGTAAAAAGTAATGAACCTATATTTCATCAACCCCGTAGATTACCGTTTTCAGAAAAAGAAATTGTCCGTGCTCAGGTAGATGAATGGTTAGAAAACGAAATTATTGAACCTAGTTCTTCAGAGTACAGTAGCCCAGTTGTAATTGTTAGAAAGAAAGATGGAACTCCCCGTGTTTGCATCGACTATAGAAGATTAAACAAAGTAATTGTGAAGGACAGATTTCCCCTTCCATTAATCGAAGATATTTTAGACAGATTACAAGGATCACGTGTGTTTAGTACTATCGATCTCAAAAATGCTTTCTTTCATGTTGATGTTAATAAAGATAGTAGAAAATTTACATCATTCGTCACAAGTGAAGGTCAATATCAATTTCTAAAGGTTCCGTTTGGACTTTGCAATTCCCCAGCTGTGTTTCAGAGATATATTAACACTATTTTTCGACCTTTGATCAATGATGGTGTTATGCTGCCCTATATGGATGACATCATAATTTTGTCTTCCTCATACGAAGAAGGAATCGAACGTGTCAAGCGAGTTCTAAGTATTGCCAGTGAATATGGATTAGAGATTAACTTTAAGAAATCACATTTTTTGAAGAAGCGAATTGAATTTTTAGGCCATGTCGTTGAAGAAGGCAAAAATTTCCCTTCTACCCTAAAAACAAAAGCTGTACTTAATTTTCCAGAGCCAACCAATTTAAAGCAAGTTCAAAGTTTTCTAGGACTTACAGGCTACTTTCGAAAATTCATTCCAAATTATTCTATTGTTGCTAGACCATTAAGTGATCTGTTGAAAAAAGACTGTAAATTTAAATTCGGCGAAAAGGAAATGAGCTCTTTTAATCAACTTAAATCATTGTTAGCTGAGAAACCTGTATTAAGAATATACAACCCAAATTATGAAACAGAACTGCATACTGATGCCAGTTTAGAAGGTTATGGTGCTATCCTAATGCAAAAATCTCCTAACGATCAATATTTTCACCCTACCTATTACATGAGTAAGAAAACTACAGATGCTGAAAAAAAATACTGCAGTTATGAACTGGAAGCACTTGCCGTCATAACAGCCATTAAAAAATTTCGAGAATATTTATTAGGAATTCGATTTAAAATCATTACTGACTGTTCCGCGTTAGAGAAAACAATGCAGAAGAAAGATTTGTCAACTCGCGTAGCTCGTTGGGCCTTGCTCCTACAGGAATTTGATTACACTATTGAACATCGTTCAGGTACCCGTATGGCTCACGTTGATGCTTTAAGTAGATCTCCCATAAACGTATGTTGTATCTCATTTGATAACATCTTACCAAGGTTGAAGACTGCGCAAGACAATGACGATGCAATCAAAGCAATTAAAGAATTACTGAGAGTCGCTAACTATGAAGATTACTGTGATAAAAATGGAATACTATACAAATTTGTTGAGGGTAAAGAACTGGCAGTTGTGCCCGATATCATGCAGACGGAAATTATAAGGAATGCGCATGAGAGGGGCCATACTGGAATTAAATATACTGAGAAGTATATTCAAGATTATTTTTTCATTCCCAAACTGAGGCAGAAAGCTGAGAGTATTATATCCAATTGTGTGCATTGCATTCTGGTGAATCACAAAAGAGGAAAGAAGGAAGGATTGCTACATCCATTGCATAAAGAAGATACGCCATTACACACATATCACATTGATCATCTAGGACCGTTGCAAAGTACTCATAAAAATTATAAGCATGTTTTGGCAATCATTGACGCCTTTACTAAATTTGTGTGGATATATCCTACGAAAAGTACAACATCTGCAGAAGTGATATCAAAGTTAGAAATTCAGAAGTCTGCGTTTGGAAGTCCAGCTCAAATAATCTCAGATAGAGGAACAGCTTTTAGCTCTGACGAATTTGCCGAATATTGTGCGAAAAAAAAAGATAAAACATCATTTAATTACTACTGGTTTGCCGAGAGCAAATGGGCAAGTCGAACGCATAAATCAGACGATCATATCTGTTCTCTCTAAGTTATCACTAGAAGATCCTGCAAAGTGGTATAAGTTCACCAACGAACTGCAGCAAACAATAAATTCCACCTATCAACGAAGCATCGATACTACACCTTTTGAATTACTTTTTGGCACTAAGATGAATATTGGAGGACTTGACAAGCTTAAAGAAATGGTCGAGGCTGAATTTCAAACCCATTTTGAAGTTCAAAGAGAAGAATTGAGAAAACATGCAAAGCAACAGATCTTCAAAATCCAGAACGAAAATCGGAAGACATATAACTTAAGAAGAAGAGAGCCGAAACAATCTTATAGAACAGGAGATCTTGTCGCCATAAAGCGAACCCAGTTTGGACCAGGCTTGAAGTTGAAACCAAAATATCTGGGACCCTACCGGATCTCCAAGGCCAAAGGCGGAAACACGTATGACGTCACCAAAGAAGGGAGTCATGAAGGACCTAATAGTACTACAACGTGTACAGAATTTCTGAAACCCTGGTGTTGCTGATCATTGCTGCCCACGAAGTCCAGCAGAATGATGACACCAAATTCCAAAACATTTGTTTTTGTCAATTTTCGATTTTTTCTGTTTCTTTGTTTTTTTTTTTATTGTTTCAGTGTCGTCTGGAGGACCAGCCGAGACCAGGACGGCCGAGAATGTGGTGCCGTCATGACAGCGCGCCAAAACCAGCGCCTCTAGCGGCGAAAGTACTGTAGCGGCCAGTTGAGAGTGGGACACGGTGAAAGACGTTTTGCAACGGAAGACGTTCGTTGCATAGCTAGAAAGAAGACGTGTTTTGACGATGACACTGTAGACGATAGCCGTAACGTTCTACAACTTGAAAGAAGACGACGTAAAATAATACCTTAATAACTTTGTTTAATTCAGTGTTTGTATTGTTCCTGTTCCGTCCATCATCCATTATTGTAACTAAATACCAGAATATAGTCATTTTATCATCAATTGGCCATTTCATCCTTTATATGTTAAGACGCCCACAAACAACCTACAATATAGATAAAAATTAAGTCTTTCAGAGCAATATTGTTAAAGTATCTAAAAAAATTAATTTATTTAAAATAAGAAAGAAATATTGATAAAAATATACGAAAAAACTAAGAAAAAATCCGAACAAAATAAACTAGTAAAACAACAATGCATTTTATTATAATTAAGAAAATTTCATATAATTGTGATAAAAAAATGTTTGTATCCAGTTTTTTAAAATAAGAGTGATATCATATTTAAAGTTTTTATGAAACAATAAATTTTTCTCTTTCATTGCAACAAAATAGCTTTTTTAAAACAAAAACTTTTTTTTGTGTGTGTGTGAAGCTTGAGATAAACATATCAAAACAAATGATATAATTTGAAATAATTTTCTGAAATTGCGTTTGGCGTAAAAATTATTTTTATGCAATAATATTTTCGGGATTTATAGCTGGAAAACACCAAATTCGTGCCTATTTTTTAGTTATTTAAAATGAAAAAAAAAATCAATGTGCGCATTCTCATTCTTAGTATGTTCGACAGATTCAATGATATTTCCTATAGAACACTGACAGAACATCACCAACCTAAACGTTGCTATTTATTTAGAAATCAATATTCCAATAACTCTGGTATGTTGGCATAAAAAATATAACTTCAAGTAACTTCAAAGTAATAACTTCATTTATTATGCTTGTAATTGATTCAGCATAAAATTTTTGTTAACATTCATAAATTTGTGTTTTATACAGATTTATAGTTTTTGTCCGATATTTTTTGAAATTTAGCACATTTTTTCATGGAAATAAGAAGGAAATTATTGTCAACTTTTAAAAGTAAAATAGAATTTTAGTTAATTAAAAAAAATGATTCAATATGTTGCGTCTTTCTGTGATGTCTTCCAAAAAATATTGTTTCAGAATTTTTTTACTCCTTTTTAAAACCCAGAACATAATATTTTTAATGATATCAATTTAACTGTCTAACATTTTCTACCATAATTTTAATAAATGCTTTAAAATATTGTTTTTTATGATTGATAACAATATGCTTCATTGTTGGGATGAAAATCAAGCTAATTTCATTATTTCGTCAAATCATTAATTCAGATTCTCTCTTTCCATTGTTTAAATATAATTTGAAATTTTGTTTTTTAAATACATTTATATACATTATATCTAAAGTAGATTTTAAAATGCGTTTTTCATTTTAAGCTCACTAAAGGAAATGATTTTTTATTTTCTTTGACAAAGTTTGTATCATTAAATATTTTCTCGATTTCAAATCGATACTTCTATAATGGAATGGCGGACATTTACATTTTGTTTTCGTCTCTGATTACAGGTTTTTAGTTTTATTTTAATTTTGTATTTATGAGAATTCGTCTTTCTTTAATTTTAGATACCTAAACTAAGGGAAAAAATTTTTGCTCTTCACATAATGTATTATTTGAAATACCCTGGCAGCTTACTACACTGGTGTGCAAAACTTAAGCAACAGGTATGTTTTTTGCCATAAATTCCCGAGAAATCATCTGAGAGACATGAAATTCAGAAATGAGATACAGCACTTTATTCTAAAAGAATGACGAAAGCATAGTTGCGCAGAAATGAATACAATGCATACAGTATGGAATCAAACAAAAAAAGGCTTTATTGAGCTCATAGTATCGTTACACATGATTGTCTGTCCAAGAGGAAGAACAGAAAGCAGATGTCCCTTAGTATGGGATATGCCCTCCACTTACTGCAATGGTTGCTTCGCACCGTCTCCCCATACTCAGCACCAGATTGTCCAACAGTTCTTGAGGTAAGAGTGCCCATTCCTCAATCAGCATCTGTTTAAGTTTTCGGGTGTTCCCAGGAGGATGTAATCGTGCCGCAAGGCGTCTCCCCAAAGCATCCCACACATGTTCTATAGGATTTAAATCAGGGGAGCACGCCGGCTAATCATTCGAGTGATATCTTCACTTTCCAGGAGCTCCTCAACAGCATGAGTCCTGTGTGGTCGTGCATTGTCATCCATAAAAACGAAGTCTGATCCAATGGCACCTCGGAACAGACGCACATGGGGAAGCATCACCTCCTGCAATAGTGATCTCCAGTTACAGAACCTCTGTCGAAAACGTGGAGCTCAGTTCGCCCGTTCATCATAATGCCTCCCCAGACGACAACTCCAGGACCACCGAAACGGTCTCTTTACGTGATGTTACTGGGATGAAACCGTGTCCCGACCTCTCTCCAAATCAACTGGTGTTGGGAATCGCTTGTGGCACTAAAACGACTCTCATCTGTAAAGAGGACACGACTCCATTGATGAGATGTCCAGTTTTTGTGCTCCCTGCACCACTCTAAACGGTGCCGCCGGTGGGAAACTGTCAAAGGGATGCAGCGTTCAGGACGGCGGGCGAATAGGCCATCTTTGTGAAGGCGTCTGGACACAGTAAAACGCGACACTTGTCGCCCCGTTGCTGCGCACAGTTGCTGAGCAATGGCGCTTGCTGACTAGTTTCGGGTTCTTTTCGCCTGCAGGACGATATGTCGGTCATCCACTGCAGTTGTTTTCCTGGGGTGGCCACCACCAACCTTTCTCACAGCTGTACCTGTGGTTTGGAAGGCTTTCCAAGCGCGCGAAACGACACTTTTGTTGATTCCGAACTCTTCAGCTACACTGGTCACACTACGCCCTTCCTCCAGCTTTCCGATCATTCTTCCACGTGTGAAATCGTCCAGGTGATTTCTGCTAGCCATATTTCACGAATTAACTCACGTGCACTTGCAGCGAATGTCTTTAATTGCATCTCCGTCCTTCCTTTTATTGTAGTGTTGAGCTGCGCGCGCCTTCCGCACGTGTTTTGCGTACTCTCACGTCGCCTGTGACGTTTTGTTCCTGATATTTGCATACGCATGACCTTTCTCTTGAATTACGTGTTCATTGTACTGATCTCAAGAACTCCTTTTCTGCAATTTCATGGCTATCTGCTTAAAATCTGCATTGTTGCTTATGTTTTGCACACCAGTGTATATTAAATGATGCTTTTTACTATTTTTAATTGTATTTTCTTGGAAATTTAGTTCTTTTTAGGTTCATTTCATTTAGTTTTTGAAAACATCATGTTATACTTTCATGCAATATGTTATATGGTGAGTAACAGTTTTCTCATCTGTTATTGTTTGCTTTTTAATTTGGCCACATACAGAAATTTTATACAAAATACTTAATATTAAAATGCTTTATTTCAAAGCCAGCAAAGGAAAGAAATAAATCAATTTTGCATAATTTTCAATTTTTATTAAATATATATTTTTTAGACCAAATTACACTACTTTACACCAAAGGTAAACTGCATTTTTTATTTATTTTTTTAGCAGCCAGAGAACCAATATACCGAAAGAAAAAGCTAATTTTCAAAGACGTCTAGTTAGTAACATATTAAAAATAAAAACAGAAATTACCGTCGGTAATACAATGGTTTATAAAGAAAATTTACTGGTGGAAAATGAGTCTTAACCCGTTAATGATAGCATTATTCTTTTACATTGAATTTGGTGTTAATCGAAACTAAAAGAAAAAAAAAAGTATTACATAGCTGCAATTTTCTCTTTCATTCACCAGAGTTTTCCCACTTTGGCACAATTTTATTTTTAGTGTGTTAAAATTCTTAAAATAACATCAATTTCAAAATAGGATATGAAATATTTAATATTTAATAATAAATTAGTTTTCATATATTAATCTTCTAATAATATTATTATATTGTAGTTTGTAATCTGCATAACCAAATTTTAGATCAGAAATTGATTACATTAATGTGCTGATTTTTATTTACTGTGTTTATAATAAATTAAATTTCGAAACGTTCATATGTAGCTATTTATTATGTATACTTATCATATATTAATATTGATAATTTCAAATGTATTTAATGTCCTCAGTTCAACTGGACATGCATCATTTTGTAGGCAAATAAATGGAAAACTTAGCTTACTAATTTTCCTTTCAATTTTTCGGATATTACCGATACACAGGCAGTTAAAAATTAATTTGATAGCAGAAGAGGTGGTTTTGATTACATATCACACAAATATCAATGTTCAGTCGCTATCATTAATAGAGAGAGAGAGAGAGAGAATTTCACCATTAATCTTTTCGAAAATATTTACGATTTGTATTTTGTTTGCTGCATTTGTAAATTTAATTTTTTGTGAACAGTATTTTTCATCAAAACAGATATTTAAAGTTTTATTTTTCAACGATACATCATTTTTACTAAGTCTTCTTACAAAATCATAAAATTTGTTATATTTGTGATGCAAAAACTTCGGAATGGTAATTTCCCCTAAAAAAATAACAGAACCGACTAAAAAAATATGTCGCTTTTAATACGATGTGGAAGCTGCAAGTTTGCTGTTCTATTAAGAGTGCATGACCATCTCGAAACGGCTTTGATGCTTGGTTAAAAGAAAAATAAGCAAAATTATTCGTGATTTTTACCAAAATGTTCAAATGAAAGCCGTATATATGTAATATATTTCACCTCTAAAGAATGTCAAATGCTTACCATTTATTTTTCAAATGCTTGCCATATATTTCAATTGCATGACATTCATATATTTTATTTGCATAAAAATAACACTGAATTGAAAGGAACATCAGTTTGAAATTTGATACAAGAAATATCTGTAACTTATTCACCAAATTTTCTATTTAATTTTATTTATAGAAAGAGAAAAGATTTTTCCCTATTTCACCTCCGGGGAAAAAGATGTCATGAAAAAGAGCATTCTGTGGATTTTTTTGTATAATCAATAATATAAAAACACAACTGTCCGAACATGATATCTCATTCCCTATTTGTAAATGGAAATGAAGAAAAAATTATTAATATAACAATTATTTAAGTAACAAGTAGTTAAAGATAAATGAAAACATAAACAAAATTAATTATATATCTTGTTATTTTTGTTGCGTTTGAGATCTTTTCTTTGAATAATTGCTGTCAAACGTGTGCAGCAATTCTTGAACTAGCGAGGATATTAAAAAGCGAAATCACTGGTAATGTTTTATAACTGCCTTGCAAAATGCCTGTTGGTAAAGGTATGCTGATATCACAAAAAAATCCACACAATTTTCAAATAAATTAAAATCAAATTTAATTCACCATCACAATACACGATGTATGATATAAAACGTAATGAGGGAAAGTAAGTGGGGTAAAGAATGGATAGCGACTTCTATTTACAGGATTTCCAAAAGTAGGTCTAACCATTCACCGACGCCAAGATCACTAAAATTCGTGTCTAATGTTGTGAAAAGTAACATCAAATACTCCACAATATTCAGAATATAGGCTACTTTCCTTGTGCTAATAGAGAGAAAACAATTCCTTTAATAAAATATACTGCACTATATCTGCACGGTACTGTCCGATATTTTGAATCCCTGACACTATCGTGTTAATATTGTTAAGTATTATTTTGCTAATAGTATTATTCGCTAATAATATTATTTTGCTAACACTCATATTTATTCCCTTTCCTTCTGGTTAAAATTAAAAAAGTTTTCTCCTTCAAGGCTACACTTCTATCCGAAAAATGAACGAAAGGAATCAAAGGCTGACACCCTCGTTCATTTCACAGATCCAATTACATTTGTTCTGGATCCGAATAGTCGGGCCTATATACAAGTTTCCGGAATCGACCATTCAAGATGTACATAAGGCACAATGGATACTTTACCCTTTCTTCTATCGGATAGGTTTTCTAAAAGATATCAGCGCCAATAATAATATAGCAATATCTGTAACTTGCATGTAATTTAATGCTATCAAGGAGTTTGAAATTAAAATAATTATTTATTTGTTTGAATTTAGAATTAAAATTGATGTTATTTTTAAATAACTGTATTTGTATAATTAAGTAATGTGAAATGATACAAAGGATATTATCACTATATTAACATTTCCTTATTCCAGCTGTAAATCAAAGTTTCAAAAGCCTCCCTCTCTGCCCTCAAAAAAGAGAAGACATTCGTTTTTTGAGCAAAGTGACGCTTTGATTTTTCATTGAAAGAAAAATATCTTTTTAGCAAGACAACCTAGATTAATTCCTTCTCTTAGAATTGTATAAAAGGTCATAATATATTAAAAATAACAAATTTATTTCATGATACAACAACAACACACAAGAATATCTAAAAATTTGCAGACTTCATATTTTTGTCTCCGTTTTGAAAATATTCAGTGCTTTTAGGGGAAAAAGTAAATAAATACAAATTTGTCTGTTTATTGTAACGAAATTTATATAATTTATCTTTTTCTTGTATTTTAAATTTAATGTCCAATTTGACCTTTGTAATAGCAATTCATGTGTTTATCCAATGTTCGGGCTTTATTTTGGAGGTGCGGTTTTCTAAACAACATGACGTAGTTAGCAATTGCCGGTTCGAAGACGCACGTGGTTTGCAAGCGCACGCATCTAGCTGTGACTTCACGAAAAGGAAGGTCGTAGGAAAAGTTCATGTGGTTTACAAACTCAGCTGAGTTTGTTGCAGTGGGATAATTTCTCATAGAATAACTTTTCTACCAAAAATCGAGATCAATTTTGTTTGTGATTATAAGTAGAATTTTATTTTCAAAGTAATTGATCTTTTTTCTGTTTGAAGGAAATATCAGTAAATTAATTTACCCTACGCCCTTGAGCGAAGTAGGTATTACATAACCTAATAGTATAAATATATATATTAATTATGATTATATTAATGTTTTATGCCTACGAGACGACAACTCTGATAGATTTTTTTTTGAAAAAGTAAATGACTCGTTTATTGGCAATTAAATAATTCATATTTATTTATATATATTTGCGGTGTATTTTAATAATGTTCTTGCGTTATGAATGTTTCACTTTTCTTGCCTAAATTCTCAATTTTTTTTTAACAAATCTTAAAATTGCTGTGTTTTTTGAAATACTAATAATTATTGATTATCTACTCTAATACTTTCAATTTAAAAATCTAATGTTTTCAAAAGTTTAAATTTTTTGAATTTTAATTATTTGATTTGTTGCAATTATTGGTTTTCCAAATTTATAAAGTTCTAATTAAATCTTTTAATTTTTAAATGCCTGTTAAATGCTTCTCATGTCTCATTAATTTATCTTGTGAGGATGATGTAATCGTATCCAGTGACTTGTGCCCTTTTGTAATTTATTTTGTGCTTGATTTAATGTAAATCATTCTTTTGCCTGAAAGCTTAATGAGGAAGTTTTATAACTAAATAGTGATTTCTTGCCAAAATTTTTATTGCTTCCCAGAAGTTGAATAAATAAATATTTAAAGAAAAATTAATATTTAATTTTCTGCTTAGAAAATTGACATTATGCTTCTGATAATTTTTAATTAATATAATTATTAATATCTTTTTTACAGCTTAAATATTTAAAAATTTTAATTGTTAAAGAAATTATTCTGGGAAACATTTATTTAAAAAATATTAGGTGAAGTATTTCATATTGAACTCTGTTAACTTATTGTAACTCACCTTAATAAACAGAATACTTTGGATATATTAATAATCAGTGTCATATGAATGGTATTATTTAAATCTAATGTTTCTGTGCATAACTAATATTTAATTTAAAATAAAAAATATGGAATTTTCATTTATCTAATTTAATTTATGAATTAAAATTTTTTTTGTCTTTAAAAATTACTTTGTAATAAATAAATTCTTCTTTATTATGATTTTTTAAAGGTGTTCAAATTTCTCAAACTTGTAGTGTTATGTTCATAAAAAAAAAAAAAAAAGATTTTTCTTGTTATAGAATTAATATTTTTTTATATTTCCACACAATGATTTGTTAATGATGTTTCCTTATTTCAAATTCTTCCATCATAAACTCTGATTCCAAATTATCTATTATCATGACTTGAGAAATAGATAAAATATTGACCTTTGATATTCCATGTAATCTGAAAAATGAAAGTGATCTTGATCTAGTTTGAATCTGATAAGCCAGTTTAAATTGTTTCTGTTACAGTAGAATTTAATAATATTGTTAATATAAGAGATTAATAAAGAAAAGATTAAAAAAAATCAAGATTCATTATAAATTAACAGTTTATTGAAACATTGAGTAAACGTTTCTTTCACTTTTAATCAATAAATCAATTTCAAATGGAAACTAAGATATCTGATTTTATAAATGCTTCTAATCATTAAAAACTTTAAAAATGTGCTTATATGTGTGCGTATTGTATTACAAAATTTATGTATTTGATGTTGATATCTATATGTTTGTTGATTTAAGTAATTGGAATTTTGATAGTTTTATAAAGTATTTTTTTTTTAAATTTTGAAATAGTTGTTTTGTGGCTAATTTTTACTAAAAAGAATTTATCTAGTATAAAGACATTCAAAATTTGATCTTATTAAAAAAAAAAATAGTAATGCAGTACCACATTATAAAAGAGAGCTTTCCTTTGAATTCTAAATATTTTTCAGGTTAAAATTTGAATTTCTTAACTTATCTTTATTTATTCCTATTTTTGTACTGTTTATTAAATTAAAATTCCAGATAAAAGTTTATTAGTTTTAATATTAGAGAAATTGTCAGTTTAAGTAATCTTGTTAAAAATTTGTAGATATTAAAATATAACTTGCGAAATTGATGTGATGAAATTTGTTATATTTTATAAATAAAGAAGCTATGAAGTATATTTTAAATATTTTTTTATGTATCAAGTGACTTAATTGTCAAATTCATAAAAAATAGAAAAAAGAAAAAAAAAAAAAAAAACAGTTGCTGAAACATTAATTTATTATTTTCTTATTTTAGGTTATATAATCTGTTTAAAATATGGTGAAGGATAAAGATTCTGATACTCTCACTGCATCTACAAATGAAACTGTTAATGGTCATTCTAATATGGAAGAAAATGATGAATACAATGAACTGACTAAAAAATTAAAAGTCGCTGCAGAAACTCCTTTGTCACCATATTCACTTCCTAAGGACAAGGCCTTAGAAAACAGCGAAGTTAAAAATAGACTTAATGATGCTGAAGATGAATCAATTTCAAAATTGACTTCTGAACTTGGTGTGATAGAAAATGGCAGATTTAATGAAAAAAAGAATGAATCTGTTCTAGATCCTAGTAAAGACCAAGAATTTGTTTTTATACATGATGCAGGTTTTGTTGTAAAAATTGTTGCACCTGGAGTTGAATCTTTCGATATTCAAGTAAGTTGAAGTCTAGCTCTTATGAGAAATATTTTTTTAAAGCAGAATTTCATATATATATATATTTAAAATTTATATATATATTTAAAATTTTCTTTGTAGTAGGTTTCACTTGTTTCCATTGATTTTTATATAGAAGGAAGGGAAAGCAAGTTAAAAAGAAATCATGAAATAAAATTAGTTTAATGCAATTTTGCTGTCTCAGTCAATTATTTTTTTAACAATTTTTTTATTTGATTTAAAAAGAATTATTCTCCAAATAGAAATTTTTCTTATCTAGGCAGTTCATATTTCTCTTCTTGCTTAGATAGCCATACAGAATAATTTAAATACTTAAAATATTCACAAGGCTTGCTCTTAATAAACCATTATGCATCTTGCTTTTCTGATTAGATTTGTCATAATTTTCGTTATTTCATTTAAAATCATAAAATTTGTAGACTATTTATCTACACAGCCTAGTTTTATGTATGTATATATATATATATAAAATTATTAGCAGTATCTTATTTATATGAATGAATCATACTTGTGTAATAAAAATATTACCTAACCTTGACTATTTTAAGCACAGCAAAGCAGCTGTAATGATATTAAAAGAACAATATTTGTTAAAGCTTTTAATATATTAAACTAAAGCTATTTATTTATATATCATCATTTAAGCAACAATTACACTCTTGTATTCATATCAGTTAATTCAGATTTAATATGGTTCATGTGGTCTAATCTTTCTGGAGAAATCCCCTTGGAAGTTACTACTTTTTTATGGTCACTTATAAATAATCATTCATTTTATTAATTAATGATTCGTGTTAAGTAAAAAAAAGTAAGAAATTTAAGCTTTATGGTAACAGCTAATTAAAAAGTTACAGTAAAAAAAAATGTATATTTTAAGAAGAGAAATCACTTCTTTTATCATAAATTATTTAATAAAATATTCATTAAATAACACTTGTAGTAATGAAACAGTATTTAAAATTTTTTCCTTACAGAATTCTTTAAATAATCCTTTCCCTAGAGTGAAAACCTGCTGATAAAGGGGGAGGTCTATATTTGGTGGAGTAGAGTTGAAAAGTTCTTTAAATTATTTATCTATTCAAATTTATCAATTGAGAATCTTATAATTTTTAAGAAGAGGGTTAAATTACCCCCTGTAGTACGGAATATCTCGGCATAGTTGTATTATTTTAGATTATATATTGTGGACTTTTTATAGTGGAAATATAAATAATTATACATTCATGGGTTATAGTAAAGTCTTGTATTTTTATTTTAAAATGTTAAAGGGAAGGGCTTGAAATATAAAGCCTTACTCAATAAAAAAATCTTTTTTAATTCAATATTAAATTAAAAAAATATTAAAAAGTAAATTTGTACATTATTTATTTTAAAGTAATAAAAGCTTTATCCAAGATATCAGATTGTGAATCATATAAATGGCAAGAATTTTCATGTATATCTTTTAAATTAACTAATATAAATTATGCGAGCAATAACTATGTGATGCATGTTGAACAATGTTGATGACCTGAGTGCTTGTCTTTGAAAATGCTGAGAAGATAAATATTTGTGATTACATTTCTCTTTTAAAAACCAGATATATAATGAGAGAAAGAAAGGGGAGAAGTATTCTATATTCTGAATGAGAGACCTTTCACTAAATAATTCTGTTTGATGAAATGAATAAATCAATCAGTGGTTCAACCGGTGGTTAGAGAATTTCTGAAAACAATTTAAGAATTATAATTTAATTTCTCATTCAATTTTAATTTAGGAATCATTGATAAAAATGTCACAAATTATATGTTTTTTTTACTTTTTGTCTATGACAAAATATCTGTTTCAAAAATTTCTAGTCAAATATTATGTTTTAGGTAAGTTCTACTGAACTCGTTCAAGAAATTCATCAAATGTTAATGGACAGAGAGGAAACTTGCCACAGAACATGTTTTTCATTGCAATTAGATGGTGTGACATTAGATAATTTTGCTGAATTGAAAACTATTGAAGGTTTAGGTGAAGGATCTGTCATTAAAGTTGTTGAAGGTTAGTGATTTATGGGATCTGTTGATATTTTTTTAATGCATCAAATAAGAATTGAATTTCTGTTTTATTTAATTTAATGATTTTTTTAGTTATTTAATTTATTAAAATCATTTAGCATTTTCCTTTATTGTCATTTGTATTAACTTTATATGGACATCTTTTTATTTTTTAACATGAGCTGTCTAAATCTATGTAAGCAACTATACAAAATGCAGGTAAAATAATTTCAAATTAATCTTCATATTTTGAATATAATAAAAAGCAAATATTTTATTAAAATTTATTTATTAAAAAGTGCTCTCTTTACATATAATTATTTTTGAAAATTATTTAAAACTAAAAATAAAAAGGCAAAAAAAAAAAAAAAAAAAAAGATTGTTCTAAATATTATGATCTATAAGTTAGCAGTAAATTGATTACTGCAAAATAAGTATTCTGGTATTGCATTTATATGAATTTTTATGCTGTATATATATATTTAAAAAAATTTCATTTTTAAATATTCTCCGAGTTAAATTTGAATTTTTATCACATTTGCAAGGGTGCAAATTACAAATAATTAATATAAGCAAACATTGTTAAATCTTGCAAAAAAAAAAAAAAAAGTACTCTAAAATTGCCCTTTTTTGGATGTTAAAAAATTCATAAGTTAATATTAATTTAGTCTTAAAAAATATTTTTAAAAATTCTATATAGCAGTTGCTTTCTTTTTTCTTATTTTTGCATATTCTTTTATTTTTGTAAGAATAATAATTTTATAATCATACTAATACTTGTATACTTCCTAAACAGACTTTCTAATCACACTCAATTTCCCTTTTGTGAAAATTTTGATCATCCAAAAGAACCATTATCAGTTTCAAAAATAAACATTATTTATTTTTTAAAATTGCACGTTTATTTTTTTAAGGGGATTTGACATTTTAAATTTTTAATAAATGATTTGATTTGATTTTAAATTTTCTATAATATGTGAAATTTATTGTCATGTTTTGGAACAATCTCTTATTTTCAAAAATTTTGCCATTTTTTTTAAAAAATATTTTTACTATGCAAAATAAAGATTTAACAAAAAAGTTTGAAATTGAGATTTAACAAAAAGTTTGAAAGCAGGGGCTAATTAAATTTTTGAGTTATGAAAAAACACAATGAAGTAGAACAGTTGGTGATGTAAACATAGATTTTGCAATAAGATTTTAAAAGCTTTTATTTAAGATACCCCACTGCTTAGAACTATTTATTTTTAAGAAAATCTTTAGAATGATTATCTAGATTTTATATGATAGTAACAATAATTATGAATACCTTAGGTTCAAAATATTTTTATTTATATTCTTAGTTTTAAGTAATTTAAAATATTAAAAATAAATAGTTTATATATTCCCAAATAAAAATTCTTCTACAGCAAATATATTATATTTAAATTAAGTATAATGAAAATCATACCATTTTTATACAAATATTAATTATAAATTCAACTTAACAAATTAATACATAAAAATTTAAATGTTATCAAAATTAAAATAGTGATGAAAATTTAAAATATTAAATAAAAATTAAAAATGACCTATTATAGTAGGTAGTTATTTTTCTAAGGGAGTTTAAAGGGAGTTTGTAAGAATTACACATTTAGGTGTTACTAAGCAAATGGTGTTCCCATGAGGGCACCTTCTTAATGATCATTTTAATATTGAATTGAATTTGAATTTTATGCAAAATTATGAATTCATATCTTAGAAGTGTTGAACAAATATAATTGATTTTGTTAGACTGTAATCTATACAATTAAAACAGTTTAAATATATTGAAATTTTAAATTAAGAATCTCATAAAAAATCTCTATTCCATTGTGTTGCTATCTGTAGTTCTAAAAGGAAATGTAATGCTATTTCTGTAGTAATTTTTGGAGTTTCAAATTTGACCATTTTTCTTAGAAAAATGTAAAATTATTGTACTTTTTTGTGATTATTGTAATGGTTAATGCAAATTAAGTGTAAATAGGATTACATAATAAAATACATCTGGGATTGATATATGCCTAAGCTTAAAGTGAAAAAAATCTATTTTTAATTTATTCAATATTTGTACTTGTTAAAATAGATTCAGAAGTTTTGTCATTCTTAGATTATTTTTTATTAATGTCTTTTTATTTGATTGTGTATTTTTACATTAATTGACATATGTGCAAAACATTGAATTTGGATGTTCTATTTCCAGGACAGTTACATTTCACTTCCATGATTAAACTGTATACTTTCCATTGTTCTTATATGTTTTATCTAAAAAGTCAATATATATTTTCATGCTTCTAAACAATTTTCAACTGACATATATCGCCTGTTAATCAAATTTTAAAATCAGAATGTCATAATTTTGAATTTTTTTTCTATGATTTGCTTTTCTGTTAATGTAAAGAATTGGGTAATAAGTGCCATTTTTTTAAAAAAAATATTACAATAATTTTTTTAATATAAATATATACAAAACTTTTTAAAAACAACTTTTTACTGATTTTTTTGATATTTTTTCTTTAAAAAAAACAATTAGAATTTAATTTGACTTCATTTTTTTTTTTCAATCCGAGTATTTTTAATTCAATTAAAAAGAAATTTACTGAAATATACATTTTAAATTAAGTAAGTCATTCATGAATCAAAAGAAGTCCTTTATGAGTTTGTAGAGAGATTTTGAAGTTATTTATTTGAATTATTTAAATAAAATAATATACACTTTCTTCTAGAACCATATACTGTTAGAGAAGCACGCATTCATGTTAGGCACATCAGAGATTTGCTGAAATCTTTGGATCCTGCTGATGCTTATAATGGCGTGGAATGCAGTTCATTTTCATTTTTGAATACTATTACACAAGGTGATATTCTAGGTATGTGTAATTAATTTTCCTCTAATTAAAACAATAGATTTTAAAAATGTTTTTAAATTTGTTTTTCAATGAATTTATTTATATTTAACTATTTGTATGATTATTTTATTATCTCTTAATGTGCTGTAGGGAGCACTGCATCTAAAATTTAGCTAATTTAAGTGAAACCTTTTGCACTTGTGAACCTTGCTGTGAATTATTTTGTCTATTTAGAATCTACTCTGGTAAATACTGCTGCAAATATCTACTTTGCAGAAGTCAAAAAATCTTTTAAGTTTTATATTCTTTAAAATCATGTTGCATAAATGATTAGATATATTCTACATAATGATATTAATCAGTCATTATTAATATTGTTATTTAATTTGATATTAAATTCTTTATTGTCAATTTCTCTTTGCAGAGAAGAAAAAAAGCCGTCCTGATTCAGTTGATTGCACTCCATTAGATTATATCCTTCCTTCATCCAATGATTTACCTTTATTACCTCTTCAGCCTCAATCTAAAGATCCTAAAGTAAGAAAGTATTAGATGCAAGTTATTTTATTCATTTAAATAAATGAATGCATAAATTTAAGTTGTATTTAATTCTTATATTAACAAGTCTTATTGCTTAATATTAAGATACATATTGAATTTAATTACGTTTATTTGTAATATAAAGAATGTGATGACATGATTGTAGAATCTCTTTATCATTACTGGAGGATTGTTGCTCCAAGACCTGCCTTGCATAGAGAAGGTTGCTTTACTTTTTAAAAATCTACATTAGACCAAACATTTTGAATGATGTGGAAATTATGAAATTCATTTTAGAATTATGTTTAACCAATGGTGAGTTTTTATAATAGAAGGCTAATTTAAACCAAATAAAATTGTAGTATTAAAAGGCAGACTTCATTATTAATTTAGATGCAGCTATGCTGATTAATTAAATCTGAAACATTTTGTTCTAGTTAGTGGTTCTAGTTAAGTATGATACATTTTATTTCTCTTTCAATTATTTTATCATTGGTATTTATGGAGAAAAAATTATCCTCTTAGAATTATTTGCACATAAGAATTAATTTCATTTTTAATACAGAAGAAATGCAGATAGTTCTTTCTTAGAAATTGTTAATTGGTTATTTGTACAAGACATTTTCTTAATTACTTTTTAATTAATATGCAAGTAAAAATTAAAATGCATCCATTTTGGTGAAAAATTGCTAATCTTTGCAGTTTATTTTCAAATCATTTTTATTTAATGTGCTAACTAAATTGTAAATGAATTGTTATATAAACATCAGCCGCCATAAATTAATAATTTTTTTAAATATTTATTTTTAGATTGCACCAGCCTTAAAGGTTCTAACCATTAGTGGTTGGAATCCTCCGCCAGGTTTAAGGAAACTCCGCGGTATGTATTGATTTAAAAAATTATTATTTTTATCTGTATGATTACATTTTTTTTTTTATTTTTATGATTTAAAAAATTATTTCTGTTCAAAAATAAAGTACATGAACAATTTCATTGGAAGTTTCAATAGATATTTAAGCTTGTATTTTTTTTTGTCATACATTTGCTCAAAATTATTTTTTGGGAAATTTTTTGTAGGTGATTTGCTTTATCTTTATGTTGTTACTGCAGAAGATAAAAGACTTCACATCACAGCTTCAACTCGTGGATTTTACATTAATCAGTATGTTATTTATCTCAAATTTATTACTTGATAAGTTTTTAAAACTAAGAAAAATTTATATTAATTATTATGCTATTCATTGAAGGTATGATTCTGTAATATCTTTTTAGAACAACAGATGAAGAGTTCAATCCTAAACCTGCTACTCCTAAGCTTATTTTTCATTCTCTTGCCGATTTATTAGGACAGGTAATTTTATGTTATCCGTTGATGCGATTAATTTCCTTTTATATATGGAATTTTCATCTCTTATTTCTAACTTATTAATTAAATGTAAGATAAAATAAACAAATATATAAAACAATATCTTATTAAAATATTTATTTTTAATAATAAGAAATTTTATTATTTATCTTTTGTTTAATTTTTGTATTGATTTGATATCAATTTCCTTTTTTTGTATTATTTTTTCAAGTTTCTCCTAAAAGTTTTTCATTAAAAATCCTATGTATCTATTCCAGTTTTTTAAAAAAGCATTTCTGCATTTTCGATTCACATTCAATTACTTATTTCCTTTCTCAAAGGTGAGTCCTATATTTAAGAGGAATTTCAACCTCATTCAGAAGAAGCGTACACAGCGTCATCCTTTTGAGCGTGTGGCTACTCCCTATCAAGTTTATACATGGGCAGCACCTAATTTAGAGCATACTGTTGATTCTATTCGAGCTGAAGATGGTATATTATTTTTTACTCTTTTTAATTAAACTTTGTAAGCAAAAATCACAATAATTGTTCTCAATGCTTATAAAAACTGTATTTTCAAGATCAAGATAATCTTATCCATAGTGCTCATCTATACTTATAATAAGCTCAATGTGTGTGTGTGTGTGTTGGCGCTCTACAGGCCAGACCATTCAACCTACAGCCACCAAATTTGGCACGTGTATACCTTGAAGGCTGGGAATGTGCACCTGGGGGTTATTTTTTCGAAATTTTAAATAGAATTTTATTTATTTAAAAATTAAGCGAAATTTTGATGTGTTTCTGCTACAACTGCCGAAAATATTACCGCACAAAAAAGATTTTTACATGAAGTTAAAGATAAAAAATTTATCTTTTAAATGATACTATTGTTTTAATCTTAAAATTAAATTTCTATTTTTAATGAATTTTTAAACAAATATTTTAACTATGTTTTTCAATAATTTTTTTCGTTAAAAATAAAAATTAAGATTAAGCACGTTTCACATTCATGGGAAAAAAATAGCTTTTTTCAAAGTGTTGCCATCACATTGATTAAAGCTCTAACTGAAAATAAATTAAATCTTTTTGGAAATGAAATCTGCAAAAATATAATTTTCGGCAAGTGTCTGTAGGAAATGAAACAAATATGAAATATTATTTTTTCTAAAAAAATTCAAGAAAAATTATTTTATGATCTTTTACACTCTCTATACAGGGTGTTTATTCAGTCCCGGATCCATTTTGATATTTAATAACTCATAAAATAATGAAGATGTAAACAAACTTATGGCATTTATTGATGGAATAACTCATATATTTTCCTTTTCAGGTTTGAATATTTTTACTTTTGTAAATATCGTCTGCGCGTGTGGTTAATTTCAGATAATTTCATTTTCCAGTCTAAATATCTGTAATTTTCTAAATATCATCTGCTTATTAATTGCATTTTTCTCTCTTTTGCTTTTGGCAACTATTGCAATGTTATATTTACTTTTCATGTGTTTGTTCTATGTAGTACTTTTGTATGTGATGTTTTATTCGAGTGGATATTAAGGAGAATGCATTCACTACAAGAGAAAGCACAGATTTTAGGGTGGTCATAGAGTTAATTTCCATTCAACTAAATCACTGACTTTTCAGAGTTAATTTCCAATCACTTAAACTGACTGATTTATGAAAATTTGAATATCACTATTCAATAAAAAAAGGATAATTTTAGATTTTCCATCGATCGCTTCAAAGAAAATATGCCAATCAGCGTGCAGGTTTCTCAAGATTAATTGGCCTAAGATTATGAAAATGGTGAGTTTTTCTAAATTTTTAACATTGTAGCAGTTGCAGTACTCTTATCTTCTCTTTTGGATACTAGATGGCGATGCCTGATTAGGCCATCCCATATGTCATCCCATAGTGCATTGTGATTGTAATTAGAATGAGATGTGATGCTGAACTGTGAAGCCGCGCGCGTGAATGTCTTGTCTTTGTTTAAGAGTGTGAATGTGATTATTAAAGAAATGTTTCCAACAACATTCGTCCTGTTGCTTCCTGCACAGATCATAATAATCAACATTCCACCACATTGGCGCCCAACGTGGGGTTAAAACTGTTCAAATAATAGTTGTTTAAAGTAAATAGGGAGTGATATATTAATTTATTTAATAGGAAAAATGTCAGCTTTTGAAAAAGTAAAATGCTTGAATGAAATTGAAAAATTTATTGTAATTTTTTTACATTTTAAATATCTAACAGAAAAGTGTAAGACAAAATATTCAGTAGGTTAAAAATAAGAGAAAAATTAAGTGCAGTTTGTATAATAATAATGATGGAAAGAATTAAGTAATAACATTATAAAATGAAATATTATAATTTTATAAATTTTAAACTAAAGTTTGTTTACTTTAATGTAACTCAAAATGACTTGCACGCATGAAATATTTTTCTTGCACCTTATGCAACACTGTAAGTGTGATGGATTTACATGCCAAATCTATTGATTTTTTTTATCACATGTTTTACTTTAAGATTATTTAAAGAATAATTAAATAACTTAAAGCTAATCATCATGAAGTCACTCACAAGGACTTTCAAATCTGATGTGATTTCAAAATGTATTGCTCAGGAAAGTCCATAACTGAAAAGATTTACAAATTGAAACCCCAACATGATGAAACTATTCCTGATGAATTTCTTAGTAAACAGACATGTTCAGTTAATCAGATAAAAATCCAGATAAAATAGCTGTATATTTAGCAGACAAAGCATTATTGAAAAACTGTATCCAAATTATTTTTCTTTATTTAGTACCAAATATTCACAGACTAACACACCTGATGTTTTTTTGGCCATATGCTTCTAAGAATAATCAAGCACCCCAAAGTGATTTTTTTTTGTCTTTTTATTTTGACCTAAGAAAATTTTCTTGGTGAATATGAGGAAGGAAAAACCCTGAACTATTTTATATCTGAAGTTAACTTGCATCTTTTTTCTGATACACAATAAATGCTGTTCTTGTAGTGTAATTAAATTTTTTTTGAGATCTTATTAATAATTTTGCTTATACTTCAAATTCATGTTTAGAATATTTAAAGACTTTCCTTTTTATTTTCTAATTAATTTCTGAACAAAACAAATGGATAAGATGTCATTAATAGATGACATAATAGATTACATTTTTTTGCACTTTAACTCTTTGTATAATGCCATGCAATTTGCATGCAATGGTCATCCTATTAATTGTAAATGGAGCCCTAAATCTAATTTAATTAAATATTTATTTCCATTTATTTTCAATTCTTAGAAAAATTCATTGTCTCTTAAAAAGTATCTGGAAATTACTTTAATTTGCAAAACATTAAATGACAAGTATACTTACCAGTGTTTATTCTAAAATATTTTTTGCTCTTAATGCTCAGTGGTAAGCATGCTTACCATTTCCTGTTCAGGTTGAATGATTACTGGTAAGTATATTTACCACCCTTAATTTCCTAGATAAATCAGCAAAACTGTCCTAATTTTTATTCCAGTTTTAGAAAATCAATTAATAATAATAATACCCTCAAAGTAATTTTGATATATTCTTGAGTGATTTCCTGTAAAAATTTAAATAAAATGATTAAAAGAAAATTAAATCGGTTCTAAGTAAATAATTTAATATGTAAAAGTCTTTCTGAAACAATTCTAATGCTTTTACATTTTAAATAATTGAAAGAAATTTAAAATCTGAGAAATCTAACTATCTGTTAATGCATGATTCTAATTTGCATATGTTCCCTTAAGGCATTCTTGGGACTTTGGAATTGAAAACTTTAAATTGTTTAAAATGGTGATATTCAAATCTTCATAACTCAGTTTTAATTGCAGAAGGATTTTTTTTTTTGTTTAAAATATCACTGTCACCCAATTTTATATTAAGAAATAACATAAAAATTTAGATTTAATATTTTTTTTCAGCTTTGCATGTATTGATTCAAACAGTATAAAATATAATTCTTTACATCATTTAAAGTATCTTTTAGATTTTAAATATGTGCATATTACTAATTGCTTACAAATTATTAAACTTTATGGAATTAACTTTATTCTCTTATTATTAAACTTTATTCTCTTGGAATTAACACTATATATTCTTAAATTTTCTTTGAAAAATTTATTGTACTTTTTATATATTTGGTAAAACGTTTTCTTTGTTTTAAAGAATTATATATTTTTTATAGTTTCTTCTATAGATGTATGCAAATATACAAAAAAAGTCAATTTCTGAAATCTGTATAATGATATTTACAAACATCATTTAATATCAGAATACTACTGTTGTATTTCATTATTTTTAAAGAATTAAAAAAGTCAGTAAGTAGTGAAGGTATATATAAGACTAAATTTTGATTTAAGAGATTATTGTATTTCTGCAAAGTTATATGTATATTTGGAGGATGGAAATATTATGTACATGTAACTAATATTATATATTGTAATGAGAAGAAGTAAACAATCAAAATATTCAGTATAGCATATTAAATAAATAATTATTTGGTTAAATGCCTTTTTGTATTGTAATTATTGAAATGTGTCATTTTAAATTATAAAAAAATATTAAGAAGTGATACAATTAGTTTTTATAAAATGACTTTGTACTCTAATTTTTGAATTGTTAGACAATATGGAATTAGATTTGAAACTTTAGCAAACTTTAAAAATAAAACTTATGGTTTTTTTTAAAAAAGAGAGTGAAGTGAACCTATGGAGAAAATTAATGAAAATGAATGCCTGAAAAATAATTTGATTATCAGTAAAGTATTTGTGTTGATGTACCAATATGTGACACCATACTTTAAAAACGATGGAAACAAAACTCGGTTTGTCTAAAGCTTTTAAATAATGGTTTTTTTTTTAACTTCACAATATATATTTAAATACAGAAGCTTTTATATATTTTTTATAATGTAGTTATTTATTGTTATGTAGTTTATTATTTGTTTATAATGTAGTAGTGCTAAGATAGTTCATGCATAAGAGTTCAGTAGATTCATGTACCATAGAATTATTACATGGGAGAGTCAAATAGTAAAGGGACATTTGAGGAAAGGTACATTTATTGTAATGATTGAAAACTGAAACAATGACATAACCACCCTGGACTTCAACGTTCTTTTCCCAACGTTTCATTAGTATTTTGATTCCATCGGGAAAAATAATTTTTTGGTTGTATCTGTAACCAATTTTATGCCGCATCAATGACTTCATCATTGGTTGTAAAACTTCTTCCCCTTAGAGTTTTCTTCAATGGTCCAAACATATGAAAATTGCTTGGAGTCAGGTCTGGCCTGTATGATTGACGTTGCTGGCCTGTTTGATCTTTCGTTGTTAAATAAAGAAGTTCATCTCTGTTTGAAGCATTCTATCCATTCCTAGATCTTGCTTGTGATAAACAGCTGTCAACATATTGCACTTGCATTCGAAGTATAATTTCTGTGGCTTTAACACTTCCTCAAACAAAAATTGAATCACTGCCCTTATTTCTTCCTTGGAGCAGATTGACAATAGAGCTGCCATATATGCCCTGCTACACTCCAAGGACTAATGTGGGAATAAGAGTGATACATTGCCTAGAAGTATTGCCAGTTACATTAATTCAATGGCATATATCTGCCGTGCTACCAAACCCTGAAAGAGAAATGTAAAATTACCTTTATATTTTGATTTTCCCTCTTACATAGATGAATTACATTAAGAAATGAGGAATAAAAATGCAGCTGTAAATAATATTTTTTTCTGCTATAAATATATTTTTGGTATTTTTCTTTAAAGCTTTCTCTGCTAAACTTGGTTATGAAGAACATATTCCTGGCCAGACTAGAGATTGGAATGAAGAACTCCAAACTACCAGGGAGTTACCTAGAAATACCTTACCTGAACGCCTTGTTCGTGAGAGAGCTATTTTCAAAGTTCACAGTGATTTTGTTACAGCAGCTACCAGGGGTGCAATGGCTGTAGTAGATGGAAATGTAATGGCCTTGAACCCTGGAGAAGAGACTAAGTAATTTCTTTTATATATGATCATATATTTAATGTTTTATTTGGAACCTGTAATTTGTCAATTTTTTCCCCCCATTAAGACTTGGTTTCTAAAAGAAAGAGGGGGAGGAAGGAATTGGAACATAATTTTTCTTCCACTTCTTTCTTATGATTTTTAAAAAAAAATCTATAAAAGATTCTTGTTGTAGTTGTTATTTTAAAACATTTGAGTTTTTATGAATTTTTAAATTATTATATTCTTTCTTATAAGTAACCTTAAATAATGATGCTTTTTACCTTAATAGAGTTCAATACTGATACTTCTTTATCTTACTTGAAATAATTCTCAATTATTAATAAAAAAATATAATAATAAGAAAGTAAGATTTTAAAATTGCTGATGTAAATGAGAATATAATTGCAGATAATACAAATGCATTCTTTAAAAGATGTTATGAAGAAGAGAATAAACAAATGAATCTGAACTTTTTCTTTTAACATTTTAAATTTTCTCAAAATGTAACTTTAATTTGTAATAATTGAATTTTGTTGTAGAATTATAATTTATATTATTATAATGCTTAAGCTGATTCTTTTTTGCCTTTAAAATGTATTTTATATAGGATGCAGATGTTTATTTGGAATAACATTTTCTTCAGTCTTGGATTTGATGTTCGAGACCATTATAAAGAAGTAGGAGGTGATGCTGCTGCTTTTTCTGCACCAGTAAGTTTTATGAAGTTGAATTTTTCTCCTTGCACTAGAGGAATTACTTTAAAGCTTAAATTTTTTTTTAAAATTCTATTTATTAAAATATTTTTTTTGGTAGCTCTTATTTGCACATGTAAAATACATATTAATTATAATAATGGAATATGAATTTATGGCAAATTAAATTAATCCAAGGTAATTAAGATTTCATTATTTTAATAGCCCTTCTTTAAAAATGATGTAGTAAAGGATTAATTTTAAGAATTTTTTTTAAATCTTTGTGTTATATAACTAATGAAAATGTGTAAGATATAATTAAAAGATAATATTGAACTTCACTTTTTAATTAAAATGAATTATGAACTTCTAATTGTTGGATTGAAATATTTTTTAAACTTTTATATTTCAGCATCAATAAAGGATTTTATTAATTATTAAATTGTTCCAATTGAATGTTATAGAGGTAAAGATATAATTGATGCAAATATACATGCCTTTCATTGCATATTAAAAATCCTATTTATTGCTCTCTAATTATGCTTAGTGTATTTGAGAATTAGATTTATTCTGCAATGCCTAGTTGTTGGGATAATGCCATATATAAGTTTAGTTTTTTACATCATTACACTTGTGATATATATATATATATATATAAAAGAAATAGATTGTGAAAATGATTGTGTTATTCTATTTTATTTTATATACTTTAAATGTCAGGCCTAGTTTAAATGTTACGTTACTAAATCATAAAATGTTTTTTCTTTTTTTCTTTAATAAATGCTTCTTATCAGATAAGGAAATTTTTAGTATAAAATAATTCTCATTCTTTGTTTTTTTAAGTAGATTAACTAATTTTTTTAGAATAATGATCTTCAAGGTGTTAGAGCTTATAATGCTGTTGATGTTGAGGGATTGTATACCCTTGGTACAGTGGTAATTGATTATCGTGGCTACAGAGTTACTGCACAGTCTATTATTCCAGGTAATTCAGAACAATTAAGATGGTATATTTTCATTAGTATTTAAATTGAATGATTAAATATTTGTTTTTAATGATTAATATTTCTTCAATGTGCTTGGAAGTAGAATTATTGTCTGATTTGTTTCATATGGAGTTCTTGGTTTTCAGGTATTTTGGAAAGGGAACAAGAACATTCTGTTGTCTATGGATCTGTAGATTTTGGAAAAACTGTTTTAACACATCCCAAGTACCTTGAAATGGTAAATATTAAGTTGTCTGAAATGCTTGTCATATACATAAAGCTTGTAGAAGAAATTTTATATTTATACTTTGATTATAATGTATAATTTAAGATTATTTTTCAAAACCCATATGTATTAAAACAAGACCTATGATAATTACTTGAAGTCTTATTTTTGGTTTATAATTAGCTTTTCTGATAATTTTTAATCTTTACTTTTGAACTTAGTTTATACTTTTTCAGCATTTGCTTCTTGAATGTAATGATCAAATATTGAAAATTCTTATTCTTAATTTTTATTTCTTTTAATAGTTGAATAAAGCTGGACAGCCTCTAAAAATTCAACCTCATAAGTAAGTTTTAGTAAATATTTTTTCTTTCCATTTAAGTTTTTAGAAATATAGAGCCTTATTTTATAATTGCTTGAAAGTCAAATGATAGAATTTACTAAATTAATTTTAATATAAGTATTTTGACAATTTTACATAATTAGCAAAATACTGATTTTATTTATGGAGTGCTTTCCAAAAACTCAGATTACTTTATTATGTTTAAGATGTTTTTTTTTTTTTTAGTTTTATTTGCCATGGTCGTCTTTCTCAAAGTTTAAATTGAATCGTTTTTTTATTACATTTTTGTTAATTTTATCTTTTAATTGATTAAGCACTTTTAAATGAATTTTAATATTTATTAATTATTGATTTTGAAAATCTTCCTTTAATTAAGAAGTGTCTGATATTTCTTCTTCTTTTTTTATGTTAATACTTTTTTAATTACTATTTAAACCAAACAGATATTGTCTGATTGAACTTGAAGTTCTAATGAAGTAATAGCTAATGTCTCAAAGAATGAATTTGTGTGTCTAATTTATTTGGACTGTTAGAAAATTCAATTTGTGTATCTTACATTTTTAGAGTTTTGAATGAAAAGGACGAAGAAGTTGAATTATGTTCATCTGTTGAATGCAAGGTATTTCTGGCATTTCCATCTAATATTGATGTGCACTTAGCAATAGTTTTATTTCTATTAACAATAGCTTTTTATTTCTATTTTTTTTAAAAATGAATATTTGAGATTAAATTATAAATAAGATACCTTGAAATAGTTGGTATACCTAATGCTGCAGTTGCTGTTCTTAGAATTATAGATAAAGTTCAAATGATATATTTTTCTGTTGGATGAATTGTATTATAATATATGCATGAAAATTTTCTTAAAAATTATTATTTACAGTATTTTAAATTTTCTTTGTTTGAATTAAATAGTTTTTCAAAATTATTCTGTTGGTGTTATAGCAAATATTATTAATTTTTTTTCAAACAGGGACATTTTCTCCTATTCTTTTAGTTTGTATAACTTATTTTTATTTCTTAGAATCTTAATCACTAATTTAGATTTTTATATTATAATTACTTCTATAAAATGTTTTATTTAATTTGTTTTTAAGGGCATTATTGGAAATGATGGACGTCATTATATTCTTGACTTATTACGAACCTTTCCACCTGATGTGAATTTTCTCATTCGTAAGTTTATAATTCCTTTCTTTGTAGAAGTTTTCATATACTTTTACCTGCATTTGACTTATTTATTTTCTTTTATTGTTTTAGTTGATTGTGAGGAAATATCTAAAGAGGCTCAAGCTTTAGGATTTCCACGCAATCATAGGCATAAACTTTGCTGTTTAAGGCAGGAATTAATAGATGCTTTTGTTGAGTAAGTAATTTTTTTATAAATTAAATTTTTTGTTCCTTTCAAGAAAGCAATTCTAATTAAAAATTGCTTTTCTTTAAACTTTTTTGGAATTTTTCTGTTTTTTTGCTATAATTTTTATTTTAACCAATCATTTAATATTTTGAGTTCTTCACTGTAATGAATTTTCTGTAGCAAGACAAATACAAATTCCAGTGTTGTAGCAATTATTCTGTCAAAATCCATTGAGTCAATCATTTATCCTAATTATTCATATCTATTTATCCAAACTAAATCTCACTCCGTATAACAGTATTTAATGAATAAATCATTAAAAATTATCTTGCCATTCATCAATTTTTTTTTATATTTAGATTAAAAAATATTCAACTTATGAATAAATAAAACTGTTATATTTCCAATTTTTCATGGTGATTCTTAAAAAAAAAAAAAGATAATGTAAACGTTTTTTTATTTCATTGTATATTTATTTTTAGTTCTAGGTATATGATGTTTATAAAGCTAGCAGCATTCCATTTACAGCAGCTTGGTGTAAAGAATATTATTGATAAGGTACTAAAATTCTTTACCTTTGTTGATGTTTTAAAATGATTCATGATTAAAAGGTTTTTAATTTTGACTTCTTAAATGTATTTTTTAAGCTCTTAAGATTTGTGTAAAAACTGATAGATATTTTTTAGTTACTTTAGTAGTTTTTAAAAATTAAATATTATTAAATAGTAAAAATAGAAAAAAAAATGCTTTTCCCAAGTCTTTAATTGGAATAATTAAATGGTAGTCAAATGGGCACTTCAGGACTAATAAGGTTGTTATGTATTTCCGATTTAAAATATTTGTAATATTAAAAAAAAATGTCTATTATTCATAACATTTGTTAAACTTTATTAGTTCATAGAAAAAAATTCCAATTTTTCTCATATAAGTAGATGTCACATTTTATACATCTAATAAAAGATTTGTCCTTGCATCTGAAAATGGGACATTTCATCTCATTTGGCAGTTTTAATACTCAGGGAAATGCTCAGCCCTGTAGTTAGTGCCATCTCTCAGAAAACAGTCTTTTACCTGATGGGTCTGGTTGTTAATAAATGGAATTTAATATACATTTAATATACATATTTTAATTTAATATGCATTGCCTTCTAATTTAATATGCATTTTGCAAAAGTTCCTTAGTAGGCACCTGTCCTAAAAGGTTAATCTAAAACTAAATTTTTTTTTTCAGTTGTATTTCAATTTTTTTTTTTGGTGAAATAGTTTTCTTTTCATTAAAATTAAAAAAAAATCATACAGATAACTTTCTGTAATTAATTTAGAAAGCGACTCAGAATGCTGAGAATGCATCAACAGATGCAAAAGATGACAATTGTGATAAAAAAGATGATGAAAAGACCATTGAAGAGAATGTTACTACTAATGGTGAAAATGAAAAAAAGAATGAGCAGGAACCAGATTATCAAAAGATAGTTGAAAGTATCACAAAGAAAGATAAAAATGATGGTGAGTTTTTTTTATTCTTTTAAAAGTTTAAGATTATATGTTTTAAGAATATAATTTTACCTACTGTTTTTAATGTTTTGTCTGTGAATCTTACAGTAATTCTTTTTGTTTTTCTTCATAACTGTTTGTTAATTATTTCAAATAAAATAGTTTGTGAAGGCTTTCATGTAACTATAACATTTAAAATGTTAGTTGTTGTAACTTTAAAAAACTTCTCCAAATGTTGATTTTTTTTTGTAGCTATTTAAAATTAATATTTGTTGATAAATCCAAATATGAAATGAAGCAAATTGTTGTGTTATTCAATACTATAATAATATAATTCAATTCATAACAATGTTAATAAGATAAGTGCACTAACCTACAAAAATTAATGAATTTAATTTAATATAGACTAACTTTCAACCTATAAAAATTGCTGAATATGAAACTGAAGGTTTAATTTGTTTAAATTATTAATTCACCCTGACTTATTTTTGTGAATATTCAATATTTTGTGAATATTAATTTGATTATATTCAAATTTTGACTATATATATTTTATATCTTCAGTCTAGGTTAATATTCATTTCATTTGTTAATGCTTTATTATTGTTAAAAGTATGAATAAAGTTCGTAAAGATTTTAAACACTATGATTATTTTTCTATTTATTAGGATATTTTGTAAAAATAAGTTTATCATTAAAAATCTTATGCCATTTGTAATGTATCTTTTTTGTATTATATTCTTGCATATGTTTAAAGATAATTCTAGAAACTTTTGTTAATGAAATTTTCTGACTGCTTTCTTTAAAACTTTCCTGATGATCGATATATAGTTTGTTTCAAAATGTAAAGATTTTTTTTAAGGATATCAGAATTATAATTGATTTCATTATCCATAAAATATTCTGTGTACTATTAAGCTACTTTATCTATTTTTGTTTGTGCAAAATATTTGGAGTAATTAAATAATAATTTGTCTTATTCTGTTAGATGTTTTGATCATTATGCGTGGAAAGATTTATATTTTCCCACTTTTTTTCTTAATTATTTAGGATGTGAGTCAATACTTTTTTTGCTATAGTTTATTTTGAAATATTATTTGATTTGAAATTATAAAATTATTGTTCACTTTCTTTATGTTGTTAACTGATTTACAAATTTAAATTATGCATATCATAATTTGTTTACATATTTTATCATTTATGTGTGACAAAATAGTTGGACTAATGATGACTGCATTCACATGTAATTGCTGAAATTTGTTTAGTTTATGTTTTATAAGTTTTAATTTACTTCTCTTAGTTGATAGTACAAAAGAAGTAATAAAGAAGGCTGCGATAGCAGTTGGATCCTTAAAAGAAACAGGTAATGGCTTTGAATTCTGTAACTTTAATTCCTATGTAATTAAAGCTTAAAAATTTTTTCAGCATTCTACTAATTTTGCATAAAACTTTTTCTACAAAAATTATTTCTATGCATATGAGGTTTTTAAAAATTTTAGACATTCTTTTCTAGATCTAATTAAATACTAGATAGTTGAGCTGCTGTTTCATTATTTTGATTAAAAATAGCTTATAGCCGTAAAGAGTTACAGAAAAACTGATTTGAAACCTTAAAAAAATGTTTCAAATGAGTTTTTACTACTACTACTACTGCAATTGGTTCAATTATTTTTGGGAAATATAAATTAAAATACTACTGAAAAATTTGAAAATTGTAGATAGATTCCAAATTTAAAAATGTATTGTTAATGCTTTAAAGTTATGTCATAATTTTCAGAAATGCTGCATTTATGGAATACTCAAATCTTTTAATAATGATTCTAAAGTCCCACTAAAATAATTTGAAATGTTTAATAAAAACAAAAATAATTAATATTAGATTTGCATGCTATTCCTATAATGTTTAATAAAATTGACAAAATTTATTGTATTTACAGAATTTGATTTGAGATTTAATCCTGATGTTTTTTCGCCTGGTGTGAGGCATCCAGAATCACAGGTAAGCTTTTAAATGTTTCCTTAAATTTTCAATTAGAGAAGTTTTTGATAATTGATGACCTATAAATATAAGTCAGACATAATATGAATTATAAATTCTGTTCTAAATAGAGATATATTAATGATGGAATTTCTTTTTTTTTTTAAATTTTCATGCAGTAAAATAATTATGCAAAGGTGATAATATTTTTTACAGTCTATTTTAGTTATTTTTAAGCAATTTATGAAACATTTTTTTGTAATTGAAAGTAGCTTGTTTTAGAAAAAAACTTTCTATTGAATTTTTTTTAAATACCAAAGCATATTTGTTCTATATTCAAAGTTTTTAATATTCCATTTTTCATTTTAAGCATTTTTTTTTTATTTATGGAATCTTATCTTAACGTTTAAATAATATTCCAAGTATATACGAGATTTTCTTTGTTATAAAAAATTGAAGGAATCGATTTTTTAATATTAAAAAAGTACTACAAAAAGTTGAATGACCAGTTTTAGATGACAGTTACAATATATTGATAAATATTGATACATTTAGTGCCAAGAGAGGAGCAAACATTTGTTAAATATTTTTTTAGCTCTATAAAATCAAGTTCTTTATAAGGTATTTTCTCTCATATATGAAATAATTATGCTTCTAGCATTTCTTTGGAAAATTAAATATATGAATTGATAAAAAAAAAAATGCTTTCTTAGTGTAATATATTTTAAAAGTGATTTCCTACGATGCTCTGTTTTTAGTCTTTTACTAAATTTTCAAATATAGTTCTTCAAAGACATTTTAGCTTACTATCTTTACTTTTAACATTTGGAAATTTAAGAGTGTATTATATATTCTTATTGCAACTTGTTGACAAATTTTGATTTATCTGTTTTCTATTTTAAAGTTATGAAAAAAGCAAGTATTTTTAGTGTAAAAGAAAATGGTATAATTATATAATTGCTAGAGAAGTGTTCCTTCAATTTAAAGGAATTAAAAATATTTAATTACTTTAATATTTGTTCAATGAATGCATTAGAAATCACAAAATTGAATGTTTTATTTATCATTAGCCCTTTTAATATATAAACCTCATTTATGTTTATTGCCCTTGTAATTTTTCATCATGATCTGAAATTATATTTTGTAGTTTGCAGTTTCTTAAATTGATATTCTTTTCCTGTACATTTTTATTTATCTATATTTTTTTTCTTTACACAGATTGAAAAATTAAAGAAGGAAAAGCAACTTGTTAAGGATGCTGCAGACTTTTTGTTAACTGCCCAAATACCTGGCTTTGTAAGTTGAATCAGTTTTGCTTTATTTTTGTATATTGTGAAATTGTTTTATTTAATACTAAATTGATTGCTATAGAATATTTGTTCCTTTACATAATATAATATATTAAGTAATAAGAAAGATAAATTGTAAATTATAATTTCTTAGCAACATAATTAGTGTAATTAATAATACACACAAATTAATATATTAATTTGTGTGGCTTGGTTGCCATTTGAAAGTGAGTTTCGATTAATTATTTAAATATTTACTGTATAATATAATTTTATCTTATTGCATGGCAAAGTAAACACCGATAAAGGATTTAATTACTTAAGAATTAATAATTTTTGTTTTCAAATCTTGGGAAGAATGAGACCCAAAAGCATTCTTTCAAGTTTTTTTTAGAGGAAAGAGATGTAATTTTGACTTTTCTGATATATATATATATATATATATAATATATATATATGAATATAAATTACATTTATATATTCTGGTCTAATAAAATTATCAGTTCATTATAGAGATAAATGTCATAATATATTTAATGAAAAACATATAAAAATATCTTTTAAGGGGGGGGGAATCCCAAAATTTTGTTATTAAAAATGTTTTTTCTTCTGTCTAAATTATTTTTTAATTTTAGATTAGAGATTGTTTAGATCATTCAACATCTCCCATTGATGGAGTAACACTCACAGAGGCTCTTCATGGAAGGTGAGTATTGTTTAAATTTTCTTCGTGTATTATTAAATTTAATTTATGCATGACTACTTATTTCTTTATTTGTTTGATCAGATATATCAAATGAATCATTTTTAAGCATTTTAAATTTGCATTTTATGGTGGTAAAGTTTATCTAATAATACAATTATAAATATATTTCAAAAACCATTTTTTTTATAATTCTAAAAATTATTTTTTAATATATTTTTAGAGGTATTAGCATACGATACTTAGGAAAAATCACTGAAATGGTTGCCAAAATACCTCAGTTGCATTATTTGTATGTGAGTACAACTTTTTTTATTTGTGACATACTTTGTGCCAGTAATTGGTTATTTGCTATATTAATCATACACACATTTTGATATCAACACACATATACACATACACACATATGAGGATTTTGATACATATTTTCCTCATTTTATAAAAAAAAAAATGTATTTTTTAAATAAAGGCATCATGCTTTTTTTAATTGTTTGGAATAGTTACTTATTGTAGTTGAAAAGCTTTGCTAAATTTTTTAAGCTTATGTGTTTAAAATTAACATTGCAACTTAGTCTTTAACAACTTGCTTAACTCTAAAGAAAAACGATTGTAATTTTCCCTTAATATATACACATATCTAAAATATGAGATTCTAAATTTATAGACATATCATTTTTAGTGGAGATTCATACTGAAGTAATATATTCTAAATTTTCAAAGTGTAGCATAATACTATTATAATTTCTTTCTTTAATTGCAGAATGCATTAGCTTTTGTTTTCATTTCAGAGAATCATGGTATTGGAACTCATCACTCGAACTGCCAAACATTTATTTTCTCATTACATCCAATCTGTTGAAACTATGTGTTTGTCAAGTGCTATTAGTCATTTTCTCAATTGCTTTTTATCATCTTGTACAAATTTGCCAAGTCCTGTATCATCTGAAGAAGTAAGCTTTTCTGTCAGAATTTTCTTAGCTGTGACTTAATATTTAAACATAGACATTTGTCTTAAAAATCTTTCATATGATTTTTTTAAAAAAATTAATTGTTATTTAATTCTGCCTCCTTATAATTTAGGTTACTGTACAATATTTTTAAATGATATATTATTGATAAATAATTTTCAAGAAAATGTAACCTTTTCATAATAATAATAATAATTTTTTTTTTGTGTGTGTGTGTTGAGCCTCAAAAAAAGTATTTGAAATACTTTGTATTACCCACTACAGTTAAAAACAAATGAAGTGTGAAATTTTCTTTAGAAATGTCTTTAAATACACGTTGATCATGCTTACTAAAGGGATCATCTTCTTATTAATTTTTATATCATATTCATGTTTTCTAATGGCAGCCCTGCTTTCTTTTTTTTTAATGAAATATTACATTGAATTCCCTCAGAATCTGAAATCTTTTGCTTAATTTTTCACAAAGCAACTGGGGATACACAAGAAGCAAGATCTTGTTGGCTGTCACAAATATATGCAAATGTAGAAAATAACTTTTTACTTTCATCTTTTGCTTTTTATCATCTTTTACTTTTTACAATCCATTAGTTGATTCAGTCATTTAACACCTGACATTTTAGTTGTTTTCAAAAAGATTTGTGCTGAAGGGAATCCAAAATTACATTATTTTATTTCCATATTCATTTATGGAAAAAATATTGAGAAAAACGAAACATTCTCTCTCTCTCTCTCTCTCTCTCTATATATATATATATATATATATATGTTCAATATTAACAAAGGCTTTTTATTTTCATTTCCGTATTCATAAATAAATTTTGGATATACCCTTTTGAAGTTAGTTTCTTTAAATTTGTTACATAAAAACGAAGTTATAAAAAATCTCATGATTCAGTATTTCATTGTATTGCTCTAAATAAATTCTTATTGCTTTTAATAAAGATTAAAATGTTATCATACATCTGGAAAACATAAATAGTTCTTATGAAATAAAAATATTTCATGATAATTATGAAAAAATGTCAATTAGATGATTATTAAATTTCTTTATTTTACATATTCTCCAAACTGAAAATTTCTCCAAAACTGAAACTGATAAACCAAACTGAAATTTTTTCTAAACTGAAATTAATACAATTTATGAAACCTTCATACAGCATTTACAATTAATTGCATTTTATAGTAGAATTACTAATTAGAAAATTGAAGTATACCTTTAAATTTATTTTAATCTTAAAAATTAGATTGCATATTAATGGAAGCATTTGTTCTACCATAGAATTATTGATTTATATTTTATTTTATCATTTTTTTAATAACTGTATCCATTTATATTTGATTGAACTAAGTTTTCAAAATTTATTAAATTATAAATTGCAGATTTTCTAGAAATTACCACTATCCTAATATGTTCCATTCTGAATAAATATTATTAATCATTAACATTGTTAATACTTACTTATTAATCAAAAATAATATTTACTTTATCTTAATTTTTATTTTAGCAGTTTTCTTTCAGTTAATTCATGTGTTTAATTGCAATAACTCTAAAAAATAAATATCGACATTCAGCTAGCTTTGTAATTTTGCTATGTATCTTTTGAAAATCTGAACAGAAATGGTTAAAATTTTATAAAAAGATACCATATTTACTGCTTTTTTAAATTGGCATTAAGAGTTTTCTGTTTCTCTTCTGTAATTTCTAAGATATTATTTTAATATTGGATTCTTAAAATTTGAAAAAAATTCATGGTTTTTATTTACATTTTAATAATTCAATAAACGATTTATTTAAAAATAGATTTATTTTATCTGATTTATTATGTAGATATATGTCAAAAATGGTAAACTTCATTTGATATTAGAAGGTCCTAATTTCAGTTACTGAGAATGCTCTGCTAGTTCTGGTGAAAATGGAATTAATGTAGCATTATGTGTATTCAAGTTAATTTTACATGGTGAATTTGAATTTGCATACCAAAGTGGGTATTGTTATTTGGAAAAATAGTATGAATTTTAATATAGAGCTGCTTAAATAAAAATTACATATACTTTTCCATCAAAAGCTGTAATTTTAATGTATGGCAATTAACTCTTGAGTAATAAATGTTATTTAGATACTTTTTTAACAGATTTTATGTATACTTTTATACTATTGATATAAACTAATTATCATTAAAGAAACGAAGGTTTTAATGATGCTTTTCTGTTGCAATGTATTTTTTAAAAAGTCAAAATTTTGTAATGGTAATGAATACTTCTTTCAGTAATCTGATGGATGTTTCTTTTAGTCAAGAATGATAATTTTTTATTTGGTCAAATGGATATGTTTAAGGCAGGTTCATTTAAACAAATGCCATTTTCCAACTTTTTTAGAAACTAAATTTATTAGCTATAGGAGCTTCAATTTTTATCTTATAGGTACTTTACAGTTTATTTTACTAAATATCATTTTATTCTAATTAGTTACAAGTGAAGTACAAAAAGAAGGGGAAACGAAAGGGAAAGCAGAATCCTTTGCGATTTGAAGGTAATTTCTTTTTTTTGCTGAACTATATTTATTTCTTTTGATTGTTGCATATTAAAGAAGTTTTGTTTCACTGAAATATATTTCATATGAAAAATCAGGGAATTATCTTTGATTCAAATTTCAGAAATTGCTTATTGTATTAAAAATATTAATTTTGAAGTTTCAAGATAATTTATACATGGAGAATATACAAATTTTTTTATTTTCTTGAAATATTATTAAAATTCAAATTTAAGTAGTTTTTAGTTATTTATTCCATACATTTTTCTTTATTTCTGGGAATTCTTTTTCTTTTTTGCATGATTTTACTCATAAGGCTAATGTTGCAATTGAATGTCTCTTAAATACTCCAATAAAAATGTTAACATGAAAAAAATAATTTGTAGTATTTCTAAAATATCCTGAATTTATAGAAAAATCAATAATTGAAAATAAAATGTTTTTATATATTGCTTAATTAAAGGTAAAATTTTTTGCAATTCCTTTTTTTTTATTCCATTTTTTAAAATTGGAATTTACTGATATATTTAAAAAAAAAAAAAAAAAAAAAAAAGGTATCTATTTTTGAAAATAAACAAGTCTTATTTAAAAAAAATATATTTTTTACATTTTTATGTTTTTCTGCTTAGCATTTAAGTGTTCCAATTAAATTTCCTTAAAGTTCCTTTGTTTATTTTGACTTTTTAAAAGTATTCACTTGATTTAGCCTGTATAATAAACTACTTTAAAACATGGAATAAATAAAATAGATAATTGGGTTTTATTAAAAATAGAATTCTTCATTAACTAATGCTATTAGGTTCCTACCAGTTTCTTTGGAGATTTTGCTTTTGCTATGATTGAATTTTGTATGTCTTTCTACAATATTATCTACAATTTATTGCTATTTCAATAATGGTCTGCAATAGAAACTGCCGAATAAAATAATATTGAAAAAAGTCTTTTAATTAGGAAAATAAAACTAAATATATTGTAAATTTTTATTTATCTTTTTTCAGTAGTGAAATTGCTAGTCTTTATTTACTTTTATTTTCATTACATAACAGTGCAAAAAAAAATTTGTTTAGATGATTGTATATTAACAATTCTGATATATTAACACATTCACTGCCACTGACGCGCCGGCGACGCTCTGGGATGACGATCGAGTATGATAAGTAAACTGCTTCATTTTTAGTTCGGATTTGGAGGTTGAACGATGAGGTTTTTGAGGCAAGTTAGTGAAGCATTATTTTTATATTTTTAGTGCTTGGTTTTTAAATTTTGTGTTTAAATTTTTTTATGTGCATTTTTAAAAATGGCAGACAGTATAAGTATTGCAGGACCTTCACAGCCCAAGAAAAGGAAAGTAAATAAAAAATTGACTGATGCCGAAATATTAGAATTACTAGAAAAGAGTGATCTTTCTGATTATGACAGCGTAGACGATGAAGATTACGGTTGGGATTCTACGAGCGAATCGGAAGGAGATAGTGATGTCGCTGTGGATAACTTAGAAATGTCGGCTCCTGAGGATGGATATATAAATTTTGGTGGCAGCGAATGTGTTAATAAATATAATTGTGGTTCTAATTTGGAAAAAGAGCTAAGTTTTTTTGTTAGCTATTTTATCATATAATTTATTTTTTGTGTTAATTTAATATGTAATTTATTTTCTCTAAAAGATACATTTTAGATAAAAAGAGGAGAAGAATCTTGTAAATTATGCATTGTTTATTTTAATTTTTATTAGTCCTTCATATAATTATTAATCTTCCTGATTATTAAAATGTTTTTAATGTCTTTGTAGGCTCCTTCTTAAAGTGAAAGGAACATTTATTTTTTTATATTTTTTAAAATATTCTAAATAAAGCTTTCTTAGTATTTTAAAATTGTAATTACACATAAAAAATGTAATTTATCCATCTAAAAATGATTATTTTCATCTTCTACTTGATCAAAATAATTTAGGGCTTAGAGCTTATTTTCTCTAAAGATTACATAGATTTGTCTAGAATCCATAAATTGTTTGTTTAAACATTTAAAGAATATATGCGGGTTTTTTTTCTTTCTGAATAGTTATCTTTTCAAAGCATTAAAATTACAATGAAATGTTATTTGCAGATAACAATGAATGGGCTTTGCTTTCAACCAAAATCTTTTGGACCAATATGAAGAATGAACTATTATCATACTATGCTTGGGAACTACCTTGTGATACAATTGATGCAATTGTAGAAAAATTCTCTTATCACAAACTGTCTATCCTGCGTTCTTTTTGCGTTAAAACTGGAGTTCAGATTTTATTAAGAGAATATAATTTTGACCATAAGACAAAGCCTATCTTCTCAGAAGATGATATATTGAATATATTTCCTGTAGTAAAGCATATTAATCCACGAGTAAGTATATTATTTTCATATTTTTAACATCGAACTTTTGTAATAAAACTCTAAAATGTATTTATTGTATTATCTATCATATTAATCATTAATTCGTTATTAGTTTAATAATAATTTTTTATTGAAATGTTTTTTGCAGAGCGTTTATTGAGGTTTTCCATTAAATATAAAATGATAAATAATTTTGGTGCCATATATAAAAACTGTTGAACATATAAACCTGATTTATAATAGCTTGAAACTGAGTTAAAATTAAGCCACTAATTCAGATGTCAGATTTTTTCTGCATTTGATTGTATTGTTAGTTTTAATCTTGGGGCCCATAAAGGTAAAAATGAACATCAGTTATTGTTAAGTAATGCTGATGAGTAGATGTGAGACTGTGTAAAGCCTATTCCCCCCTCCCCCTCCAAAAATTATATCTTAAAGAAATTAAAAATACAAAATGGAAAAGAATATAGAATGAACCAATATAAGGCAGGATAAGAATTTTGGTAATGCATTGAAAAATAAAGATTTAAAAGGGTTCCTCGATTTTTGTAACAACATTCTTATAATTGATGAATTACATTTAATGAGTAATACAGTAATATCTAGTATTTCTCTAGGAAAATTAGTTATTATAGAAGAGTGTAATTTTTCATATCTTAATATAATTGCTGATTAAATATATAAATTCTTGATTTTTTTATATGACTAAAAGTTTTAAATTATGCGTGCTTTTATTTCTGTACAGTTTCTGCAATATTGCTATAAATGTTTAGTTACCTGATAAATTTGATTCAGAATTTTGAAAACTTATTCTCTAATGCTCTAGTTATGTACTTTGAATAATAGTAAAGAAGTTAATTTTTACATGAATTTTGAGGTATGCTTATTATTTTCTAGGCCACTGATGCTTATAATTTCTACACAACTGGACAATCTAAGATACAACAAGGTTTCCTAAAAGAAGGTTATGAGTTAATAACAGAAGCTCTAAATCTGTTAAATAATGTTTATGGTGCCATGCATCCTGAAATTTCACAATGTCTTCGGATGTTAGCTAGGTTAAACTACATAATGGGTGATCATGCAGAGGTGAGATATTCTTTAAATAAATTAAGCATTCTTCTATCATTCATGTATTGAACATATTGTAATTTAAATTTTAGAGTTGGGGCCAATCCTCCCCCCAAAAATTAAAAAAAAAAAAATTGTAAATTTCATTTGTTTAGTTTTGCAATCCAATAGAGTAATGCTTATTCTCGTGTGTGTTTTTAATTAGCTTTTTACTTTATTTTTATATGTAAACTGCTAAGTGAATGGGAAATCAATTTTTGTATTTTCTATCTTAAAATTGCAATCATAAAGAAAAGTATTTGCATTATTTTTTTTATCTAGTTTATTCATACTATTTTAGTGTTAAAATTTCTGCTTAACAATCAATCATACAATATTTGTATTACCAACATGAAATTGTATGGAAAAATTTAATTTCTTTCTTAAAAGCTGTCATTTTTTAAACTTGCCCTTTTCTTGCCCGTAATGACTTACTGGAAGTGTTTCAACTTTGGATAAAGTTTACTATACTCACAAAAATTTACCATAAACATAGTCCTGATGCAAGTTAAATCTGTGTATTCGGATATCTTCCCAATAAGTATAGTATGGAAATTTGGAGATGAAGATATCAGCTTAAGTATCATCCACTTGTATAGCTAGCTTTTAAATGGTATTTTTGTAGAGCATTTTTAATATAGCTTTTAAATTGGTTGGGAATCAAACTAACCTTTTTTTTTCTTTCTTTCTTCAGAACTTTTAAGAGTTAACAATTCCTTAGTTTAAAATTTTATTTGAATGATTTTTTCTGATTTTCATATATTTTTTCTCCATAGAAATGTATGTTGAATTGATCATATCTTTATACTTTAATTTTCAGGCTATGGCATTTCAGCAGAAAGCTGTTCTGATGAGTGAACGTGTGAATGGTGTTGATCATGCATATACAATCTCTGAATATGTAATTCATTTTAAATTAATAAAATATTAATATGTTTAAGATTTTTTTAAGTTTTTGTTTTTGTATTAAAAATTTTCTAGTATGTACTGAAAGAGTTTAGTTCCTGTTTCTTTGATTGATTTTTATTGAGATTCTGCTCTTTGTTTCAGACACATCTCGCCTTATATTGTTTCGCAAATTCTCAGATAACCACTGCTTTGAAGCTTTTATATCGTGCTAGGTATTTAACTCTTCTAGTCTGTGGGGAAAATCATCCTGAAATGGCTGTTCTAGATGTAAGTTGATGCAGTTTTTTTGTGAATGAAATACATTTCGTCAATCTTATCTAAAGTAGTTAGTTAAGAAATACAGCTTATATGTTTGTAGTTTATGCTTAGCTTATATTTTTTAAATGTAGTGTGATTTTGACTGCTTATTTTAAATCGACACAAAAATGTATTTTACAGATTAATGTTTTTTTTTTTTTTTTTAATTATTTAGAAAATAGTGCAAATTGATGTTCAATAAATAGAAGGAATTTATCTTAAATATTGATTTTTAAAATCTATTTATTTATTTATTATTAATTTTTTCAGAGTAATATTGGTCTTATTTTGCATGCTGTTGGAGAATATGATTTGTCTCTTAGATTCCTAGAAAATGCCTTAAAGTTAAACATAAAGTAAGTTACATTTTCTAGTAACGTATTTTCATTCCTACACTTTCCACTTCATAGAATATGTCAAAATTTAAATGAAAATTACTTTTATATCATTTATTTACTTTTAATTACCTGAAATTTATTTTACAATACTGAAATCTGCTGCAAAATAAGCATTTAAATATTTGGTTTTCTTTCTGCTTTGATTGTTAATTTTTGTAGTATCTTATATGTTTGTTAACTACAATGTATTCACTAATGAAAAATTTTAGAGACATTTTTCAGAAGTGGGTTAGGTGAACTGTTCAATAAAATTTGTTTATTGCTTTTATGAAAAATTAATTCTGATATCATTAGACTAGAAGCATTTGAAACTGCTTTTAATAACCTAATATCTTTAAACTTTTGCTTGTTGTCATATGTAATAATTACACATGGAATTTGAATCTGTGAGTTTTTCTACACTTGTTATGATTAAAATTTCTGATATGTTAATTTACATTCTTATTTGGAATAATTATTATGAGTATAGTGGAAATTTTATTAAAATTGGATGAAAACTATCATTGAATATATTTTATATCTGTAATTTTGCATTATAATAATTTAAAAACTAAAATGAATGTAATTGTTGATGGATTAATGCATAATATTGGTTTTACATTTTAAATATGTATAATTACATTTCCAAAATTTTTTTAATTATTTTTTTATTTTGATGCAATGCATACTTATTACTGAAAAATTAATATAAAATTAAATAATTAATATAAAATTAATATAGTTACTTTTTAAAAATCTATAGCTCCATGTTTGAAAATTGTTTTTAAATTTAATTCATTTTAATTAGTTGTGATTAGTTGCTGCAAAAACTTCAACAATATTGTATGGACATATGGCAAATGGAAAACAAAATCCAAAGGTTTAATTTTAGATGCAGCTGTTTTTGCAAGACATTGCTAAAAAAATGTGTACATACAAAGAGCACTGTATTTTCCCTTCCAATATTTATTATTATATTACATAAGTATATGTTATACTGTGAATCAAAGTGGTTTTTATTTTATAGCAGCAAAATACATTTTGAAGTAGAATTTTCAACAATAGCCTTGAAACCTCTGAAATGATCATTTGTTCCCAATTGCTTAATTGTGTCCATATGCAATTTTACAACTTTCATGTTGACTTATATTATTATAGCAAATGATATCAGTAAGTTCATGGATGTACTTTACATGAAACTCATGTTGCTTTTTGCATGCATAAATTAGAAAGTAGAATCAAATTCTTTACAGTAAGGAACAAAGTAGTCCAATTCCAACAAAAATTGTTAAAAAAAAAGCATACCTTAATTTTTTTATTTTAAAAATTGATTTTGTATTTGAGATGTAGTTAACAGAGGCATTTTCTTTTGCCTTTCAGTTACTATGGAAGCAAGAGTTTGAAAGTTGCAGTTAGCTATCATCTTGTAGCTAGAACTCAGTCATGTATGGGTGAATTTCGTGGTGCTTTACAAAATGAGAAAGAAACATACAGCATTTACAAGCAACAGGTAGTTTAATTATATTAATTACTACTGTTGTAATTGGATTTTGTAGTACGTCTGTAAAGTTTTTAATTGATCGTTCATATTAATGGCTTACTAAAAAATTATTTTTACTTAATATGGTTATTAATTGGCATCAGCAATTTTATTAATATTGTTTATTATGCACATCTAATATTATTTTTCAGCTGGTGTTTTGTCAGTATTCCATGAAAAAAAAAAAAAAAATGGGATCCACTTTCTTTATGTATTCTTGAATAGAATTTTCTTGAGATGATCTGTAATCTATGCTATAAATTGAGATAAAGAGTTCTTGGGGATGATATTGAGTAAAAGGTTTCTAGAGAAATTTAAACATACAAGTAATTGTGAAAAATAATATATTGCCATCATTTTTTAAAATATGGTATAGTAGTAAAATAAGAATACAAAAAAAAAAGAAAAAAAAGTGCATCATTTTAAAATTCATTTTAAAGCAATTTTTACCATTTCCTGTCTTTTATACCATGTTTTAATACTTATACCTGAAGTTACTTTTAACTTTTGTAAATTTTTTGTTACCTGAATGATTATTCTTTTGCTTTTAGCTTGGTGAAGTCCATGAGAAAACTAAAGAAAGTTCCGAGTGCTTGCGGCATTTAACTCAACAGGCTGTGGTGCTCCAAAAGAAGATGAATGAAATTTATAAAGGAAATTCTAGTGCCATACTTCCACCTATTCAAGTAAGTAGTATTAATGATATATATCATTCCTTTCAGTTTTATGAATTTAAAATATGAGTTAAGAATTTTTTTTTGAACTATTAAAAATATTAAAATTTTCAATAGTTCTTGAATGTCTCTTCAAATCATTGAAAGTGGTCTTGTAAAAAATTGGTTCAATAATCTGCTTGAAATTATATATTCAGTTTTGATTATATATTCATGCTAATTGATGATTATTAGTAAAATCTAAAATTCATTGTCATTTTGCATCAAAATGTGTATAGCCACTTCATTGAATTAGATTTTTCTTAGTGATTTTTTGCAGCTACATCATTTTACTGTCATTTACTTTTTGAACCTTCTTTTTGTGTATTATGCTTTTTGGGATATTCTGAAATATCTCTCTTGCAGTTCTAGTGTTCATATAGCCATTGACTTCTCCTTTTAAATCCGTGATCTTGACAAAAATTGTCTTAAAATGTAATATATTATTTTAAGTGTGGCAAAACCTTCCTTGCACTAAATTGCTCAGGGTTAATTTTTTTCTGTTTCTTCTTTGTTTCGATTATCTGAAACCTTTTATCTAATTTAATTTTCATTTTCATTGCCAAATCTTAGAGAATACTGAATTTGCAAATAATATTTAAGATGGTATTTGATGAAAATTAGAGGATCCCCCCCCCCCCCCAATTCTCTGCAAGAGGAGAACAAACTATGCAAATTCTGCAATTCTTTTCTCTGCTTCTTTAATGGCCGTCACTAGATCTTAAAACTAAATTAATGCAAAAATCTTGATTTAGAGTATTGGATAATAAAGATAATGCTTTGTATAAAAAATTTTCACACCAATAATATAATTCTACTATTAAATAATGGTAAAATTAAAAAAAACAAAACATGTATAGCATGAGTTATTTGTATCTTGTTTAAAGTAATTTTAAAAATTCTTTTGTATTTAAAAAAAATCTAACAACTATTGAAAGATATTTATTGGAAAGAGAATTACTTATGAAACTCGAGAAATTAAATCAATTGTAAATTTTTTGTTTCGTTTAGTATTTTGTTTAATTTCTTCTCTTCCTATAATTCTGCATTTAAAATGTATTTATTGTATTTTAAATAAAGTAATGCAATGAATTACATACAATGACATTTATATCTTTGGCATGAACTGTATATTTTTGATTTAATAAAATGTTTAATTTATTGATGTGTATAGAAAGAAGTAAAATATTTCATTTGAATTCAATATTTAATTGTAATATCAGTATCAATTAATATTTAATTAGGTAATATCTATATGTATGTCTCTCTCTCTATATATATTATAAATTAAAGTTCTACTAGTACAAAAGTTATAAAATAAGGATTGTTCAAACTCTCTGCTTTTTCTTTTTTGCTTGAAAGAAATGTTATATAGGATGGTTTCATAAATTACACAAATATTGTTTATTTGTTTTTAGATTCAGCCACCATCTTTAAGCAGTGTTCTAGATATGTTGAATATTATCAATGGAATTTTGTTTGTACAGATTAGGTAAGAATCATAAATTATTCTGTAACGATATTTCGTATCATTAACTTTAATGAATATTATTTTGAATATTTATAATATAAAAACTATTTCTGTATATTTTTCCAGACCTTTAACAGAAAGGCCCACAGTGTTAATAATATTTTCATTTTCTAAAATGTTGTTCAGTTTGCAAGTATGACATTTTGCAAACATTGCATTATACAACATTTTTTGAAATTACAGGAAATGGTCTGAAACTGACCAAATTATGAAACTAGAATTGTCACTATTGTAGACCAAATCTTTGGCTGTCTTGTGAAATATCTGACTGTTGGGCACAGAAATTCCTCTAGACCTTAGTTAACTTAAATTATAAAATTAAAAACTTCACTGTCTGAGATTAGTTTTGGTTGCAAATGAGTGGAACATTTTTTTTCAAGAATATTGTGCTAAATATTGTGAAACTGCTTAAAATTTCAGATAGTTACCTCTATTAATCCAAATATAATTTGTCATTTAGAGCATTTTTTTTTGTTGGAAGTATATATATTTAACAGTTTATAATTAACTATTGGACTACAATTAAGAGTGAAGACTGTGTAAGAAAGTTCATGATAAATTAGACTCTTAGAAAATAAAATGCATTTAAATTTTTACATAAAATGGGAATCTTGGTATTGTTATCACTTTTTTTACTGCACTTTGTGTCATTAGTGCATATTTTAATTATATTTTTTCAGCCAACAAGATATTGAAAATTTTAGAGCTGAATTTGAAAGACGGCAGTTGAAAGAATCTGACTCGCCTAAAAAGGACTCAGAGGATGAAGTTAATGGACTTACTACTGTGACAGAAGCAACCAATTCCAATGAATCAACTTAATTTCGAAACGTCCAAACTAGAGTTTAAAGCACAAAATATAGATGAGGTTTTTTCCTTGGAGAATTTGTTTTCCATGGGCATAAAGACTGTAGAAAAGTTAGCATTTTAGATAAGCTTTTCAAGAAAGGAAAATGTCATTGTGATTGCAAATGGAAAGTGACTGAAGTTGTCAAATTGTTTGTGCTGTGGACGGCATTTAAATATCATTTTCTTCATTCTAAATTGTCATTTTTCAAAGCTGCCCCTGAAATATGTTGTACTAAAGAGTATAAAGAAGGCACGTGGGGTATAATTTTTGTAACAGAAATTTTTCTATTTTTTTTACACTAAAAGAATTCTTAGCCTTGAAATAGTTTGGATAAATATCTGAGATGTGGCTGAGATAACTGATGAGTTATTTAATTTTAAATTTAGTTATGTGAACTTGATTTTTTGTTATTTTTGTTTGATTTATGTGACTACTTTAAATCAATTTACAAATATAAATGTGAATTACTTATTCATATCGTTGATGAATGGAAATGTTTGCTATTTAGAATGAACTCCTTTTTTCTGATAAATTCATTGAAATCATTGGTGGGGAAAATAATGAATGAAAAATGAATGTTTTTCCTTAAATTCTTGCAATTTTGCTATATTATTTTCCCAAAAGAGGACTTTTAAATATATTGTTATCAATAGATTCAAATTTGAAATTAAAGAAATTCACATTTTATTTTACACTCTTTAAATATAAAATTTAACAGATTTTTTTTTCATTTAAATTCCATTGCAAAGTGGTAGGCAATATTAAACATCATTAACTTTTCAACTGAGTAATAGTGTTGTGCCAAATAGTTTATTTTTATGTTTAAAAATTCATATTCTGAATGCATTACGGGTAATTGATAAATTGAGATTACTTTTGTTTCATTCACTGTTTTATTTTTATTTAAAATTCTTTAAAAAAGATTTAATATAAAGCCAAAAGAACATTTTTCAGTTTTATATATTCATCTAGCAATCAAATGTTTCTGCATATTTTTTGAGGATGGGTAACAAATTTATACATTAAACTGCTTAATATTCTTCATCATAACTTTATTATTTTATGGAAGAGTTGTTTATTTGCATCGATTTTCTTCTATCACTGCAGATGTTCATTTTAAATGAATTGACAACAAAGAATTTAGCAGTTAATTTTTTGTTTGAAACAATAAGAATATATTTTTTTCTCAAGAAAGTTAATGAAATACAGAATTCTGTTTATAATGTAAACCTGTTAAATGCCAAACTATGTATATTTCATTTTAAATGTTTGCCTTGTGTGATAAAAGGTCATCCTTTTTTCTTTTGTACTCTAATCAAGTGTTGATTGTTTTTTTTTTCTCTGGTGAATTCTTGCATTCATTCAAGAACTTTGTTTCACAATTAGCTATTTCAGTTGTAATTTTTTTTAGTAATGTCTGAAACATGATCTTTTAGTCGTTTGCATTAGATTTTAATTTTAGTCAATTAATCATTCTAGTTGTACCTTCTCTTTGTATTTTGTGTATCATTTGAGTTTTACCATGAAATTATTTTGTATTGACTTAGAGGATTCTGAATGAGATATTTTAGCAAGGATATTTTTGTAGTTTGTTTTTATTATCATGTGTTTTTTTTAGACTAGAGATTTATCATTGGTTAAAAAATTCTTTTTTAATATTCAATCAAGGAATGAAGTTTTTCTGTTTCTGGTTTGCAGACTATTGGATCTGATGTTGACAAAAAAAAAAGTTCTTTATTACCGACAATTTCGATTTTCAATTTTATCTTTAGAACTATTTGCTACTGTATTGGGCTATCTTTTATTTTAGGCTCCTTGATTTTATTTAACATTCATTTTAGTTCTTCATACATTAAATTTCTTATGCAAATAGTTTTTTTTTCAATCAGTGGCGTTTTGTTTTGATATGCATATCATTTTTATTCTAGATTGTTGTTCCTTCTATTTAAACTGTTTTATGTTGAGCATGATTTTACGTGCAATATTGTCTTATGACGTAGGATTATGTGATAGTACTCAAGTCAGGAGTGAAGTGAAACAATGAATAGTAGTTGTTACTTTATAAAATTTATCATGTTATAAGTATAGCTAAATTAAAATACTTTAGATCCTGCATATGGATTTTAGGAATAAATTTATTATTGTTAGGCTTTTAATAATAAAGTAGCTATTTATTATTCCATTTTTAAAATGTTTTTTGCAATACAGTGTTTATAACAAGATGAATATAGAAGGCATAAAAATGAGTTTTATTGTAGTTACACATTTTCTTCATTACTATTAGAATAGTTTTGCCTGTGAAACATTCATAATAAATATTGCATATTGTTAATCTAAAAGTATTCTGTTAGAATTTTTTTGTTCATAAAAATTAAGCAAATTGGATTGTTCTTGTAAAATCATGCTTTTTTTCAAATATTCATAATACTGAAATTGATTTTTTTTAAAAATAATACTGACTGAAGTTTGCTGCTGGTTGGTAAATATGTAAAGCTCTAGCTTACGTTATGTTGTAATAATGTAATTGAAATTCTATTGTTAAAATTAACTCTTAGTTCTTTAAAATGTATTTATTTTTTTACCATATTCTTTAAATTAAAGTTAACATTTTTTCCTATCATTTTAAAATTTCTCGATTTTACGTTTTTATCGAGTTATATTTTTTGATGTATTAATGACATTGAAAAAATTGACTTTGTGTCTGCCATATTTAGATTGGAATCCATTAAGATTTAACAAAGTGTCTTAGTCAGTTGTAACTGTTTTATATGCTACCGATTTTTGAAATAACATTTTTTATGCATATTTCTGTGATCAACGATAGTGACTTCAAAATCTTTTATTGAAGTTTCCATACCTTGTAAGACTTTTTAAATTAGTTTGTTAAATAATTTTCAGTTGCATATTTTGTTCTCATTATGAAGTATTTTACAGTCCAAGATTTTTACCACTGCAAGTTAGCGTTTGTGAAAATCCACGGCTCTATGCATTGGCGAGTTAAAACTTAATGCAGATCTCAACAATTGTGTTATGTGTTGCCTCGCTTGCATAACTTGTAGAACAAAATATGTCTCAGATGCAAATCTCACTTAAATGCTCTCAAGAAACCTGATGGGACCTAATGTTTTACAATTGTTATAATAAAAATAATTGAATTTTGCTTTTTTTTTCCTTCTGTTTTTCATACATATCAGAACACATGTATTTAAATATAGGTTTTCCTAGAATTATTATTAGTATGTTTATATCCTTCACTAGCCACCTTTGGCAACCAGTTAATTTGACAGGGATATTGGTTGTATGAAATTTCTAGTAAATTTCTTAGATATAATTTCATATTTCTAATTCATCTAATGAATCGTTTTTAACTTGTTATAGACATTAATATTGTTATTTTAATAGATTTACACATGCTATGTTTATTGTGTACATGCACCTTCCTAACGGAGACCAGTTCCAGATATTATAGCGCTATTAAAAATATTATTGTATGTTATCCATCTATTTTCTCTTTTGCGGTATTGTAATATACTTTTCATATATTTTTTTATAAACTATGCTGATATTAAACAAAATCCTTCTATAGTTTACATTAATAATATTAAATATATAAAATAATATAACATATTTGTAACGGAAATTGCTCTTTTTGCTTATTGTCGGATGGTAACAGTCAAATGTAAACAAACCATCATACGAACTGCTTCAACGAAAGTTTTATAATCTTCAACCTTAGCCTTAGACAATTATCACAAGATCATATATCGAGTTTTGATTACAAACTTCCAAGACGACATTACCATCACTATATGGGTTAGAAGCCGATTTTAAGTTAGACCCATTGCACATATTTTATAAAATGATCATAACTCCAGGTCTTTTACACATATTCAATCCTTCTAACAATTCCTACTCGTTGCACATATAATTTATAAAATGATCGTAACTCCAGGTCTTTTACACATTCAATCTTTCTAACAATCCCTTGTGCATCAAGGGCAACGAAGACTACAGCATTTCCCAATTTCTAGAATAATTTCCAACCACTAAGAATACGGCATCTGTATACAGCCTACAGAATTGCGCTTTGTGGTGAAAAAAAAGCATAATAGAGTAAAAAACACTAAAAAAATGAAATCTACGATCGCAAATTTCAAATTATCATGTGATTATTATTTTTAAGTCATTATTTGTCTTAATTCATTTAAGTCATTAACCAGTTTAAACCGGTTTGATACAATCACGAGACTTATATCGGTCTATATCCTCCCTGCCTCTCTTTATACAAATAATAATTTTAACTTTTATTTTCAATTTTTCTACCTGGCAAACAAAATGGTGGAGCTCGACCGATTTTGAGATGAAAAAAGTCCATTATTTTTCTAAATATCGACGCATGCGTAATCTGATAATCTGGTGATTGTTTCAAACCAGTTTAAACTGGTTAATGACTTAATTAAGACAATTCGTAAGAATTCAGAGAATTAATAATTTGAAAATCAAATTGTAACTTTAGTTGGCGATAAATCGCCAATGTGCATTAGTTTCTAATAACCCTAAAAGCGAAAAATTGATGTCTCAAAAGCGATAAGTCGTCAATTTGTTGCCTACGCATTTTGAGGCTTCAATAATTTGTTGCCTACGCATTTCGAGGTCTTAAAAAACTCAAACCAAAACAACATCATGTTTTCATATGATAAAAACGAACAACCGAACTCTTCTTCTTTCTTCCTTTTGTCTTCAGTTTCCGCAAGCAAATATCATTTAACCATTTTCATTCAAGCCCTCAAGTACTTTGATATCCACTAAATATAACTTTTTGGCATGCAAGGGATATCCCTTGTCTTGAATGTAAACAACATTGTTTACATTCAAGAACAGTTGCACTGAATTGAACGCCTTTTGTAACTAATTAATGGAGCTGCAAAATATTATTCCGGAGATGGTTCACCTTGTCACCAAAAAGTACATTTAGTCAGAGAAAAGAAGTTATAAAAGGAATCAAGAAATAGGCTTCAAACAGAAAGTTGAAGCGAGTGCAAAAATAAATTGAACCGTCGCCAAATAGGAAATAGTTATGATTTGGCTACGAAAACTTATATTCATATCTTCCAATTCATGTCTTTTATTCACCTTAAAAAATAGTATTTTAATTCAATTCATTGAGAAAAACTTTTTGTTCAATAAAATAAAAAAATGCTTGAAAAAGAAGAAAAGGGAAGATTAAATCTATCATTGTGAGAAATTTTAAAATCTCTCTATCTCTATATACATGTGTAATGATGTTTTAAAATCTAATTTAAATCTTAATTTCCTAAATTTTATCTGTAAATTAACCTATGTTAATTTCATATAAAATATTCTCTTATTTTTTTTTAATCCAATTCCCACTTTCTTATTTAATTATTTTTAACACATGCTCTAGAAGACTGATGATTTTATTATTTTCACACGCTCCAAGCTAAAGGATAAAAATCCTTAATGCTTACAACATTTTTTTAAAGATACCTAAGATTCCCTATCCTTAACTTAATATGAATGCATTATTTTATAAATTCTGGTTTGCTTTGTTTAAGATATTTTTAATGAATGATTTACTACAACGTAAAAATTACCTCGTTCAAAATTCCTACTTCTCGTAACATAGGATATTAATTTATTTTTTTTATTTGTTCAACAACAGTAAAGAAAAGAAAGTTGAATCTAATTAAAGCATTTGGCAGGATGATGTTTTAGAATTGTTCGTATATCTTTATGTTACTCTTTCAAATTCATTACTTAATTTCATTTCAAATATACAGAGATTTTTTCGTAAATGCAGCTGTCAAAAAAAAAAAAAAATCTTAAAATAAATTTAAACAAATTTTATGAAATTCCATCTAATTTTAGTAAGAAAAATTTTGAAACGGTTTTTTTTAACCATTTTTGTCACACTTCGCTCTTTTTAAAAAACAAAGATTTACAATACATACAAATACTTCATAATATTTTCATATTATGAAGGCTTAATTTGGAGGTTTAGGCTCTTGCTATAGTAAGGCTTAAATTTGGATGCTTACCATAGCAAAGTAAGTAGCAAAATCAAGAGTTCTATATCCCACCCAGAATCACTGTACCAATTTAGCCGATTTTTATTTCCTATGAAAGTTAAGGACATCTAAATGCGTCATCAATGATCATCTGCTTTCAACCAACTTTCGTTAACGAGAAATACTACTCCGCCTTACATTATCTGCGGGGAAAACCCGTATGAAAGTTCCCCAGTCACAGCTGTAAAATAAAATATCTAATGTACCAATTTTGCCAATTTTTATTTTATACGACAACTTGGGACTCGTATATAATATCATTAACGGCCCTTAGCTTTCGGTGCCTTCATCTTTGTGAGATATTATGAAAAAAATTTAAACAGAAGCCCAATCTTAACACTTAGATCAGTTTCATCATTTTACGTTGTCATTTTCTCAATATAGCCATTCTACCAATTCTCTGCCATTTTATGCAATTATATTTTAAAATAATTTGTGATGTATTTTATCAAAATTTGATTACATGTCAATATTAAAATATCATTAATATGAAAGTCGAAGATGGCCATTTCTAATAAGAATAATTTAGTTATATCAGTAACGAAAGTATAATAAAAGTATGATTACAATAATATAAGTAAAAGTTTCACAACAACATTGGGGCACTCCTTTTTTAATTTCTCGTGTACACGGTATGGAGAAAGTTTAGTAATCGCCAAAAAATTCGAATTCAAGATTTTGACGAATCTCCACATTTTAGACCTCCTTGAGTTCGAAAAATACATTTTTGGAAAATGTTCGTCTGTCTGTCTGTGAAAAAGAAAACCGAAAAACGCTTTGAGATAGACGGTTAAAATTTAGTGTACAGTCTTTAACTAAATTTGCAAATTTTTATCAATTTTGAATACAATCTGTTTAGAGGAAATTCGTCTGTCCGGTATTTGAATTACGTTAACACGATAACTACAAAACAAAGAGATAGATAGGATTCGTTACACACTTTTAACATCTATTGTGTAGACATCTATCAAAATTTGAGATAAATCCAACAACGAGTTGATTGTCTGTCGGTCTGTATTTTCAGAAACATGTAAATGCGGTAATTCAAAAACGCATTGACTAGGTATGGAATTTTGCGACTACAAATGCAGTTTTGTGTCAAAACTTTGTTTCAAACGGTTGGGAAAAACTCGTCTAAAACACAAATTCTATTTTCTGATATTATTAATGACATGCCAGGAATTAATCACCAAAAAACTAGCCAAGAATGATACTATAGATTCGGTAAAAATGCTAACTTTACAACACAAGTTACTATTTCCTAAATATTGTACGCCAATACCGTGTGGCATTCTCTGGCATGACAAATTTATTAGAAAGTACACAAGAAAGTTTTGGGTAGATCACTTCCGTTGGTTTATCATTACACTTTAAAATGGTGAAATTTTCAAGTTCGCGAAGAAAATTGGCGAAATCTTTCTATTTGTTAAAGCTGAGGAGTGTGTTAAAGCTTTTTTTTTTTTTTTTTTTCAGTATCTCTGGAAATGGAACTAGAGGGAGCAGATGACCCTTAATGATGTTAGGGGACCTGGGCATTCATATGAAATAAAAAGTTCGAATGTTGTGGGTGAAGAATTTTGTCTGGGTTTTCCCCATGAATGGTGTTTAGTGAAGAAGTGTATTTTCGATTTCTTTTGAAAATGGAATATAAACGAGATTGGATGATCAGTGATAAAATTTCATATAAAGTGAAATAATTTGCGAAATCTGTACATTGCATAAGGATTTCCTTATCATCTTAAATGGACAGATGGGAAATTACTCTAGAGTAACTGAATTAATCAATAATAAAATAATTTGGGGAAAATAAATACCGTAATGCTAATTCTTGATTGTTAATTGGGAAACGAACAATGCTTCAGAATCGTAATCGTAATTAAAATATAAATGTTGAGCCTGCTTTACATAGAAAGTGTTGGGCCTAAAGCAACGCCATTTCGGATATATAATATTTAGACTATGGAGAATGATTTTTCCTACATAAAGATTGATTCACTGTGTTGAAAACAGAGCACCAACGATGTAAATGACGTTTAGACTTTGTATCATAAAGCAGTTATTTTGTCCATGCAAAAAGACGACGTCAATTTTTTATGAATAAAAAAGCAAAACAATATTTGATATATTTTACTAATGATTTCAATAGATATTATCAGTTTTAATGGAATAGTTAATTTTCAAATTATTTTTAAATCAATTTTAAAATTTTTATCTTTTTTAAAATTTGATAGGGTATACCAGTTAAAGCTGAGTCTTCTTTAATTATTTTCTTGAAAAAATTATGGCGTTCACATAAAAAAAAAACATTCATGCATCTTTTAAATAGGTCATTAGTTTAAAAACATCTTTGAGCTAGTATTAGACAAACTTATCAAATTTGCTACTATAATACACTCCCGAGTATCCGGTTAGGGACTATTCGGCTTCCGTACTATCCACCCTGATTTTCTTTTATAGTAATTAAATGAGGAAAGCAAGACATTGGTTGCATTGGTAACATTGCCAAGGCCTTGGAAGCGGTGTCTGCTACGATTCTCCTATATGTCGTGTGCAAAATACAAGTTGTGACAGGAAAAGAGCAGCGTTCTACTCATTGTTCATTGCTTCAGCAGGGTATAACGGATCTCAAATGCTGCCGATGTTCCTGATTACAACTATACAGTGCACACAAATATATCGCATCTTTTAAATCTGAATTTTCTTTTTTACATGTTCGCAAATTGTTCTTGGGGTATGTTTAATGTTTTTTTAAGTGTACCACAGTGAAGATTTCAAAACGGGTGATAAACGAAAAAAAGTTGTAGTGATTATGGAGTAGAAATTACGCGTCATACAGCGAACAGACTCTGGTGTAACAGCAAAAAATACAGCTCTGGAGTTAGGCGTCGGGAAAAGTACAGCGGGGGACTGGAAAAAATATCGAGTAGAAATTGATAAGTGGTGTGTTGCACAAGCTAGTGGAAGCGGAATAAAAGTTAAAAAAAAACCATAAAACACTACGATATATTAGGAAGCTGTCGTGTTCATATTCTACGCGGTTTGAGATAAATGGAGAGCTTAGTACTCAATAAGATTTAAGAAACTACGTATTATAGCAGTAAATTTTGGTATAAAAACTTTGCCTTCTGTTATTGGTGGGCAAAGAAAGGAGTTCATAGAACTCTGGCATATCCGGATATTTTATTATGCAATTTGTCCTTCAGCGACATTAGGCCGGATACTTGGGAGTGTACTGTATTTCTAAAATTGGAAAGAAATACATAAAAAGACAAGTATAAGAAGTTTCAAGGTACTAAACTAATGCAAAGTTAAAGAAAAATCTTCCTCGGTTTCTGTATTAGTGCCTAAAATTATATATATTTTCAAAAAGTAAATATTTCCCCATACAATGGTTATTTGGAAAACTTTTTTTAAACCAAAAATTGTTTTTTTGTCAGAATGGCAATTTTTTTGTCCACTGGAAATTTATTCTAATTTTGATAAGAGCAAGACTCATATTGATGTAGCAAAATATGTGTCGTCGATTTCCATTTTATGCGGAATTTTATACTTTAAAATTTTTATTAATTTTAATGTTAGGATTGAATATATCGTTTTGAGTAATCTGGAAAAACAGAAATATATCCCATTTCACTTCACTTTTTTTCCTCATATAGTAGCCGAAGCTCACTTCATAGATCGAGAAAAGGTTTTCCAACCTGAATTCCTGATATAAAAATTTTCTTGACCACCTAGACTAAATGATATCTTTAAGTACCATCACATGGAAAAGCAAACAGTAATTATCAATTTTCGTTATCTAAAATACCATACCATTTCTTTCAACTTAATCGCTTTTTTTTAATTCCTAAAATGAAACCAGATAAATTTTTTGCTGGCTCGTGTAGAAGATAAATCTAAAATCGTTTGTGTTTTATCAAGATATAAAATTCATTTTGAATAGTGATATTGTTTCTGAGTCGAAGATGTGATATTATTTCTTTTACTCCAAACGATATTTCTGCTGCATGCATTTCAGAAACTTTTGAAACCTGTTTGAATTCTGGTAAGTTAGAACTACTTTTTTAAAAATCAGTTTAATTAATTTTTGTCTAGCTTACTTATCTACATTTGGGGTGACTGACTGTAATTACAATTAAAAAAATAGCTGCATGTGATAAATTATTGATTTCTTTTGCAAAAGTTTTGCATTTTTTAAAAGGGATTGTTATTTGTTTATAGATGGAAGAAAAATTTGGAACCTTAAAATTGAAAGCAAATATGCAAGAAAAAAATAATTTAGTAATAAAATTTAAAAATATTGATTAAAATTAATTATTTACTAAATATTAATGAACTAGAATAAGTCAAAATGATTTTCTTAATTAATATTAAGGTAAAAGTGAATTTTAGTGTGCACCCAGCTGCGCCAACAATGCCAAGTCGCCGATAAAGATGGCTGACAAAATAAACAAATACTTCCGCTGAGCAGTTACGGTTACCATTTCCCGCCATCTAATTAGGACTTTTACTGATAAGTATTTTTTTTCCCATACTCCCCGGTGTTTTCTACAGATGCCGAAGGCATCTGTAGAAGGCACCGGGCAGAATTTTTTAACTTAAAAAAAACATCATACGGCTTCGCTAGCAGAGGGAGCGGGAACCTAGTAGCTTCGCTAGCACATTAAACATAAAGACTGTGTGGATAACAGAAACAGTACATAACCAAGAGAAAAGAAAAAATGGAGAAATAAGCAATCGGAACATTCTCCATAAAAAATTTCAAACATACTTTTCTCACCTTCATCAACTCGTAAAAGATATATATTCCTCTCGCCCTTCATCCATTCTGCCGGTTCAATATCAAACCATTAAATTTCAAACAAGCATCCTTTCCTATCTTCATCAACTCCTAAAAAATATATATATGCATATTTAACTCACCCTTCATCCATTCTACAGGTTCGAAATACTCCCGACATAACAAATTATGAAGGGAACCAACCGTTATAACACCAAAAGAATAACGAGAACTGCGAAGAATTCCATTGCAGCTGTCTTTTAAAGTGAGAATGCAGACGATTTTTTTAAAGCACATACTGACAATTAAAAATTGCAAAAGAATAAATATTTTCTGTTCGTATTCACATCAAAAAAAAGAAAGGAGAAAATAACTTTTAATTATACGCCTAAATTTCTTTATTTAATAAAATTTTAATTATAATAAAGAACAAAATTAAATCTTTAATCGATATATTTTAATATTTTTAATTTAACATTTTTCATAATGCAATTGTAGTTTATGTACAGCTCAACCATTGCAAAAAGTAGTAAACAAAACAGCAGTACGGTTGCTATAAGAGTGATCCGATGATTTGCAATATTGGCGACAAACAGCTGGTGCACACTAATCTTCACTTAGGCCAATATTAATAATAAATATTGAAGAATCTGAACAAATTCTAAGAATTTTTTTCGGCACCAATGTATTTCCTAGGAAACCCCATTTAAGAATACGGATTATGGTTAAAGCAGACCCTTTCTAGAAGTCGAATTATTTTTATGCTAATTCATGTAATTTAAATAAAATTAAAAAACTATTTAAACACTTATTTTGATAGAGTTAAAAAATGATGTTGACGTTTTAAAGCGTAATTTTTTATTTCCTGAATGGCCCTTAATTAAAAAATATTTAATGCTTGTTGCTGGGTTTTTAATCCACTTAAAGCGATACAATACATAAAACTCCTTAAAATGAAAAAAAAAAAATATTGGCTCATGTTTCTAACATTTTAGAGCTGTATCTGTTTTTTTATTTTATTAAGTATCGAAAAATATTTGATAGTGGGTGAGACAAAATAAAGCAATTTTGCCATGCCCAATTTTCAGATCATCTGCTTATACAGATTACGATATAAAGAATTATTACTTTTTTTCACTAGCAAAGTAGTATAGTTAAATGGAAATGAAGTAAATCACTAAGTTTTATCTACATAGACTTTCTTTAAAAGAATGAAAATTTTAAATTTGAATTTTTATTTAGATTTTCTTTGTTTACAATTTTCGACACACAACGGCTTTTAAAACAATAAAAATAAAGTTTTTTTTTCTATTTTTATATATGTTATTAATTTTTGTTTGTAGCAGAAATATGCATTTAATAAAGTTTAAAATATTTATTCATTTTTTAAAAAGTTGTTATGATTAAGATTTGTGAAATGTTGATCTTCGTAGGTTTTTCCTTATATACTTATTGGCATAACAATTCACAAAAATTTTTGCAGTTATTTTTTTTACTTTAAACAATTTAGAATAAATTAATGAACATTTTGTAAAAGTTACAGACAAATTGTTTGGATTTTATATCGTAATATTTATGAAAGAAAACTTTAAATTCATTATTGTCTATGTTGTCTTTTTGCTTATATATTATTTTTCGAAAGTTTAAGGCATTTTAAAAAATTAAAATGGTGGTGTGAAATTTTTTTATGAATGCTCTAAAATATATAATTTATAAAAATTGTTGTGGAATTATTCCTAAGATGCGCATTAATTGTTTTTTTAAAGGTCCAAAATCAAAATTAATGCATTTTTTTAGAATTTTTTCACGTGTTTCACAATAAAAAAATTAAATATTATTATCAGGAGGAAATCCATAACAAGTGTTATGTAAAATATTAGTAGACAATAGAAAATGTTTTTATAAAAGAATCTGCATATTAGAAAAAAATAGATTTAAAAAGGGCTCATTTTTTTAAAAATTAAATTTTACAAAGTTCCAGAAACAACTCAAAATTTTTATAGTGGCTAGATATAGAATATTATACTACATGAAATACAATTAAAACATAATTCCAAAAATTAAAAGTTTTTTAAAAAAATGTTTATATGACATTGTATCGCTTTAGTGAAGAAAAAGTATTTTTAAGCTTTAAAAATAAGAAATCAATAATTAGAAAATATTTGGATGGGAATTTCAGTCTAAAATGCCAAACGATTCTTAATTTTTCTTCTTTAAAAAACAAAAAAACAAACAAACAACAACAACAACAAAAAAAAACAACACGAAAATAAAAAAAAATTACAATTCTGGTTACCCAAGTTTTCCATTAATTTCTTCAAAACCTAAAACAAATATTTACTGTATAGACCGCTTAAAAGAAATGATCACTTGCTTATTATCCTAATCTGATATTTATTAAAGAAAGAAGGAATTTAATATTCAGTTTTACAAACAGTTGTCAAATTTGGTTTTTCTTTAATAAATGAGATTTTTAAAATCTTATTTATGCTTATATATATATTTTACGCCACTTGCAATTTTAAGTTAAATCAAACAAAATTATCTATTGGAAGAAGACTTCATTCTAATCTCAATAATTTTTATTCAGAAGCTCACAGTAAGGTAGATATTTTGAAAATTGCTTTTTAAAGATTAATAATCTTTGAAATAAGATTACTGATAAATTAAATTGAAAATATTTTGAGAATAAAATGAACAGAATTATATCTTTGATATTTTCAATTTTTTTCTCTTCCTGTTATAAGCTTATGTGTTTGATTTATTAATTACTTT
>JAPMOR010086623.1:0-17603 GCA_026543865.1 Argiope aurantia
GTCTGAATTGCAATTTTTCTTCTAAATTGCAAAATGAACAATGTCATACTGCCGGCGTCCTGGCATAGGGGTAGCGCGTCTTCCCCGTGATCTGGGCGTCCTGAGTTCGAGTCCCGGTTTGGGCATGCTTGTTCTTCCGTTGTTCTATCTGTGAGATGTGTGAATGTGTCCTCCTGTAAAAAGGGGTTGTGCAAGTGAATGAGTGATGCGTGAGCAGCAAAGTCGTACTCTTGGCCTTAGTTGGCGTTACTAAACAAACAAGAGACACCCCCACCGGCTTAAATCGCTGTCTTCGTAAGGCGGGGTTGCCCAAAGCAAGTGCCATAAGAAACAACAACACAATGTCATACTTGACTTCAATAATGACTCATTTATCTTTTAAAACGTGAAGTGCCATATTTTGGCATCCTTTCTATCTAGCTCGCCATATTTCTTTTTTATACTGACCACCAAACATCCATATAAAGTTGCGATAAGATTGCCTACATTTAGATGCATTATTTTGTGACATCCAGATTAAAATTTATCAAAAGAATATAATTTTCTAAATGTGATTAGACGCTCGGCCTGATAACGGTTCATCATTTTCTGTTTCCAGTCAATTTTTGAAAGCTCTATCCCATTTAAGCAATTTGATGCCACACATAGTAATGGGACCACGCACCTCACTTATATATCAACGAATTTCCGTTGTTGAAAAGTTTCTTTCTGTTAAAAACCGAATCACTTACCGCATTTCTAAGGCAACTGCATCAATTCAAATGAGATCGTTTGACAAGCAAGGCATGCCCATGGCTGTGCGTGTGCTCCTTTCAATATTCACTCTACATTCGTTTAGTTACGGCGATTCGGACCTTATTTTCTGAATAATATTTATATAAGTGCTTTAGTAGCCATTGTAAAGACAAAATTCTTTGTTGATTTTGTTAAAAACAGTAGCCAGATCGAGGTTCTTTTTTTACTTTAAATGTTTTATATCAAGTATAATAATTAAAAAAAAACTTCTTTGAAAATATTCATAAATAGAAAACATAATGCATTGGTCATGTTTTTTTATATTTAGATAAAAAAATTTCATGCTCTTTAACATTAATTCATTAGACATTTCATTTAGTCTTACTGAATATCAAATATTAGCTAATACAGATCTTAAAGATTTAAAAATTACCAATTTGGCCCTTTAAGAATATACCTGAGTTATAAGTCAATCACTATTTTGATATAATGTCCGTTTATGTACTTATCAAAACAAAATGCTCCAAACAGAAAAAACTTCAATTACAGAACACATTACAATATGAAAACAAGCATGCAAAAATAAAAGCAGTAAGCAATAAATGACAAGAACTTTATAAAATATACTAAGTGCTTAATGAATGTGCATTTGAACCAATGCATTTTGAATCCTTAAAGCATTAAAAATGTACAAGAAATTTAAAGACTATATATATTCTATCTGAAGAACATCATAAAGGCAATATGCATTTAGAAGTTGAATGCAATCAATTTTTAAAACATTAAAATTTCAAAAAGCAAAGTATAATCAGTATCAAAAAATAGTACAAAAATGCTTTAGACAATTAAAAGTTGAAGGTGCTCAAACTTTTAAAGACACATTCTGATTTTTTTTTTTTCGCCTGCTCGATCCATGCAAATAGGTTAATAGATTTATTGAAGAACATAGGTCTTATCTGTGCAAAGACAGACATTTTTAAATTTTTATTTAAATTAAAAAACAATATTTTACGGTATCAAATTTGTTTTGAAGTCATTCGAGACATTTAAATAAGATGTAGCTGATATTTCAATGAATTCAAATTAGCATTTAGTTTAACAAGAGTCATTATCAAATTTATGATTTAAAATATCATGAATTTTATACAAACTTAATCTCAAAAGCTTATATCCTATATTTTGCTTGTTTTTATTATGTATGATGTATTTTGATGCATTTTAGCTGAACTAATTGAAACTAACTAACTAATTGATTAACTAATTGAAAAACAGCAGTTCTACATCTTATATTGAATATCAACTTTTTAAGTTTTAGAATAAATAAACAAAAAAAAATTGTTTCAAATATTTATAGACAAATGAAACTTTAAGTAAATACACTGGTGTGCAAAACTTAAGCAACAGGTATGTTTTTTTGCCATAACTTCACGAGAAATCATCTGAGAGACATGAAATTCAGAAATGGGATACAGCATTTTGTTCTGAAAGAATGGCGAAAGCATAGTTACGCAGAAATGAATACAATGCATACAGTATGGAATCAAACAAAAAAAGCTTTATTGAACTCATAGTATCGTTACACATGATTGTCTGTCCAAGAGGAAGAACAGCAAGTAGATGTTCCTTAGTATGGGATATGCCCTCCCCTTACTGCAATGGTTGCTTCGCACCATTTCCCCATACTCAGCACCAGATTGTCCAACAGTTCTTGAGGTAAGAGTGCCCATTCCTCAATCAGCTTCTGTTTAAGTTGTCGGGTGTTCCCAGGAGGATGTAATCGTGCCGCAAGGCGTCTCCCCAAAGCATTCCACACATGTTCTATCGGATTTAAATCAGGGGAGCACGCCGGCCAATCCATTCGAGTAATATCTTCACTTTCCAGGAACTCCTCAACAGCATGAGTCCTGTGTGGCCGTGCATTGTCATCCATAAAAACGAAGTCTGATCCAATGGCACCTCGGAACAGACAGACGCACATGGGAAAGGATCACCTCCTGACAATAGCGATCTCCAGTTACAGAATCTGTGTCGAAAACGTGGAGCTCAGTCCGCCCGTTCATCATAATGCCTCCCCAGACGACAACTCCAGGACCACCGAAACGGTCACTTTCCGTGATGTTACTGGGATGAAACCGTGCCCCGACCTCTCTCCAAATCAACTGGCGTTGGGAATCCCTTGTGGCACTAAAACGACTCTCATCAGTAAAGAGGACACGACTCCATTGATGAGATGTCCAGTTTTTGTGCTCCCTGCACCACTCTAAATGGTGCCGCCGGTGGGAAACTGTCAAAGGATGCAGCGTTCAGGACGGCGGGCAAATAGGCCACCTTTGTAAAGGCGTCTGGATACAGTAAAACGCGATACTTGTCGCCCCGTTGCTGCACACAGTTGCTGAGCAATGGCGCTTGCTGACTGGTTTCGGGTTCTTTTCGCCTGCAGGACGATATGTCGGTCATCCACTGCAGTTGTTTTCCTGGGGCGGCCAGCACCAACCTTTCTCACAGCTGTACCTGTGGTTTGGAAGGCTTTCCAAGCGAGCGAAACAACACTTTTGTTGATTCCGAACTCTTCAGCTACACTGGTCACACTACGCCCCTCCTCCAGCTTTCCGATCAGCCATATTTCCCGAATTAACTCACGTGCACTTGCAGCGAATGTCTTTAATTGCGTATCCGTCCTTCCTTTTATTGTAGTGTTGAGCTGCGCGCGCTTTCCGAACGTGTTTTGCGTACGCTCACGTCGCCTGTGACGTTTTGTTCCTGATATTTGCATACGTATGACCTTTCTCTTGAATTACGTGTTCATTGTACTGATCGCAAGAACTACTTTTCTGCAATTTCATGGCTATCTGCTTAAAATTTGCATTGTTGCTTAAGTTTTGCACAGCAGTGTATGATCGGTAATCATGACTTCGATAAGATGCCTCATAAATTTATTGTAAGAAAAAGAATAATTTCATTTGTTCTGCGCTTCAAAATGCCTCAATTTATCAGCCATCTAATGAAGAAGTAAATCTATGTATTTCGTAAGTCTGTTAATTAAATATCAAAATATTTAAAACTTTCTAAAGGTGTGATGCATCTAGTATTAACTTGTTAGAAGCTATATGAGCTACACCTTCGTTCGGACAGATTATTTGTGAACGGATATTCGCAATGATAAACGGATACAATGAAATGTTTCAAGTATAAAAAAAGGTTAGTTCGCTAAATTAGTAAGGACTTCTGACTGAAAATGTTCAACAAAACTTTTTATAAAACCTGGTGGCATAATCTATGCAAAATGACGCGGAGATTCAATTGGTAAAAGTGTACAATGATCTTGGAATCATATGTCATATGGTGATGTATGAAAAGGCATGATTTACAAAAATTGCTTTGGAGCTTTTTCAGAAGGCATATTGGTAGTGGATGTGTAATATGATCGGTTTCAGTTTCAAAGTCCAAATATGTTTAGATGGTAAAAAAAAATTCTCTTAAATACATAGAAATACCAGAAAAATCCTGTTATATCATTTGTGAAAAACATGATGGTAAGAAAGTAAGAATATCATCCTAATAAAGCTCACATCATCGTATCCAATTCTACGAAAATTATTTAAACTGGAAAACTGTTACTAATCTTGAATGGTTTCTGACGAGTCCTGATCCCGGACAAGTCCCAAGAATCCCTGGGTTTCCCAATCAAGAATGTGTGACATATTATGTCTTAGAGGATATATGATGATAGAGGGTAATTTTATTCAGTAAATGCCTTAAAGACAGCCATTGAAAGTGAATTGTACCACTTGAAATCAGAAACGTTACAAACCTTAATTATGTCAATAGAAAAACGTGTATATAATGTCTTTCTGAAAAACAGAAAAAAACTTTACTCTATTAAAAACAGTGTATTCAGCATCTTTTGTTGAAATATCATATATTCTATAAACTTTTGAGGCATAGAATATTTCCATTTTATTATAAATTAAAATACAAACTGTTCTTTTTTCTGAATATTTCGTTAAATGCAAGTCGCATATGGTTTCAAAAAATGCATTTGTAATTGATTATGCAGGCCTTTTCGTTTTGCTAAAACATACATTTAAAAAGAGTGTACCAAATAATGTGCATTAATAATTAGACCTATTTTTAAATTTAGGTACTATAAATGAGTTAATAAATAAATAAACTAAGATAAACCAGAGTTTCAGAAGAGAAAAAGAATATTATATTTATCTAGAAAGGTAATATTTATTATATTCTTTCATATTTTGTTTGCTCGGTTATCTAATTGGATCATATATTTCGTTCCAGTAATCTGCAATCTTAGTGACTCAGTTAAGAATCTATAATATACTTGAGATGCTTTCAGATTATGTGTAATGTTTGATAGCGTCATAAAACGATTTAATGTCAGCTTCTAAGTTGGAGAAACGATAATTCGATATATGTATATCGCAATGAAAAGGTTAAAAATAGTATTATGCATTAGTTAGGAATGTAAACCTTATATATGTGGCATTATCTTTAAATATAATCTACATTCATTGTGATTTCATATTATAGAATTATATTTCATCTTTTACATTTGTGGGTCTTTTTATTGAAGACAGAGGAAGAACAAAGGTCATTAATCGCCATTCATAATTTCCTAAGTTACTCTTTTCTTTCGATGATCGATACCCTTGTAAAAAATTCAATAAGAAATTCAGATATTTTCACGTAACCTCATGTTCTTCTCATTCAGATATCTTGACTCCAGAATTATATTTCATCAACTTGAACTTCTCATATTAAAGTTGCTTTTCTTCTGAATACGAAAAATATGATGAATCAATTTTATTTCAGTAACAAACTCCTTTTTATAGTCTTAAGTATTTAACTTATAATTCTTTTTTGTTCAAAATATTTATCAACTTACTAATCGACATATTAAAATAAGAAATAATAAATATTCATGGCATAATAATAAATTTTAGGTTTAATTATTATTTGGAAGAAATGTAAGCAAATGAAGAAAAACATCTATAATTTACGGATTCATTTTAATGGAATTTGAAAAAAAATCAATTGAGTAGGAAAAGAGAAACATAAGCACAAAACTTCGTTAAAATCGCTAAATACATTATTTATTCGATGTACATCATTCATAAAATTCTCCGTTAATCATTAGGTATTGATTTATTCCATCACAGGGATTTTTTTCATCGTCGAATATAAGACTTTAATGCTTTAATATTTACTTAATTCTTTTTTTTATCTTATAGATTGGCAGACGTCCTCTGTATGCTTTTCTAATACGAGGAAATAGCTCCCCGATAGATAATTTGCTCTGAAATCAAACGTTCAACTTTCAAATAAGTTGTCTTCTGATATGTGATTATAAAAGTATTTTAAGAAATAATTCCGATTTGTATAACACTTTTAATATGTATAATTTTGTATCTATATATTTGAAGATACTTTCTTCTCTGCATACATTATTTGTCGAACCATTCATTTGCTAATCCTACTCTGGTGTGCAAAACTAAAGCAACAGGTATGTTTTTTGCCATAACTACACTAGAAATCATCTGAGAGACATGAAATTCAGAAATAAGATACATCATTTTGTTCAGAAAGAATGACGAAAGCATAGTTGCGCAGAAATAAATACAATGCATACAGTATGGAATCAAACAAAAAAAGGCTTTATTGAACTCATAGTATCGTTACAATGCACGGCCACACAGGACTCATGCTGGTGAGGAGCTCCTGGAAAGTGAAGATATCACTCGAATGGATTGGCCGGCGTACTCTCCTAATTTAAATCCAATAGAACATGTGTGGGATGCTTTGGGGAGACGCCTTGCGGCACGATTACATCCTCCTGGGAATACCCGACAACTTAAACAGATGCTGATTGAGAAATGGGCACTCTTACCTCAAGAACTGTTGGATAATCTGGTGCTCAGTATGGGGAGACGGTGCGAAGCAACCATTGCAGTAACGGGAGGGCATATCCCATACTAAGGAACATCTGCTTGCTGTTCTTCCTCTTGGACAGACAATCATGTGTAACGATACTATAAGTTCAATAAAGCCTTTTTTTGTTTGATTCCATACTGTATGCATTGTATTCATTTCTGCGCAACTATGCTTTCGTCATTCTTTCAGAACAAAATGCTGTATTTCATTTCTGAATTTCATGTGTCTCAGATGATTTCTCGTGAAGTTGTGGCAAAAAACATACCTGTTGCTTAAGTTTTGCACACCAGTGTATTTTCCAATTATTTTAGGTAGGTGATTATGTTGAAAAGGTGATTTTTTTCTTAAAATATGGAATTCTTTTATTTAATATTCGAAATGTTTGAAAAGTTTTCTTTATAAAACCGCTTGAAATTTGTTCTCAAGTCCCTTTTTTAAAAATTACACTAATTTTGAAAGTTGCATTTACATCAGTCCTAATGTTTTGTTACATATTTCAATGCCGTTCTATCAAATTCCAATCTGTTAGAATTTTCTTTGGAAAAACCTCCCACATTAAAATCTAATACGTATTTTTGTCGAAATTTAGTATAATAAGTTCTGAATGTATTCAGCAATTTTTGAACATAGAATAAGTAATCTATTCATTTGGAAGTATTCTATAGTTGTTTTAATACTTCACGATGCGAAAAAAAAACTGAAATTTCATCCTATTTATCAGTGGAACCCCAATACTTAAAGAATGGATCGATAGAAATACACCTTATTTTTTTTACTCCATGAACAAGGTAATATATTTCTTAAGCTGTCTGCAAAATTTTAAGCTGATCGTCTTATAAAACTCTGAATAGAAAGATTTTGGCTTTAAGTTTCTTTTTAGTAAAAAAAAAAAAGCCCTTTTTCAGTTTGAAATTTTTTTTTATCATTACCTAATATTTTTTTAGTTTCATAGATGTTTTGTCAATCTTTTTTATGCAAAAATAAAAATAATTAACTATTTTGGTTCATTTTTCAAAAAAATTTCCTCTTGAACGTAGTCACATACCTTAAAATTTGCCTGTATTTATATGCAAAATTACATGTGCTGGTTCCACTTATTTTGTAACGTCGATGTTTAAGTGTATTTAATTCTTCTATTCGTATCATATCGTTTTAAGAACAATGCTGTTGAAGAATTTGACATTCAACATATTTTTAATCAATAACATCAACATTTGAAAAGAAAATTCCATTCTATTAACTAATTTTCAATGCAACAAAAATTCATAAATTATTTGTGAACAAGCTAGTTTCCTTGGAGACAAACCAATTCAAAAGTTTCATTTATTTAATTTGCTTTGTCTGCCTCTAAATTATTTTAAACAAATTCTTTGACAGAAAAATATAAAGACAAATTTCTCAGTGTTGTCTGCAGAAACGTGAAGGCGAATGCGTGAGACGGACTGCTACTTGCATGCCATCACTCAAAGACGCAGACAAAATTGGCTTTGCGTGCAATCGCATTCATTTACTTCCGGAGGAAAGCTGAACAGAAAGAGTAACGGAAGTTTTCGATAATACAAAACTGTTGTTGGCAATATTAGTTTTGGATTGTTGCCTGTGATCAATAGCATACTTCGTAAAATGAAATTATGAAATTTTAAGTTCAAGTAGTGAGAATTTTGGTGAGATAAAAGATATTATGGAATGTAAATCATATTATGTAAAAGTATATTTGTCAACCGGATATTAGTTTTCGTTAAGGCCTATGTAAATCTCTGTTTGGTTACTTTTCTTAATTCAAATTTGGTATCATAATTGAAAACAGTTCGAGATTTGATGTTCTGTAAAATATATATTGAATACTATACATATTATACATTAGAAATCCATGACAATATCATTCTATTCAAACTCAATTATACTTCTATCGATCTCCTCACCAAAACATAAAAAGCAGTCTTAAAATGTTCTCTTTGGATTTTATTAATGAACAAGCCGCCTTTGCCTACCAGCCGTTGAAATATAAATAATTAAATATTTTATGTATTTCCTACTTTAATAGCTCCTTCATCAAACTATTTTAAAACTTCAAATTTTGGTAGTCATATAATTCAATCATAATATTATAAAGGCCTTCAGTCATAACATAATATGTATCTCCATAATTTTCTGTTAGCTCCCGTAGAATTTATGCGTTAAATTAAAGTGGAAATGATTAATCTGCAGTTAATGTAATAATATATTTTACTGAAATAAAGCATTTTTTAATAATATGATTACCTAAAGCAAAGTCACTGAGCGTTAATCCTTATGGGCACTAAAGAATATCCTTCTTAATTTATGTAATATCTCAAGGTCAACAAAATTTTCTCAGATTCATCATGAGCAGATCGATTAATTTACAATGTTTAATTTTAAATGCATCAAACACTAAGAAAATAAACAGAGTCGTTTAAAATAATCGGTCGAAAACAGGTTAAAAAAAACTACTTAAAAATGATGTACTATAAGAATATACAAAAAATATATAACTAACATAAATACAATTTAATTACAAAAGCTTACAACTAACCTAAAAATAATATAAATCAAGACAACATCCGTTGAAAATAGTTGTCAACAATCAGAACACAGTGCGCTTGCGTGAATTTTGAACACCAGTTATGGTAACGCTAAGACGAGAATTTTTCTTCGCTAGTTGGGGTAACGCTATGCAGATTAGAAATTTTTAATTTCCTGTATTCGGTTTTATTTTAATTCAAAAGTACTTCAGAATGAATATGAAAGATTGATTAATTAACAATCTTTAATTTTAAATGCATCAAACATTAAGAAAATATACAGAATTGTTTGGAATAATCGGTCGAAAAATGTTAAGCCTAACGTCATTAGTGTGGGAAAAAACTGAATCCTTACTCATTTGGCGGTGGGGAAATAAAGATCTTTTGGTGGGAAAGTTAGATTTTAATTAATAATTACAATTCTAATTAAAAATTCATAAAAAGGGGCCCCAGGTCTCTCTCTCTCATACACACATAAATAAACATTGAGCTTTATTATAAGTATAGATAAATTTTGCTGGAGAAAAGGAAAAAAAATACAGGAGGCAGAGTTTCGCTCGGCAGTTTTTTATAAAATCTGAGTTTTTTTTCGGACAAAATATTTAGATATGAATCACATACAGATTACTTATGAAAACTTTTCATTCTTACTTGCCTATAATCTGGTCATTTAAATAAAAAAAATTTAAAAAAATCATGAGTGCTCTTAGTTTAACATGTTATTAGAATTGAATTACTGCTATTGGATGTGAGCCGAATGTATACGTATTCAGAAAATGCTATATAGCGCCATCTCGCAAAATTCCGAGTTAAAAGTAGATTATAATCCTATGGTAACAATGCAAGTGCTACAAAAATTTGCAAGAAGGCGGTATATGACACTGTCAGGATGAGAGCAGATAGAAAAAGGCTTTAATATATATATATATATATATAATAAAAATATATAAAAAAACACTTTTTGTTTGTGTGTATAAAATTGCGTTTTTTTAGAAAAGACACCTATATAAATAAATTTAAAAAGCTTATCTACATATAAAATTTTATGCAAATCGTTAGAGCATGTTCCGAGATAACGAAATAAATTTATACAAGAATTTCTGGTTTTATAGTTTATAGATATTATTATCTTTCTTTTAAATACTTATAAGTGTACCTTATTTATAAACCTTGTTTTCATTATAAAAAAAAAATTAATTTAATATTTTTTATACTTGTTGTCTAATTGCAATAATTAAGCAGCTTGTGTTGTATTAGCATATTTTAAGAATTCCAGGGATTAAATTTTTTCTGAGTTTGCGTCATTTCTCTGAGTTTAAAGTTTTTCAGAATTCATTCATATTGGTGAACTAGTTTAATATATTTTTTTAACTAACTGAAAGCGGGTGATGTGTATATTGCCCAAATTACTCTATATAGCAGACCGTTAGATTTAACACACTTGAACTTACTTGTAGGGTAGAAAGTGTTTAATTTAAAAGGGTTTTTGTCTGTCAAAATTTTAATCAGTAATTTAATTAAAAATTAATCGGAAATTAAATACTTCTCCTCAATAACTTTTTGTCTATTATTGCATAAAAACTCTTTATTTGCTATTTTAAAATTTAAAAAAAATGTGGGGGGATTTTTACTTCTGTTTATTAGTTTTTTACAGTTTATACAATTTTTTAATATTTTTAAGTATATTTTAGAACAATTTTTTTAATTCTATTGTCTATTGAAGTTATTATAATATGTATAGAGTCAATTTGTGCTAAAATAGTGATACTCCATAGTTTCATGCTTATCTTTATTTCACTATTTCTCGTAGTATTAGAGATCGAGTTTACAAATTTCCAAGAAAGACTTCAGAATCAATGCGATTCTGAAAGTCTTTCTTGGTATTTCTTTTAACTAATAATAAAGGATCATGATTTTAGATGATCCTTTATTCTTAGTTACTTTTCTATCTTTTAAACATTACATTTGTTTTCTCTTTATTCGTTAGAATGAATGTAAATTTCGCTGTTTAAAAATGTAGAATAATTTCTATATACTTTTCATTATATATTTTTATAAATAATACAAGCTATTTTATATAAATAAATAAATAAAATTTCCAATTTTTAGAAAAACTTGACATCCAAAAAATAATCCTTTTCTCTTGTGACAGGAACACAGTTAAAACCTAATTAAATTCTTTTGGAAGTAATTTTACTAATTCTTTCAACTATATGCCCACCTAACAAATAAACTATATCTTCAATATGGGGCATTAATATTGGAAATTAAATGTATATTCAAAAGCGAGTATAAATTTAAAGATTTAAACGCATCTTTAAACTGAGGCATCAGTCTAATCAATCACTCAATTAAACCATTGTTGGGCGAGGTTGCTCAGAATGATGTGTTTTCATTAGCTTTTATGGGAGATATACAACAGCAAATTCTTAAAATGGATATGATAAACATGTAATCGTACATTCCGGGTAATAATTAAAAGAAATTTTTCAAGAGCAAGCAAATGTATTATATATATCCTATTTAGTATGCGCACCAAAACATTTTACTACAACTTTTTACCATTTCCCAATTAAAGAGTTAAGTGTATGGTGCAGGAATCAATAGAGATCTATCAATACTGCTCATTTCAGGAATCATCAATTTAGAGTGATTTTATCCATCAGAAATGATAACACACAGTGAGTAAGATAACATTTTTGGAATTCTTTTTTAGAACTTTTGTTCCATTATGAGCATGTTCTTTCGGTTTTTTTTTAAAAAGTAACACCACATTTCAAAACATAATTTGTATTTTTATTGTCCATATGGCTTGTTCATTTATGATGGACGATACATTCATTATGTCACATAATTCTGACCAAAATCAGGTTTACCGAATTACTATGCTAAAAAAGAAACCCTTCCACCATTTTTTATATTGTTTTTTTTTTTTTTGATAAAATCAATGTCTCCTAGCGGATGCGCAAAAGCACAAAATTTCTTCATATCGGAGATTGTGGCTTCTGATTTTTACGATTTCTTATCAGTTTATCATTAGAAAATATTCAAATCCTAACCAAAAAAGACCTTTACAAGAAAAGAAAAATTAAAAACGGTTAACTTAGGAAACATTTTAAATACGATAAAGATTATACAGAAGAAAACTTTCTGGCATCTCAAAAGAACACAAAATCAAACAAATTGAAAAAAGTTTCACCATAGGAAAATTTTCAAGAAACTACAAGGGTAGCATAAAAATATCAGAATTCTTATTATGTTTACAAAGTATCGAAAACTTTATTGCACGCCAGCAAATTTGTAAGAAACAAGAAAATCAAGAAAAACCTGACTCTAGGCAAAAAAGTAGTCAAACAAGAAACTCAAACGTTCCACTAGTTTGGAAATTCTACAGTTTGGTGTCTTTTTCTTCGATACCGATTTCTTGCGATACCGGTTGTTTATCGATTGTTTCACGAAGAACAAAATATCGATTTCTACATTTTTATATCTTCTTCTCCAGATGGTAGTGGAATTAAACCCGTGCTCTGGTAATGGGTAACATTTCTCATAAATAAAAGAAATGGAATGTTACACGACATATTGAAGATTTTTTTTTGTTTTATTTTGTTTCCCGAAATGTGATTTGCTGGTATTCGATTTACATTCCATATGTATGTTTCCATTTAGTTTTTTTTTCCTTCAGGAAATACATTATTCATAATAACATAGCAGTATAAATTATTTCGCTTTCCTTTGCATTCAAGAAAAATGATAATGTTTCCCATTGAAAGAAATGTCATTTAAAGAATAATTTATTCTTCCTAAAATAATTCCCATTAAAATTGGAATAATAATGAGAACAGAGAAAAATTTGATGATATAAAGGTGAGCAAAAGCAAAAATTTCCAACTTAGGAAGAATGTTTAGTTATTCATCGATGCATGCTATATAAATCGACAGCTTGAAAGAATATCGATCATCAAAATCAAAATTATTCATTATTTTAATCTAACAAGAAGGGATTTTATTTTAATTTTATTGAATGAATTTTTTTTTACATACTGTTAAAGAATTGATGGATACACTGCAAAATTATGTAACAGAATAATGACAAATAATATATTCTAACGTATTCTAACATGCTATAATTTTTTTTTATTTCACAACATTATTATTCCTTATAATCTCTTATAGTTAGCTGTATAATGCTTGATGATGATTTAATGAAATAATTTCATTTATTGCCAATTTTATTACCTCTTCTTATAATAAAGTTTTTAATATGTAAGAGAGAGATCTTTGATTTAGAGCTATCAAACTGTGAATATATGTGCTTTGGTAGGTAAAAGTTTGTGATAATAAAAAATAAAAAAACTTTTTTTATTAGAAATATCGTTTTAGTAATATCAAAATAATTTTTTAAGTAATTTTATTTGTTTTATTTTTATTATATATATTCAAATTTATTTTGCAACAGTATTTCATACTTAAAAAATCAAACCGTTTTTATTTTTTCTATAAATATTTCATTAATGAAATAATGCAGAAATGATTTATATTTCAATAATAAGTACATTTTCGTTTAAAGTATGCTTTTAATGAATTGGATTTATATACAATTAAGATTTAACTACACAGGACCAACTAAGCAATGATGAAACACGTCAAAAGTGCGTTCATTTTTAAATAGATTCAGCAAGACAGTTTTTATATTAATTAAAATCAAATCACTTCCATTTCAAATTCAAATTCAAATTTTATGTGATATTATTAAAAATTGCGAATATGTAATATAGAATGTGCAGAATGACATAAGGCTTAAATATAATGTTCCTCCTATGTATCTATCAAAATTTTAAAGTTACTTTGTTGAGAAAACTATTAAAAGGAAGATATGTAAAATATTTAATGTTAAAATATTTACAATAAACATTCGTGAACCATCTTTTGTCAAATGCAGCTAGTAAAGAATTATTTACAGAATAAAAAATCTCTTATCACAATACTTTGGAATGGGAAAAAGCATGATACATCAATCGAAAATTCTCAGAAAGCTGAAAATCATTTTATTTTATTTCATTTTTAAATTTATGTTTTAATGTATTGAAACATCCAATAGAAATGTATTGAATACTTTAATGTATTGATAAATTGAATTTTTTACTGTATTAAAACATTCAATTAAGTCTTTTTTTTCGATTTTTTAAAATTAAGTTATTATATAGTCAGTTTTGCACCGATTAAAACTCTTATTAATTTAACTGGCATTATAAACCATGGTGAATTAAGTATAAAAGCTCAATAGGAAGACTTTTTTTTCAGTGAAAAACTATTGACTTATGATTTTTTAGAAAATAAAATTGAAAGTTCAAAAGAATGTAACAGTTTGATATATATGATTTGATAAATTAGTTTAATTTAATACAGTTGGGCAAAATTTCAGTAACTAATTTCAGTTGATGGCCATTATGTAATGAGAGATTTCACATTATGACAGATTTTCGAAATTATCATACCAAAATGTGTTGTGTGTTGAATAACTCCCTAATTAATGGATATGCTACCTAATTTTACACATAAATTATTCTGAATTTTTTTCTGCAAATCTGATATATTTTTAGATTAAGTAGTTTTCAAAATCAAATTTTTACGTTTATAAAACTACATCATAATATATGAATTTATGACTTTAAATTAAGCTAAATTACATTAATAATGTGATATATAATTTGCAAAAACTTCTTTGTAAGTTTATAAATTAACTTAATAATGGACTTAAATTCGAAATTGCAATATATAAAGTAAAAAATAATAGAATAGCTGATAAAAATAATAATGAAGACATACATTTAGCAATAAATTTAGTTATGTTAAATTTCTTTTTAATATATCTTAATAAATTTATAGCTGTTTTTATGTTGAACATTAAACAGAAACATTTACATTTAAAAGAAAAAGGTATTCCGACAAATGTATTCCAAAGTTTTTATTTCTATTCAACAGGCGAATCAAATATTTCGTATATTTCCATATCTATATATACACGCAAAAAAAAATCTATTTTTTCTTTAAAAATATAACAAATGATAGATAAGGAAGAAATATTACAAATTTTCATTTAAAAAAAACCTTATTGAATAAATACATTATAAAACGGGGAAAAAATTATATTCTCGATATAAAGATTTTATTTTTCCAAAATGCACAAAGAATAAAATTACTATAGATAGATTTAAAAATCGTTTGGCATTTTGCCATTTTTGTTTTATATCTGGAATCTACCATTTTCAAAATGTTTAAAGCAGCATCAAGTGCTGAGGAATAATATCTCATAAATTTAGACTACTATATTTCATACAGAATCATTTTGTTGCTAGCCATGCATCAAAACATAAATGTTAAGATCGAAAAACCTTTATAATAAAACGGTTTGCTTCCAAAAATAAACAATAAACGAAGATGAAAGAAGAGGCTGTAAGATAAGATATCTTGTAAGAAATACATTAACATCTAATTCTCAATCCATAAAAAAATGAGGCATTTTTTCCGTTTCTGTTTGCAATAATTTGATTGAATTTTGATTTTTGGTGATTTGTTGCCGTTTCGAACTCTGATTGCAATAATAGCCCTTAGAATTTTACCTATATTTATTTAAGTTAGACCATAGCAATTTAATCAATGTGAACAAAGTTTATTAAGACAAAAATTTTAAAGAGTAAGAAATACATTAGAAATCTAATGAACATAAATATCGAAGTCCGACATGAATTTAGATAATAAATATTTTAAAAGAACTCTTAGAACAGACATCAATCTATAAAAATATAAACAAAAATGACTTTGAAAATTTTGCATTTATTATATTTCAAAATTCTTGAAAATATTAATTGCCTAAAATATTTTTACTCAAAAGATTAAGAACGGTGATGTAGAAAATATATTGTTTATCAAAACAAGTGGGAAAAAATTAGAGCTTTTCTCTACGAATTATAAATATTGTGGATTATTATTATTATTATTATTTGCATCTGAAAAGGATGCAAGTCTCATGTGCGCACTAGATGTGAAAAATAAAATCTGCCATATTCGTTATTGGTCGAGAGAAATTCCAATTTTTTTCTTTCTCATGTAAAAGTTGGAAATTTGATATAGATGCTGCTGCTTGTTAAGCAATGACGTTTTTTCTTATTTATGTCATTGATGATGATTTGAAAGAATTTTCTGCATGAAAAGTTTATGGGCAGGAATTTCTTCTTTTTCCCCAAAGAGATGAAAAGTTTTGAAAATACCAAATTCCATTCCATCCTAATAATTCCAAAAAGAAAATATGCTCTATAGAACACAATTTTTAATGAAGTTTAAAAAAATAAAATTCCTTCGAACTGATTTCTTGTCATATTCTTAGCATAGAAAATAATGATTCTCGTTAGAAAAGTGAAAAGCATTTTCTAAAATTCAGGAACTAAATGAAAATTCTCATAAAATTTTTGAATAATTATTAAAGGTCATTTCCAATATGAAAATCTGATACTTGATTGGTTTAGACTAAACTCTAGAAAAAGAATTCTTGAATTTGTAATAATTTTTATTATCTTACTGAAGAAATATATTGAAAGGATGGGTAAAGTGATGTTAATCTTAACGGATTTTGGATATTCAAGCATCACAATTTAAAAAAAGGAAATATATATATATATATATATATATATATATATATATATACACTGGTGTGCAAAACTTAAGCAACAGATATGTTTTTTGCCATAACTTCACGAGAAATCATCTGAGAGACATGAAATTCAGAAATGAGATACAGCATTTTGTTCTGAAAGAATGACGAAAGCATAGTAACGCAGAAATGAATACAATGCATACATTATGGAATCAAACAAAAAAAGGCTTTATTGAACTCATAATATCGTTACACATGATTGTCTGTCCAAGAGGAAGAACAGCAAGCAGATGTTCCTTAGTATGGGATATTCCCTCCCCTTACTGAAATGGTTGCTTCGCACCGTCTCCCCATACTCAGCACCAGATTGTCCAACGGTTCTTGAGGTAAGAGTGCCCATTCCTCAATCAGCATCTGTTTAAGTTGTCGGGTGTTCCCAGGAGGATGTAATCGTGCCGCAAGGCGTCTCCCCAAAGCATCCCACACATGTTCTATCGGATTTAAATCAGGGGAGCACGCCGGCCAATCCATTCGAGTGATATCTTCACTTTCCAGGAGCTCCTCAACAGCATGAGTCCTGTGTGGCCGTGCATTGTCATCCATAAAAACGAAGTCTCATCCAATGGCACCTCGGAACAGACGCACATGGGGAAGGATCACCTCCTGACAATAGCGATCTCCAGTTACAGAATCTGTGTCGAAAACGTGGAGCTCAGTCCGCC
>JAPMOR010086623.1:17703-76585 GCA_026543865.1 Argiope aurantia
ATATATATATATATATATATATATATATATATATATATATATATAATATTATAGTAACATACTTTTGTTTCAACCTTGAGTTTTGATTATTTGCGTACAATACATTTTCACCTCTGTGAGTTACCGTATTTTTGTGTTACTTTATTTATTTATCATTTCGGGAATATTATAAGTAAATGCATGAGTGAAATTTTGTCTCTTAAGTTTAAGGAATATCCTTTGTTACAGAAAATCCACCCAGTGAGTACATTATTATAAAAATCAACAAGTTCGATAATTCTACTAAGACACAGATATAGAAACATAATCGAAGCATTCATAAAAGTCGCTACTTGTAGAAATCAACAACATACTTACAGACAGCAAATCACTAGTAAAAAAAGCACAGCACCTTACAAAGTGAAGCCAAAATAAAGCAACCGAAGAATTCTATCCCTATTAAGACAGAGTAGGGAAATCACTCAAATAACTTCACTTAATTTTACCTCTCGTTTTATATAGATAAGATATATCTCTGATAACAGAGAAATCTATTTTCTATTAGAAGATACTTTTTTTTGAGATACAGCATTTTGCATTTGAGATACAGCATCTTCTTGAACTATTAATGGATCTCTAATCCTAAAAGAGATATCGTTTTAATTCCAGCACATTCGAGAACTACATTTCTGTCACCAACTGATCACCAAATTTGTGGCCAAGACAGGGGACATTGACCTGGTATCCATCCAAATATCTGAAAAACTCTGTAGTAGTGGATTTTTCCTTTTATGAGACAAACTGTGAAGGAAAGCCTTTAATTCATGAAAGATATGATTAACTACTAATCGTTTACGAAAAATATGTTCTATTTTCAAATTAAAAGTAATTATTACCGTATTCAAACATAAGCTTGATGGACCATAAGAGTTCGTTTTATATTTACTATTAACATTCCCTATATCGAATTATTGATTGTTGAAGATGTGAAACAGAGCTAAGATAAATTATGATAAGGGAAATTCAAAATTTGGAAATCTCGAAAGATGTTTTCCCCCTGAAAAACACTATTCATTATCCTCTGTTTTGAGTATCATTTTTATCGATAAGAAAAAAAAATGCTGTGGTATGTTTAAATTTCAGATTTCCTTTCAACTGAGCCAGTATTATTCTACACGTAAAAATCATCATGAAAATAGATTATAATATGATAATGTTTGTAGATGGAATACTACTTATGAGTTAAGTGGTGAAAATATCGTTAAAAACATCTTATAGCTAGACTTTTGGAATTAAAACTATTAGATATGGCAGATATTAACTTTTGGTATAAGGTGCTCACGTTTTTCAAAATTTTAACTGTACATTCAATAAAAATCCATCTATGTTGAAAGCTATTCTCCGTAATATCATTCATATTATTGACCATAAATTATTTTTTCATAGCGTAGATATTCAAAAAAATTTCCTGATCATTTATACTGATTTATTTTCTTAAAATTTGTTCGCTAAAATTTATAATTAAAAAAATATTTTTAAGTAAATTTTACAGAAACATTTTTCACTGTTTTAGCTATTGCTTATGCATACGATATTAAATACATTTTTGTACATTTAGCCCCTGATTTTGAATTAATTGATAAAAATATATAGGGACAGACGAGACCAATATTAATCATTATCATGCTATACATGCTGGCGTTCTGGCCAAAGTGTAGCACGTCTTCCCTGTGCTCTGGGCTTCCAGGATTCGAGTCCCGATTCAAGCAGGGTTGTTCTTCCCCCCTGTGTTTTATCTGTGAGGTGTATGAAAGAGCCCCCTTCCTGCCCCCTGTAAAAAGGGGTTGTGCAAGTCATTGTGTGAGTGTCATCTTCATATGAATTAGAAGTCAGACTTCTGCCCTCGGGTGCTCAGGAGTCCCAGAAATTACTGCACAAAACTCGACTTAAACGACAAGTGCATAAGTAACAATAACAACGATATTTTGGACTATAAGCTCGATTTTTCTTTCCGTTTAATTCTGTAGTCTTGTGAAAACAATGTTATTGGTTATTTATTACAAGAAAATTACTTCTTCTATAAAAAAAATTATATTTATTTAGAAAAGTTTTTTAATTTGATAATATAATATTTAAAAAAAAATCCCTATTGGCAAGCTGGAAGGCAGAGATGGATTACTTTTCATCTAAGTTAATATTTTTGAATCTGATTTCAGACAAAATTAGGGCTTGGAAATCCTTTTTTTTTTTTTTACTCCTAATTTCTCAGATATTTTAAATGCAAAAGTTGTTCTTCTTAATGAGATGCTAAGAATTTATTTTTCTATCTTTAATATTAAGTAAGTTATAGAGAAATGAAGATTTCGATCCCCCATTTCCACCCCCTTTGAGCTAAATGGGATGTTTACAAATTCATCAGAGGTTTCTACAAATCTAACAACATATTCCAAGTCGATTAAAATCCAAACGAAATTATTGTAGTTGCTAAATGCAAATATATATATATAATAGCAATAGGTAGTTTCCATATAGGAATCTACCCGACATAATATACTAGTTGTAGAAAATTTTTTTTATTCTTTTTCATCAGTTTTTATTGTGTTTAAAAATATTTTCATCTGTTACTAATATTTATTGAAAATTCTGCATTAGACTTACTACTATTATACTGTTCGATTCAATATTCTGAGACGGCCACTTTTCGACGATTCTATCTCATTAAGGGGACAGAAGCGGAGGGATGAGTGCATATCCGGATTTCTTTGTCATTCTTTCACTTTGATTTTCACTCTATTAGATACTTTTTTATTCAATTTTTTTTCACGTGTATGTGAATATCGTATCGTTTCTGACAGTATTATGTTAATTCAGTCTGAGAGTAATCCGAGTTTATTTTATTGTTAAATGTAAACATCCCCTCCTTTCCCTGTTTCTTCTCACCCATATTTTGACGAATTAAACCCATCAGAATGCATGCGCAAAAGCGCGGAAGGTTTTAGAATCCGTTGCCAAACAGTATTATTAAATGTACTAGATTCAAGCACAAGTTAGTATTTTGGGGAAATTTGTTTGACAATAATTATGATTTGCAAAAATTATTATTTAAATTAAATTATTTTAAACTGTAAATTAATGTTAAAGAATATTTGTAATTCTAATCATGTTTTAACAATTCTATATATTTTAAGAAGTAGAACAATTTAAACATAAACTAGAATAAACAGTTTTTCCCATTCAGTCATCTTAAGCGCTTTTTTACATTGCTTCGCAATTCTAAACATTTATCACTTTAAGACTTTAATGTTAAAGAATATTCATGATTCTTTTTTTAAATGTTAATGTGTTAATGTTAAATTTATTTTTAATGTTAAAGAATACTTATGTTACTTCATATTTTAACAGTTTTATATGTTTTAAGAATCGCAGAGGAGAACAATTTCCACCTAAACTGGAATAAAAAAAAATTCCCATTCAATCATCTTAAGAAATTTTTTACGTTGTTTCGCAATTCTAAACAATTTATCACTTGGTCGTCCTCTATTTTTAGTTGTGTCGCATTCTAACCCCATGAAAAAGCCAAGAATGCATATAAAAGTCCTATTAGCACTTCTACGATATTACTCACTCTGCGTGGCATAAGAGTTTTCTAATTACTCTGCGCTCTTTGCTAAACCATGCCGGGTGGAGAAAAAAAATGTCTTTTCTGAAATCTCTGTTGAAAAACTATGTCTGACAGCCATTCGCCGCATAATTAATCAGGAGCCTGCTAGCGATTGTGGTTTTCTTTCGCTCGAATTTGCGATCTAAACAAAGCAAGGGAAACGTTTCAGTCGCACGTCAGAGTTTTTATCATCTTAATGAATTGCCTGTCATTTGTAAAGAGCAGTTGTGCATGGTGGGTTCAGCCGATTTGAATATTGCATTTTTTAAAAATGTACACAATCGAAATGAAATCAACGGGAGTAGTCTATCCGATACACACATACTCCCTGTCGTGTTTATGGTGAGTCGTCTTTGTTGAAATTAACAAATAATTTAATCATATAATTCAATCATAATAGTTCAATTCTTGCAGCTATTTAATGTGTGGTAATTAATGTAATTCAGCTTGGTTTTAAAATTATATTCTAATATTTACACCATATATAGCTACAGATTTTTTGAGAAACATTTACGATTCTTAAAAAAACTGATTATAATCGTAAAAGTGAGTCTATAAAATTAAAAAAAAAGTTCATTTGGCAATTAATATAAATTGCGCATTGAATTTGAAAACACCAAACTATATTCTCACCAGCTTATGACGAGAGATTAATAAATTAAAATCAAGAGTTAAGCTAGTAATGTCATTTGAAGATGACGTCACTTCTTAGAAACGCTAAACACTCTCTTATAAATTTATCATCTCTTTCTTTCTTCATATAAGAATAATGCTCATTAGGTAAGCGCATGAACTAGATGAGTGTTCAGATTTATTTATTTTTTTATTATTATTTTCTGACTCCTACACATGAAAGTTTTTGCTTTCTAATGTAGTGAAAAAAACCGAATATGTCTTTTGAAAGCCATTTTATTGAGCAAATGAAATCAGAATTTGATGTAATTAAAGTACAGTTTTAAGACTAATAAGAAGCATAAAATTTCATTAAGTAGTTTCATTTTTCAATTATTTCTCCATTTACGTTCAAGTGCATTTCAAGATTGACAGATGATTAATTGCCTGATATCTTATGGCTCAAAATTTAATTCAAATCTGTACTTAAAATAAAAAAAAACTGTATAATAAATTTTATTTATCTAAATTATTGTATTTCTCAGTTATTGTGTTCAATTATATCTGGACGAGCAGACAAACCGTCTTTGAAATTTGATAAATACCTTCAATGGTGGTTCACAGACCATGAACTAAATTTGTTCTGTCTCAGTCAAAGCGTGTTTGCATTAGTGTGTTCACTCACAAAAAACAGACATTATTACAAAAATGTGCTTTCCGACCTGAGATACGTTTGAAATGTGGATTCATCCTAATTTCGACTACCAATTTTTTAGACGATTTCAATAATTTTCTCTTCTTTTATTGCTTATATGGAAAGGCAAATTAGTTTATCTATTTAGATAAGATCTCTTTTAACCCCTAAATCAGAAAATACAACCATTTCTTTATATCATTATAGACTGTCTCTAACGATATAATTCTGCTGTCGATAAGGAAAGATCTGCCTATAAAGATTTTTTTTGTTTTGTTGGAATTGCTATTTACTCCATTTATTTTAAATATTCAAAAATAATAATTAGGTGCTATATGCATCTGTACATAAAGATAATTTTACCTATTTAGAAAGTTCATACAATACAGTCCTGCTTTTACTGTCGTTAGAAAACGACACCTCATGGTCCAGTATGAGAAATATCATTGGAATCGACGATAATAAACAAGATTTATGTCTTTTATTTAGATAGCATGTAATAAACAAGATCTATGTCTTTTATTTAGATATCACGTAAATAGAGATTAAAATGTGCACAAATGATTGCTGCCTGTGATTGTTAACTGGGTACTGCCGAAACTGTTTATTTTGTTTCGCAACTGAACAAACAACAATAAACTGGCCATTTATTCCGCAAAATTCGTTTTTTATGAGTTAAAACCTTAAATATATGATAGAGTTGCACAAGGTATTTGTAGAAAACCTCCAGATAACTGAAGAAAATGATAAAGTACTAAAGCAAATCGTGGCTGTTAAAAGGCAGGACAAATAACAGACAATGACAGTTTAAAAAAAGGAAAGGAAACAAACGAAAATTCTCTGGAATCAAAGAAAAAGTGGAAAAGAGAAAATGTTGTAAATGAAGATGCTGATGATACTGTCCTAAGATGTTCTACAAGGTGATAGGGTGAAACGTTTCAACCGGTAAGTCCTTAATTTCTGAAAAAAGCAAGAAAATTCACATCTTTATTGAGAAACAAAAACTGTAAAGCTATGAGAGAAGTCCTCCCTTTATCTTTTTAACAATTTCATTGTCTGTGAAAATTTGAACTAAAATTTTCAGTTCCAATTTTTTTAAGTTTAAAATAATTTAGTTTATAGGATGTAATTTTATATCAGCGAGTTCTTGCAAGATGAAGCACTTAGTACAATAAAAACAATTAATATAATTGTGCATGAATGCATGCATAAACATTGAATGTAAAAATGCCGAAATAATCTATAATGAACGATAACTTGTCTAGTACATTATTTCTCTTCTCAGTACTTACAATATCGTTATAATTATATTTTACTGTAACTGTTGATTTGTTTCAAAAAAATTTATGCACTTTCGTTTGGCATGTAACGAATACTAAATAAAATTTTAATTTGTATACCACTAAGGCATAAAAAACCTATATTTTAAAAACTTATCGCATAATCGCTTTTCTAAAATGAAAGTTGTATGCCAAGTGGTCTCTTTTTTTATCGCATGACAAATACGCAAAATCCAAAAATTATAATTGCTGAAAAATTCGATATATCCAGAATTTTATTAATCTCTAACTTTAGATCTACCTGAATATAAAATACCCGATTTATTTAAGTTAGAATTATATGTTTTCATTGTATGTTTGCGTGAAATCATAATAATTTGGTGATTTAAATTCGATATAGTTTTTTTTCAAAAGATACAATGAATTCCAAAAGCATTAGAAGTAGAAGATATATCAGTTCGCCTGTACCTTTCTGTGAATGCGAGCGAAGTAAAAAAAAAAAAATGCATATATTTTTGCTTTTAATCTTTACATCAAATGTATATATATGTCTGTGTGTTTTTGAATTTAATCAAAGAAATTATATAATATACCTGCGTATTGTGTCATATTAAGATGATAATTAAACCGCTGTGGTTACTTTTTGTATTTTTAAGATTCTCGAATTCCCTTGGCAATTCAGAAGAACACGAAATTAATGGTTTTCCTTGGCGATTTTTAGATTCTACCAAAATTGCCAAGCTCCGTTGTGTGTGTGTACGATACCAATATTTCTCTAAGATGAACGCATTCCTTAGTGAGTTTCGAATTCCGCCGTTCAAAACTCCGAGTTGCCAATAGTGAAATAGATAAATTTCCATTTTTTTTTTTTGTAGGGGCGTAAAGCAAAGAAGTACCCAGGCAGAACATTCTCTTCTCGACTTTCTCACATGCTCAAACAATATATTTCTTTCACTTCTTTTGTCTTTACAAAATTCTATATGCCTTGAACGTATCCTGAATGGAGGGGGCCACGTGGTCTAGGGGTAAGTTCTCAGCCTGGGAACCGAAGGATTTCAGGTTCGGGACCCGATTCCACTGGACAAACGTCGTTTAAGCGAGTCTGGTACACGTTAAAACCGTCCGGGCCAAACGCCCTTCTGCTGGTGTGGCGTGGTATGGAGAGGGTGTGCTAGATCAGGTGTTGTCCTCGTTATCTGATCGTGGTTCAAAATTACGAGTTTCGTCCCAAAATAGCTCTAGTGTTGCTTTAAAACGGGATTTAATTATAACTAAACTAATACTAAAACCTGAGTGGAGGGAGGATTAATAAACTAAGCAAGTCCTCTAATGTCAAATAAAGTCCGAGAGCTTTACCTCCACCCACACCAATACTATAACTCAATGCATAGCATTTTTAGTTTCGAAGAATAATGAAGAAAACCACATAATCCTTTCAGTTTACTTAAATTTTAATACATATCAATAATTTGGGTCACCAAAATCCATACTAAGTTTTCATAATTTATCTAAACCGTTGCTTTTTCAAGTCATTGATTTCGCGTACATTGAGAAGTTTGTCTGTACGTGTACATGTGAACACAATAATTAAATAAGCAGACTCAGGGTTTTCCTATTTTTCGGATATGTCGAAAATGTAATATGTATCTACATTTCTGATGATAAAACTTTATATTAAATTTCATGCATAACATGTGCATATAATAACTTTATATTAAGTTATTATATGCACATGTACACTTACAAACAAATTTCTTAATATAGATTTCATCCAAATTAATAGTCGTTTAATTTTGTTAAATTTCATCTCTTTATTTCCAAATGTTTGCTTTTAGGTTATCTTGTTGATAGACCAACAAACAAGCAAACAAATATAATTTTTTAAAAAAATGCTTTTATAGCCTCAGAGATATATGAAACATAAAGATTCATTAAAATTACCGAGTGTAATCACCAATAAATTTTGTCGATTACAGTAAGGAATTTTTAATATTTCATATAAGATAAAATAAAAAAGCATTAAATTGGATAAATGAGATTGAGTATATGGAGTCCGATTTTTTATTTTGTTTTAAACCTGTATCAAAAATTGAAACCAAAATGATTAATAATAAAGTTTAAAATGATCATAAGCTTTTTTGTTTTATATAACGAAGCTTGAGACAAAAGGAGCCACATTGTAGAAGTATATGAGGATAGTGAAGGATTAACTTCTTCCTGGTTTTCAGTGGCTAAAGAGATTCTGGTTGGAAACTCGATTCCAAAAATGTACCGTCGCTTAAAACAACCTCCCCCCCCCCCCGAGCGCATTAAATACAGCGGGGGTCAAAATGGATGAAATGGATTAAAATGGGATTAAATCGATGGATGGATAATGGATTAAAATTAGGGAAAAAGTTGCTGACTAAGGTGTTGTCCCCTTATCTTCTGAGCATAATTCAAAATTACATGAACCTGTCCAAAACAAGTCTTTGTCTTTCCTCAAACCTAGAGAGATAAATATGAAAAGTTCAGTTATTTTTTTTTCTATAAAAATCTAAATACTCCTTACTTTCTATTACGCAGTGTTATTTGTTGTATATAGAAAATAGCAACTGGTTTCCTTTCAGTGCCATCAAATCATTCACATACGTTGGCATTCTGTCAGAAACCGAAATTCAATATCCCCGGAGAAGAGCTTTGTTATTTTACTGATAGATTCTTGAAGTAAAGAGAATTGCATTCTATTTATTTTATTAGGATTCTCTTCCATTTTGTCTTGCTCTCGAATTCGATCGGTTTTTCGGGTACTCTTAGGTTAGCTGGGCGCAAATGTCGCCAATTGTGAACAAAACATGAATTTGGCGTAAGAAATTCGGTGGAATTCTACATTATTTGGCGATTTTTCGCTTGCGCCCGGCTAACGGATTGTGAACCAAACGCGAATTTGGCAAAATTCTACATTATTTGGCAATTTTTCGCTTGCGCAAGGCTAACGGACCGTTTTTAGATTTAAAGGCAGTGATTCATTCAGGTTTCTGGTACCCAAAGGAATATCTATTATAATGAGAGAAAAATAAAGTAGAAGATATAGCTTTAGGATTATTTGTACAATTTTTAAAAAAAATTGCAATTCTTAATGGCTCTAAGATATGAATAAAAATGCAATTGAATCGCTTTATAACTTAGTTAATAAATTATCGCAATTTTTTTGTGTGTGTGTATGTGTGTCAAATATTTTGGCATTGAAAGTTCGGAAGTTTTATTGGAAGTTTCACCTAAAATTGAAATTATTAGAAAGCATTAACACCAATGCATTGCACAATTTGGTATAATATTTTGATAGATCCAATAATATAAGAAGCATCTCATTATTAAGTTTCTTTAAAACTCATCTGCGGGAAATAAGAAACTCAAGGAAGAAATATTGCACTATATCAAACTAACAACAGAAAACCTATTCAAATTTAGAAACTCCTGTTGTCTGCAGAGATCCAACGATTTTACACTTTAGGTAGCATCTCTTGGAAGTTCATAATCTTAAGGGAAGCTTTGATGAAGGGGTAGAAAAAGAATGATGCGTTTTGTAATAAGATAATTTGGTAAAGCTGTTGGGAAATCTTGAAAGTAGAAAGAAAGCTTACTATAGTGTTAACCGGAATCGAAGCCACTCTTAACATCGACATGTATATGACTCGAGGCAAAAGTTTGGTTTGGAATCGGTTGGAAACATAACTTAATAATAGATTTCAAGCTTCAATATACACATAAATTTTAATTTTGACATAATTTTTATGCATCTTCAATGATAATATCATCGCTAATTTTTCCCCATGCAAAGTAGATAATTAGAAAGCATTCAAATGTCAAAATAAACTAAAAATGATCGTCCATGAATCTTTGATAATTTTTCCGTTTCATGCCTCTTTGATTAAAAAGAAACAATTTTATAATAAGTGGGGTTTTGCCTATTGATCTATTGATAAGTAATGAAACATAATAATTCAAAAACGCGGTATGTTAAATGGGATAGATTATGCATATCCAAGATTTTTTTTTTTGTCAAAATAGATAATTATTATTATTATTATTATTTTGCATGGAGTTTATATCAAAATCGAAGGCTTCAATTGAATACTGAGAAAATCCCTCAGGGCTTTCTGTTCGAATATCGATATGTGTGCAAGATAAATAATTACTCTAAAACACTACAAAATGGATAATTAAAATTCACTGTATAATTTGCTTGATAGGAAAGTGGATCGAAGTCAAATGTTGGACTACACCAACTACAGGATGACGGTTTCTTGATTTGATTGGTCAGGACTATAAAGATAGTATTAACTGAAGAATGAATTTTAGCAATGTGTAATTATACAGAAATTGTAAATGTATTTTTAAACTTGGGTTACATCCATTAAAAGGTGGATTGTCTATCTACATGCCAATGCGTATGTAAACATAATGACTCAAAACTCCATCTAGTAAAATCAATATTTGATATTCGCTTCTTTTAATTAAAATGTTGATTTTTCGATTTTTAACTTAAAAGATATTTGATTCTATACATTGCACTACGAAACTAAATATAAAATGAATTATATTGTATAAATGCATGAGAAATTCTAATGTGGAAAGAATCTGCTTCTCAGGAAAAATCTCTTCTGAAGTATCCAATTGTATGCTTGAAACTTGAAATTTGAATTGTAAAACTTGAAAATGCAAGATCAAGCTCTAGAATGAAATAATTGAATAACCCATAAGTTTCGTTTACACTATATTAAGGATGATCTCATGTTTCTACAAGCATCCAGGATTGTCTATCTACGTGGGTTTCAGTTCTCCCACAGAACTCTTCCTCCTTTGTTGGTGATATGGTCTCTTTACACATTTTTCAGCATTGTTCAATTTGGATGGCTAAAGGAAGCAGTTGTGACATATGCTTCAATGCTTTTAAAAAAAGTAAAAATGGTAAAAATGGTTATGAAAAGTGTGAATTAGTGAAGAATTAAATAGTGAAAAGGAGGAAAGATTACTATTACGGCTGTCCTTCAAAATTTGAAGACAGCAGCGAGCCGTTCAGCAGATACGGAATTTATCAAGGATGTTCATATTGAAAATCCTTGATACAATGTACGCTATTGCATTTTTACTGAATCTATAATATCATCCTTGGCGATTAATCCCTGTCATCTGTCGATCGAAACTCAAATTGAAAATTCGAGTTCATGCTTTAGACGCGTTTATTTCAATAGATTGAAACAAAAATTTAACACAAAACTGCACTGGTAGTCACTTAATCCCATAGCATGCTTTATTTATTTAATTATTGCGTTTTTGATTCATCACGTTTGCATGTCTGAAAATACAGAGCGACAGACCGTCATAATTTTGTTAGATTTTGTTCAACATTTGATAGGCCTATACACTATAGATTTTAAATCGGTGCGCCAAATTTCATCTCTCTAGTTCTCTTCACTTTGTAGTTATCGTATTAACTTATATTCCAATAGCCGCACAGAAGGGCTTCCTCTCAATACATTTTACTCAAATTTTGATAGAACATTGCAAATTTGGTAAAAAGCCGTAACTCAAAGCTTTTTTTAGTTATCTTTGTCACAAATAGACAGATAGACGAACATTTTCCAAAAATGTGCTTTTCAATGTCAGGGAGGATATTTGTCAAAATCTCGAGTTCGAATTTTTTGACAATTGCTATACTTTCTCTATACTTCGCATACAATAAAGTAAAAATGTTTTTGTAGATACTTTTTTAAGAATTAAATATGAACTCAACAAAGGCATTTTATTACCTTCGATGAAAATATAAATTATTTACATACTCAGATGTATATGCGCACAAATTATGTTTTCGATACATCTTACCGAGTATACACATGTGGTGCCTAAACGTTTAATTCAGAATATTCTAAAATGGTTCTACAATGTATATTTTCTACAATGTATGTTTATAAAATGTGGAGGAATGGAAATCTACTTTGATGTTCTACCTCACATTGCCGTAGATGCCAACAAAGCTAAAAGGCCTAAGTCAAAATTCCTGATGGCTGACAAGGTTAAACAAAACTCTAAACAAAATTAATATGATCGTTAACTTGCTTGTTCGGTTTATTACTTTAGCAACAGACTGAAGGCTCCACATTAAAGTAGGTTTCAATCAATCCAAGTAGCAACAGAAAAAAGCATAATTACAATTGTGGAAAAAAGGAATAAACATTCTTGCCTCTTTTCGAACTAATAAAAAAATGACTGATACTTTTATTGTATGGACAGAAATCATGTCTTAAATTATCAAATATCGGGTAAATTACTTATTAATTAACGGTGAAAGAGCCAAAATTGGTCAAATATAGCACCAAAACCAAATTGACATTGTAATATATGAGCGCACTTCTAACTTACGAGAAGAAAACAAGCATATGTTTACGATTTATATACAAAGTTCATGACAGAAACACGTATTTTGTTTTCGCCAAATAATCGCTAATACTTCATCGTTAATCAATAAATAACATATATTGTTGGAGTTCTCTTTCTCTTAAAATATTTTCTTTGAATAGCATTATTGCAAAAAACTTGGTAACATAAAATTTGAAATGTGCTTTCTGAATAGGCGATTTAGGTATTTCTCTATTGTAACGGCTAACAAAATGCGCCAAGAAAAGAGTAGAATTTTTATAATTTGACGGAAAAATTTCGCCAAATTATAAAAATATACTCAATTATGCTATAAGAACTCTATATATTTTGAAGATTGAAATCGGCAAATTGGTGAAATTTTTTTCTTGTTCCTTTTTGGTCGCCATTAAAACCGAATTTTACCGAAATTTATAGTGCTAGCATTTTCTTATTGTTCAAATCTGCCTTAATGTGCCCGTTGAACTTCCAATGCAGTAATCCAAACAGTCAAGAACTACAATTCTTCTGGCAACCGTATAGCTGGTTTGTTTTGCTTACTGGCGCCAACATATTACATTGGCGACTTGTCACTTATTGACATACTTAATGATGTACAAATTATATTTTAACTGTTTTCCTTCCTTTCTTATACTTTTAATAAAAATTTTGATTATTTATGATTCTTACAAAAAACTTTTTCTTTTCAATAAATCCAATCTTATTTTAGAAACAAATATCTTGGCAAATTAGTTTACGTTTTGTGGAAAGCCGCTTTAAATTTCAGTTTTATTGTGATTTCAGTTCCTATGATTACTTTATTATACAATGATCTTGTCTCTTTCATTTTAAATGATTTCTGCTCAGAATTATGTTGATACTTATGTCGTTTCTCTTACTCGCCAAAGTCTTCTGATGTTTCCGTCATTATTTGTCTTTATTATCCTTCTCGTCTGCTTTAGATTTTTTGTTTCCTTCTGAAATTTCATCAGTTTCCTGTTTATCATCAGATCCTGAGGAGTCAATTTCTGTTTTCGTTTTCTCCTCTTTTTCGTTTGAAGGCTTATTCTCAGGTAATGGTAGTTTGTCCGGTTGATTTTCTTCAGTAGCGGACACATGGCCCTGCTGATATTTATCTTTATTTTGATCGTTACTTTTTTCATTTTCTTTTGAAGAAGATGCTTTGAGTTGGCTACCATTATGCTGATTGGCATTTTGTCGATCAGAACTCGCTATATTTCGAAAAAAGTTTGCAATATCTGCCATGCTGATTCCTGCAGATTGTTGTCTTTGCCTGGTATCTCCTTCAGGAGTTTTAAATAAATAGCCCCTCTCAGACGTTCTTGACTGCCCTCTTTCTTCTGTCTTAGTCAAATTAGGATTATTCTGTTGTTTTCCCAGGTCTTTCTTCACTGAATGATTTGTTCCATTTGTTGCAGAATTATCAGCTTTCCCAAAAAGTGTATTCTGAATGGCTTGACCAAAAATTGGCATAATGTTCTTTTCAGTTTTATCTTTTGATGTTGCTTGATCTTTTGAACTTCCTTGTTGTGGACTTTGACCGTCAGCATTCATGCTGTCAGCCTCTTCTCTTCTTTCGGAGAATTTGGAGCTTTCTTCTTGTTGACTCTCATCAGCAATATCTTTCTTTGCCTCAACTTCATTCTGAGCTTTATTATAGTCTGTGTTCTGAGCACCATTTTGATTTTGGTCTTCTGTTATATTGGCCTGTTGTCCCGTCGTCTGAGGCTCCATTGATCCCGAATCCTCACTCGAGTCTTCTCCATGTGACACAACTGGTATTCCAAAAAGAACTCTTAAATGTAAAGGTTCTTCCTCACCTCTTCTCTCAGAAGTTTCATTACCTTCTTGATTGCCAGTGGACTGCTTATTACCTTCAGTAATTTGATTATTGGTTGCTGAAAATTCACTTGTATCGTTAGTAGAATGATTAGCTGAGCATTGATCTTCAGTGTGAGGATCACCTACTATCACGAAAGATGGACCAGGTCCACCCATTCCAGAGCTCCCAGGCATTGGTGAACCACTCAGTAAAAGGGAAGAAACCATACTCTGTATGAGATTACCCATGTCCATGTTTGGTTGTGCAGCTGCTTGGCTTTCAGCTGCCCTCAAATTATTCTGGTATCTTTCATTGTCTGGTTCTAGCTCTAGAGCTTGTCGATAACATCTAGCGGCTCGTCTATGTCTGTTCATTAAAGCATAAGCTTGTCCCTTTCTGGCATAAGCTTTCGCATAGTCCGGATTGAGTAATAAAGCTTGTCTGCAATCAGAAATGGCTTCGAAAAAATGTTCCAACTTGATACGAGCACTTGCTCTGTTGCAGTAATATACAGCATTCCATTGATCCAATTGTATTGCCCTGGAGTATTCTTCTTCAGCTTCGGTATACTGTTCCTGTATCATTTTTGCATTGCCGGACATTTTATGCGATTCAGCTTCCATCTTGTTTTGAATACTAACTGGACTAGCAACTTGCATAAACATGTCCAACAATGGTCTTCGCTGGATGTAATCAGTATTTTCTATATCGTAAGCCAATATTAGACATTCCATAGCTATTTCTAGGCTTTCTCTATCTTCAAGTGATAAATCATTTCGAGTGGTCAATTGATTCTGTAAAAAGTCTATAATTGCCAGGACAAGTCGCCTGGTATTTTCTGAATCTGACATTACCTTCTTGAATTAAATCATTCCATTAATTATTTATAAAGCATAATCAGAAATAAAAATCGATAAATAGAGGAAATAATATCTGTTTACTAACATCAAAATTTTGAAACGTGAAGCTTGTCTAAAATAATATCAACCTTATGCCACACAAAAGTATAAATTATCCTTCAATGATGAAACACGAGGAATTATTTTAGTATAATAAGATATAGTCTATGTTGAAGCTGATATTTTATTAGTGAATAGCACATTGAGGTCACTAAAATGATTTTACGATAGTTAAATATTTCTTTTATATGCACCAAATGCAAAATAAGTATATTTACTATTTTTTTAAATAAACGTTTTTTCATTTCATTTTATATCTAGTTCAATAAATATAATAAATAAATGCTTATATTTATCTTCTATTATTGTGTAAAGATATTGAATTTTTTTTACTAGAATCATTTCACCTTCACGTATGAAATACGTAAAGTATGCTTCACCAATTAAAATCTGAAAGGAATTGCACATTTTGCATTTACAATTCAAAATATGAAAAACAATTCCTTCTATCTGCAGGTAATTTTGCGTTTTTATTTTCTCGTATGAAATGTAAGAAACACAAAGAAAAATTGTTACAATCATCAAAAATGTTGACCTGAAGATGTACAGAAAACAGCATGTTTCGAGTTTGAAAAACACATTTCTGGAATCATGTCTGTTTATGTGCACGATAAAAAAAATGCAGCGAGTTTGAAGAATAGTATTTGGTACATGATCTTAATCTCAACAAAATTTGGATGATATCCTGTCGAAAGATAGTCGGTATGCCTGTCTCCATGCACGTGAAAAACGTAATTGAAAAACACAAATAACTATATGAATGGAATTTGGTATAAGAATTCATGGTGAATCGGAGTTTCTTCGCCAAGTTGCGATAACACGCCAAAGCTGGAAACCTCCAGACTGATAAACCTATTAACTTCCATTTTTATTATGCGCTATGATTGACCCCTCGCTTTTGAACATTTCGCAAAACACGGCGCAAGACCGTTGTTGGCGAGTTGGCGATTTTTGAAAATTGCGTCAAGCAGGGGGTTAAACTCAGGTCGTACCCGAATTTATTTTTATGTGCATAAAATTTGAACTCTTTCATAAGTAGAACCATTTGTTGGCCTGTATTCTCTCATATATCTCAATACGGTAACCCAGAAACGTAACAACTTACATATAAAAAATTTGAATGCTAGATAGTAGCCCACATTTTGCATTGATGGAATCGAAGGCATCTAAAATTCATACTTAATATTTGATGTTATATTACAAATCACCAAGTGCACCATAACTCATTATTATACATGGAAGTCGGGGGGGGGGACTGAAGCTTGAAGGTTTACCACCTTCCTATATGCACCACCACAATTCAATTATGTTTTGAGAGGATGCAAGAGAAAGAATGAGCTGAATTGTTTTACTATACTAAAATATAGAGTAGAGAGCATTTCTCTCAGATTGTTTATATTTATATTTTTGTTTATAATATATTACTCCTGATATTAGAACTTAATAATAATTTAACATATATTACTTTTGCCATTTTTTTTAAAATGAATTTTGTTTCCCGTTTACAACAGTTCGATACCTGTTCCTTGACATATACATTATAATATTTAATTTACTTTCTTTTTATTAAGTGTTTTATTTTTACTCTCTCGTATACGTAGAATAGAAAAAGCATAGTAATCATCAAAAAATCACTTAGAAAAAGCAGAATTTAACATAACTTTTTACTTTCTACTGTTTGAAATATAGACAAAGTATTGTAATTATTAAAAAAAATTCAAAATAAAGATTTTGACGAATTTCTAAGTTTTATACATCCTCAAGTCCGAAAACCACATTTTTGAAAAAATGTCAGTTTGTCTGTCTATGACAAAGATCAATCAAAAACACTTTGATCTAGTATACGGCTTTTTCACTAAATTTGTGGATTCCTATCAAATTTTAAGCAAAATCAGTTCAGTGGAAGTCTGTCTGTCCGTCTGTTCGAATATAGGTTTACACGATAACTACAAAACGAAGAGAGCTAGATAGATAAGATTCAGTACACAAATTTAATATTTATAGTGTAGACATTTGTCAAATTCTGAACCAAATACAACAACGAGTTGATTCTCTGTTGGTCTGTATTTTCAGAAACGTGTAAACACTATAATTCAAAAACGCAGTGTTATAAATATCTCGAATTTGGTATTTAAATTTCAGACTACTAATGCAGTTTTGTGACAAATCTGTGTTTCAATCGGATAAGAAAAGCATGTCTAAAACACTTATTCTATTTTCGAATTCTATTAATGGCATGCCAGGGATTAAACGTCAAAGGTGACACGATAAAAATGCTAAATTCAAGTCAAAAGTTAGTATATCGTTACTGTTGTACACCAATGCCAGGGGGCGCTCTCTGCCATGACAAGTTTAATAGAGAATATGCTAGAAAATGTTGGGAATGCCACTCCCGCTGATTATAATATATTAATTTATTTAAATTATCTATGCGATTATTATACGACGTATTTAGTAAATGTATACAGTTTTTCTGGAAAATTCAGTAAATTAAAGACGGCAGCGCATATCGTAATATATGTTTACAATCTCGCCTTCAAATTTTTAAAGCTAAATTTGTCTTACTGTTTTTCAACATAGTAACAAATATGCTTTTTAAAGTTATTTAAATATTAAAATTATAAATATAACTTAAAATATTTATACGATAACGCCGAATTCAGATATTACGTTAGACGGTTAAGCCTAAGTTCAACCTTTCGCATTTTTATATCTCATTCCTTTAATATCTGAGGATATTAAACGACATAGTTATTTCAATATTAGTCTTTATACTTGAAATCGTAACAAAACGCGTTTTCAACTCATTTGAATCCACCTCCTCATTTCAATTTTCTGTAAACAAAACGTTATAGAAATGACAAGCGCATGTGCATTCGCTTCAAAATAATTACCTTTAGATTATACATCGCATGAGTTAATTTCTTGAATAAGTTGCATAGTTAATTTGTCATTGATAGTTTTTGTTTTAAATTATAGAAAGGTGAGATAATTTTACTTCAGAAAATTAAGATTAATGTTTCTTAATGTTTCAAATATGTCTTCTAATGTTTTAAAATAAAAATTATCCAACTTTATTGAAAGCTTAATAGTTAATATAAAATTCTAATAAAATAATATTTTTTAATAAGAATGTATTTACTTAAGCAATTTAAAATGCCTAAAATAAAAAATGCTATTATTTGGTAGATATCATAATCTAAATCTGTTAATAGACATTTAGCAGACGATTCTTTTTCAGACATTTTGTAACTGCTACTATTTTTATTTAATTAAAATATTATTAAAAGGTAAAATCAAACAATTTTTTTTCTTTGATAAGCATATTTTATCAATATTATTTCGGTTTTTTTTTGTATAGTAGCTAATGATCAATTGTAAACCTTTTGGAATGTGGCAATGGTTTGTAATATATGCTGTTAAGTTGAAAGAATAAACAAGCTGATGGAATTCTAAAATGCTTCGAGTATTATTTTAGTTTTTAAGAATTTAAGATGCTCTGCAAGCTAGTTTGAAGCTTAAGAAAACGAATAGTTTTCTAGAAAGCAGGCAAAAGCTATATATTCATTTATAAAATGCATACCTAAATGTATAATACACTGAAAAACAAGAAAAACTGGTACACCTATCTAATATCAAGTAGGACCTCAATTTCCTTCATGATATTAGGAAGATCCTCAATGAACACATAGAAGTGCTGCGATTAGTATTGTGAAAATTTTATTCATTAATGTTTCGCGTTTATTCTTCTAGTAAAAATTAATCTTTCATTTCATTTATTTAAATTGATTTTTTTTCTGTCGAAAACTTGTTTGTGATTTCGTAGCTTATAAAAACAAACAAACAAAAGTCTGAAAAAATATTTTTTTTAAATTTATTTTTTATAATTGTCGTTTGCTAAACTTTTGCTACGTTCTCTAAATGTTTGAATATTTATTTGTAACTGAAAAGAATCTAATTACTGTGGATAATAATTTTTTATTTCAATTAACTGAAATTAAATAGCAATCATTAGTTTACTTAGGAACACAGGATTGCAAATAAATTTCGGCGGGTAGATAACACATCTTTTTAATTGTTCAATATTTAATGCATACAACAGAGATCTCATTAATTCAACTGAGCCTACTCAGCAATTTCGAAAGCTTAAGAGTATAGAAAATTCTGAAAACTTAATCCACCCCGCATATAGCATGGACATTTTCTATTAATTATAATATAATATCTGGAAAACACGCTTCACTCAGAAGTTTTTTCTATATTTGTAAAATAGTTTTTTTAGGTGAAAATATTTAGATGCGTTTCTCTTATTGATTACATATGAATATTTTTCAATCTTCCTTACATATGAACTGGTTATTTATATAAAAAATATCATGAATGCACTTAGTTTAACACATTATTCGAAACAATCTGCTATATTACACTATTCATTTTATAATTTAACTGCCATTATTTATATTTTTTAACTTACATTCAGTTTTAGCATGGTGAAATGTGTTTTAGATGGCGCTATATGGCACGGAAGAAAATAGAAAAGGGATCTAATAGTTAGATATAAAAAATGCATTTTTTGTGCATTTATCAATTTATATATATCGTTATCAATCGTTATCAATTTATATATATATATATATATATATATTTGAAGCAGAGTCATGGCCGAAGAGATATAAGACACTTTTAATTTTAAACTTCGCTTTATTCCATTTCAGGTGGCATAATTCATATACAAGCAAGAAGCGACGAGATATGTCAATCTACATCACAAAACAAGAGCGAAAAGAGAAAAGAGAGACAGAAATCTTTCCCTGATGTAATATACCATGAGATTCTGATAGGGATTTCTTTACACGTGTCGATTTAGGTAAGGGAATTATAAGCATCTTTTAAAAAAATTGATTTAGACTGACAGATTTTTATCCCTTCACTTTTCAAGCATTTTCACAGAGCTCGTGCCACATTAATTAAATAAAAAAGGTGGAATTGGATCAGGAAATAAGAGAACATTTTAGAATGAAGTTAATATGGGCTAAATTAGATAAAAATTAGGAAATTAATTATGATTTAATTTGGATTTAGAGATATCATTACATATAAATATATACAAGAATAGTTTATTTCAAGTTATAAGATACATTTCGAAGTATAACATACATTCTATCATTTTGAAATAAGACGTTTTTCTGTTTTAAAGTTTTTTTTTCAAGTTAAATTAATATCATACAGTAACTTTAAAACCATAATTGCCAAAAAGTTTTTATTATAAATGAACTACAACTGTATTATACTATAGTCTTCTAATGAAGTTATCTTTTCCAAATCTTACTTGAAAAATGGAATGGTTATTTCAGAAAAATCAAAACAGTTGGCAGAAAAAAAATGCCTTTGTAAGAAAAACAACTTAAAAATGAAATTTGCATCTCATAAAGGAAAAAAAATAGTTGACAAAAAAGAATTTTCCTTTGAGATTGGAAAAAGATTTACTAACTTTTCTTTTTTTCTCTTTTTCAAACTTTTTTTGAAACTTTAAAGAACTAGTTAATAAAACCCATTTCGGAAAAAGAATATTAGGAATATTAATACTTCTAATACATTTGAAAAATTCGAAACATTCTTCTTTCTGCAATTTTCAGTTTCCTTGATGAACTAAATCGCATTTTCCTTTGATATTTAAAATCTCGAAATTCTTAAAAATCTTCGCATGAAGATAAGAATGCTTGCAGAAAAATGAAATGGCGAAGGAAGAAGCGAAACTTCTACTTCGTAAGAAGTTAACCCTAACGAGGTATTACCATAAATTCCATCAAGCGAACTTGGCGAGTATCGATCGACACGAAACGATTTATCGATTAATTGCTATCTCTTTTGTTTCAACGCTTGTCACCGCAAAATCGCCATCACAGCGCGAAGAATAAAAAAGGAAACTTAATAAAGAACATAAAATGAACTAAAATAAGCCAAACCCATCTAAAATTAGAAATGATGAAAATAGCTTTGGCGCTAAGGTACATCTAGATTCTAATAGCTTTTTGGGGGAAAAGATAGTAATTTTCCAGTTACTTTCTCGCAGGTCTTTTTTATCCGCTCTTTTATTATTATTTATCGTTTGCTGGTTGGCAGCTGAACTTTTCGTGCTAACTTATCAAGCGGTTGGAATGAATTGTTCTTTAATGGTCCATGTTCTTCCTGACATAGCGTTTATCGATAAAGATTCCAATCGATATAAAGAGCATAAATCTTGAATAACACAATGTTCTCGAAATCAATTACCGTTAATATCCGTTTAAACGCGAAGAACTGTTTTCAATGCATTCTCTGTTTGTTGACAGAAATGGAACAAACCAATACTTGAAGGCATTTGTTTTAAATTTGACTGTGATTATAGAGTTGCTAGTGAAACTCTAATGGCTAAAAGCTTTTACTCCTGTAATTGGCATAACAATCCTAATTGTCTTAAGAATGTATTGACATTCCACTTAAAAATTAAAGTAGATGAGTATTATTTAGCAGACGGATGAGGGTTTCAATATTATAATTTTTCCGAAATTTGTATTGTTAAAATGCCAAATGTGCACTTAGTTGACATGTAACACTTTCTTTACTTTTTCAAGGAGGAAAAGGGAAGCAATGTTTATTTTAATAAGGATATATGATTTACCGATTCTATTCTTGCTATTTATGCTTAGTTTTAAAACATGGCTATTTATATAATTACTAGAAGAATGAAGAAAATGAAATGTCATCTTTATAATCAAAATACAGCGTGTACATTTATTTATTATACCATCAGTTCCAAATGGTTGAACCGATTTTCATAATACTTGGTACGCATGACGTTGGTAGTATGGAATTAAAACTATTAAATGCAATTAAAAAAAGTGAATTTCTATGAAATTTTATTTATATAATTCGATTCCTCAAACTAAAAATATAGTCGGACTAAACATTTTAATAAATCCTCTTCTCAAAATTACTATCTTTAAGATATACAGGTGGTTATCAAAATAATGGAAACACCTGTGAATAAAAGTGATATTTTTAATGAGCTTCGTAAGCATTAAAATATAATAATAGCCATCACTATTCTGGTAATATGTGTTAGCTTTATTGACGTTTTGAAATTCCTGGATTTTTTTCTTCAATAGTATAAAATGTCGGACCTCTCAGATTTTCAGAGACCAAATTGTCGAAGTCCATTTAGCTGAAGCAAGTGTGACCAAAACATCCCAAATTTTAGATGTTCTAGAGATATGGTGTCTAAAGTCATGACAGCAAACACACAGCGTGGCAAGACAAGCTCAGCAAAGCAAAATAGTGGGTGGAAAGAGAAGCTCATTAAGAGACCGGCGGGTATTGAAGTGTATTGTAATGTCTAAAAAGCAAACAACTGCAGAAAAAGTGTCCGCAGAGCTCAATACCCATTTGGATTCTCCAATGTCAGTGATTACGATTAAAAGGAATCTCTATAAACAAAATATTTATAGCAGGGCAGCAATTTCCAAGCTACTTGTCATAGATATTAATGGTAAACGTCGTCTACAGTGATGTAACACTCACAAAACTTGGTCGATTGATAATTGGAAGAAGGTAATATGGTTTGACGAGTAGTGTTTCTAACTTTTCCCTGCAACAGGAAGGGTGCACGTTTGTAGGAAACCTGCACAAGCGTATGGTCGTGATTGTCACCTTCCAACTGTCAAGCAGGGAGGTGGATCTGTCATGATATGGGCAGCCATGTCGTGGTTTTCTGCTGGACCAATCGTAACACTGAAAGGAAGGAACACTGGGGAGAAGTATAGAGAACTTTTATCTGACTACGTCCATCCTATGATGCAGACTTTGTTTCCTGTAAGAGGTGGAATTTTCCAAGATGATAATGCATTTATTCATGCAGCGAGACCTGTCCAATAATGGTTTGATGAACTCGAGGATAAAGTTAAACATCTGCTTTGGCCCGCGCAGTCACCCGATCTCAATATAATTGAACCGTTATGGTCTATCCTCAGCCGGCATCTTTCCCCGATACTTCACAATATCTCCAGGAAGAATTGTACATTATTCCTCTAAACACTATTCAACACTTGTATGAATCGAAATAATATATAAATCTAGGCTTGTTAAAAAAGTTATATTATTGAAAAGTTTTCAAATTTTTAAGCAAGTGCCACAAGTTTGTATCCGACTGTAAAACCTAAAAGTTTATCCCTGCATTTAAAGAATATTTGAAAAAAATAAAAATCCCATGCATTATTTTTCTTTCAATTAAATGCAAAAATTAACGTTTTATGAATTAAAGTGCGAATTTATCGTTTGATTTTATTTAAATTGGAGGGGAAAATTGGCTTAATTAATATTGGATATAATGTCTTGTCTACTGCGCATTTAATAATCCAACTATAACTATTAATTGAAGACAAAAAACAAATTACAAACAGTTTTTTAAATTGTATTTTTTGGCATTAGTGTATTAACTGCATGCCATTGGCGAACTTTTCGATTAATTACATGCCATTGTGAACATGAAAGACTAACATGATATCTTTGGCGATTATTCGCTATGGTTTATAAAAACTCGCCGCCTTTGGCGACCAGCCGGTTCGTCAGTATTACCACTCGCAACAATTTTCAATTAAATATTTTAAGTAACTGGTCTCTTAATAGATTCTCAAACAAAACATTTTTAATCTTCAAATTTTGATAGTCATACCAAACTTATACTGTTGTTTAGATCATTTCGTTCAATTTGCTATATATATTTTGCTAATTTGTTGTCATTTCCTGTAAAACTTCAACTTTAATTTAAAATGGAAATGATGAAATTTCAATTAATATAAAGATATTTTTTTAATAAAACCAAGCGTTTTATTTTATTTATCAACTTTATTGTTATTTATTTATTATTATTATTATTGAATATGAATATTGCAAACAGAATCGCTCGGTATTTAAATCTTATGTGAACTACTAAATACTTTTCATAATTTATGTAATATCTCAAAGAATAATTCAACAAAAATTTCTCAGATTCAGCATAAAATTCAGTTTTTAGTTTTGCTTTCAAAAGGATTGAAATGAAATCAATAAAAATATTTTGTTCCGGTCTATAAATATATTTCTAAAATTATGAAGTCTAAATTTAATGCAGTAAGGTATCATATTCTGAGAAATATTCTGGACACACAAAATTTTAAATAAATGAATGAATGTTTCTATTTTCCACGATAAACTAAGACTTATTTATGAAGTTTTGAATGTTAAAAATTTTGAAAAACTCAACATTTTCATAATCGTTGGCCAATTAATCTTGAGAAACCTGCGCGCTGATTGACGTATTTTCTTTGAAACGATCGATGGAAAATCTAAACTTATCCTTTTTTTTATTGAATAGTGATATTCAAATTTTCATAAATCAGTCAGTTTAAGTGATTGATTTAGTTAATTGGAAATTAACTTTTTTTATTTAAAATATTAGTGTTTCAAGAACATTTTGTTATTCGTGATGTCCACAGCAGAAGCTTTATGTAAAATCAAAAATTCATTATTTCTTAGAGCATTTATTGAATCAAACTACATAAAATATAATCATTTTCCATTTAGACCATTTTAGCAGATCTGTGTCTTACTAAAGGTTTACAAATTATCTGTGTGGTCCTGATTTGAATGGATATCCTGTTCATATTAAACAAAACTTGTCTTAAAATATAACTGATTTATTGGATTAATAATATAGATAGTGTAAAAGATCATGAAATAATTTTTCTTAAATTTATTTTTTGAAAAAATAATATTTTATATTTGTTTCGTTTCCTACAGACACGTGTCGAAAATTATATTTTTGCAGATTTCATTTCCAAAAAGATTTAATTTATTTTTAATTGGAGCTTTAATCAATGTGATGGCAACACTTTGAAAAAAACTAATTTTTTCCCATGAATGCGAAAGGTACTTAATTTTAATTTTTATTTTTTACGAAAAAAATTATTGAAAAACATAGTTAAAATATTTCTTTAAAAATTCATTAAAAATAGAAATTTAATTTTAAGGTTAAAACATTGGTATTATTTAAAAGATAAATTTTTGATCTGTAACTTCATGTAAAAATCTTGTTTTGTGCGGTAATATGTTCGGAAGTTATAGCAGAAACACGCCAAAGTTTCGCTTAATTTTTAAATAAATAAAATTCTAATTAAAAATTCGAAAAAATAATCAACAAGTGCACATTCCCGGCCTTCAAGGTATACACGTCGCAAATTTGGTATAACTGTAGGTTGAATGATCTGGCCTGTAGAGCGCCAACACACACACACACATTGAGCTTTATTATAAGTATAGATAACGGGTGGCTTTTTTTATTACATTTTTTAAAGTAGTATACACAACAAAGCAAATGACCATCAAATTAAAAAAGCTTCTGAATAGCTAGATTATTTAAGCTGATCTTTTAGTGCTAGAAAAATTTAAGCTGATCATTTTTGTATAATGCTATTAAATCTTTGTCTTTCTTTATTTTTATTTAAATAGTTATTTTAAATTAAATTTATTAAATATTAAATTATTAATTTATTCATTTCTTTAGTCCATGTACAACATTTAAACAATTTCAAAATCAAAGGTTAAAGATTTATTTCATTTTTTTTCAAAATTGGCAACATAAAATATTGATGTTGAAGCCGTCTAATTTATCCCCTAACATTGATGCGATTGCAACTATAGAAAAATTTTAAATACAAAATACTGAATAAGGTGCTGTTTAAGCAGATTTGATTTTTTTTCTTTGTCTTTAATATTTAATTGCATTTTAATTGAATATTTTATTTTCTGTAGTAATGAGCATCCAAACTTGAAAATTAATTTCAATAAAGGATAAGGATTTTTTTTTTTGAAAAAGGGAGCAGATAAGCCAACTACGTCTTAATCTGATTTAGTAGAATTTTAATACATCTGACAGGCATTAGAACAATTAAGTACATGTTGTTCGAAAAAAAATCAAGATATTATGCATTTCTGTTAATAAAACAAAGTTAATAGTTCTGTTAATAAACAGATAATAAAACAAAGCAATTAAAATGGTAAAATAATTAGTTCATTCTTTTTCTTTCTTACCTTATTTGAAATTAATCAATTTACGTGAGATTTATTTTGCAGTTAAAGATATTTTTAAGGAAAGCTTTTTTTACTATATTCTTTAAAGTCGTAAATTATTTTTTAAAATACTTTTTCTTTAGCTAAGAATATCTACTTAATTTTTAATCCAACAAAAAAAATCACTAAAAAGGTATAAAAAATTAAAAAATAAATATGAAAATTAAGCACATGCCGAAATTTCTCGACTGCTTAAACCAAATTTCATTCAAAAAGACTAAATTTCGACAAGCTCAGAACCAATGATTACATTTGATAAACAAGATTTTGTAAAAAGAGTTCCAAATACATGTTGTTGCCGTCCAGGGAATCGGGTTGCATTTCTTTTCAACAAATTGTTTTGCGAAAACTCAAAATCCTAATTGTAAATGATACTGGAAACAATTAACAATCTTTGAGCATTGTTGAGATTCATAGCAATTAATGTTTACTTGCTTTAATATGTATTCCAATCCAACGTAATTTTCTTTCTCAAAACGGAAACCATCTTTTATTCAAGACAAAGGAAAAAAAATTATGTTTTAATTAATTATAGAATCTAATTAATGAATGCGCTTTGACGTATGAGCAAATAAAAATTGTTCCATTTCAAAGTTTGAAGGACTGTTTAATTCCGCTTAAAATAATTGCCGCATTTTTGCATTCTTAAGGTATTTGTATTATTTAAATGGAATTTATTTAACGAAGTCATTTTTACCATCTTAATTATAAAGTCTCGAAGCAGTTTGATGCGATTTTTCCTTATGCAGGCGGCAGGAATTTGTAATCAACTTATATAATCATTGTTTAATTCGAACTTATTTATTACAAATGTTAGAATCAGAGATGAACTTAATATATTCTGAATTTATCAAAAAGTATTGATACTGTGAATAAATATTATAAAAATAATTAATAATATGTATGAAATTACTTAAAGTATATTAAACTTTCATAACTCATATGACTGAACACAAATATATATGCATAAGAATTGTTCAAAGAAGCCTGAAACAAGAAGCGTTTGAAAGTTGTTATGTGGGAATCTTTTCTGAACTCTGAAAGCCAAGTTAACGCCAAATTGCAATAACAATTGATGAGTTATAGTTCAATTCCCTAAGTTCCCTTAAACCAGTATATACGCAATAAAATTAATTAATCCAATATATCATCCACACGTTTATAATAAGATTTGCAAGTTCAGTAAAGAACTTGATGGAAAGTACATATTTGTTTATGAGCACAATAGATCACAATATTTATTGTATATATTATCTGTAGATATTTTTCTAAATAGGCGAGATTTAGACAACATTTCTTTGAAATTCTATATTCATTAATTAAATTTTCCTTATATTTCCAATTTTGTCATTTACCTCTGCATATTCTCTTATTAAATCCTCTTATTAATTGATATTATTTTTTACTACGAAAGATATAATTTTCATTTGATAATGATAAGCAATGTTGCCTTTAATTACTTTGTGAAGTTTCCAATTTAGATTAAATTGTCATTTCTTCCTTGAAAATTCCGATACTGGTATCTTATGAACTTATTAAACGATTTTTTTTTAGAATAAAAAATGATATTTCCAATAGAATGAAGAACACCGCAGTAGTGAAATGAAATCCTGTATAAATTTTAACCACTACAATGGCTTAAAGTGGTAGAAATGTATAATCGACTTCCCACCATATTTAACTTATCTGAATCAATGAACATAATGTTTTGATGGTCAATGAGTTGAAAAGAAATGTTAAATCTTAGATTAATAATCCTCTAATTCTTTCCATTTCAGCTTCAGAAAGTTGAATAACATTGTATACTTTTTTCTGCATAAAAACTTGAACTAAATGTAAATACAATGATATTTGATCGTTTTAGATATTTATGACATGAACATACGAAGTTTTCCATAGATTCCATACTTATATGTTTGATAATATGAGCTGTTATATTCATGTGTAACATAAATTAACATTACATTAATTGGAATATGTATTAAATAAAATTTTACCTCTCATCATTATTATTCTCTTAAGAGAGGCATCCATTCTTAAGCCTTTTTTTTTGTCTAAGGATATGTTGTATTCATTTTCAAGCCTCTTAAGTGGGTTTGCCATATGTTAAAATGGAATTTAAACTGACTTTGAAAGTAATCAATATTTTTGATACACCAGAATATTTCGTCCCTACGTTGCTAAATATCTCTCTCCCGCCTGGAGGGAGGGGATACCTCAGACATGTGGATGAGAATCTTTTTTTGCATGGTGGTTGGTACTCGCCATCCTAGTGGGTACAAACATTTTTTGTGGTTGAATACAGCCTGTCAATGACGTAATGTGAATCCTATGGGAGGGGTTATATCGTGGTCGGTGATAGTTCGTAGGATTCAATTTTAAATTCTGTCAATGCTGTTGTGGGGGCTCAGTCATTCAAATTTTCCGGTGTGCTTTAGAACAGGTTGGATTAACCGTTTGAGAATACTAAATACCTCAGTGCTATTTGCAGTTGAGTGAAGTTATAACAGAAACCAAATACTGAAATTTTTATCTGTTCGCTTGTGAAATGATCATTTATATAAATAAATAAGGATTACCAACAATTTATCTGTTTTGCAAGCGAGAATACTAAACAACAATTGTCGACAAGTATAATAATATAGTTATGAATTCAAGAACTTATTAGAAAATATTCACAGTTAATCCTGTACAAAACAATGAACTTCTTTCAAGTAATTTATATAATAATCAGATAGTCAAAGAAAATTGATACAAGTCACAAATCCGAAATATTTATACGAACTCTTTCAGAACTTGGGAAATCCAATTAACGCTAGAAAACGGCTGAGAACAAAGGGTTATAATTTAATTCCTTTCAAGATGCGGCGAACTTCAAATAATATTTTATCAATGCACTACATTAAATGAACTCACACATGTAAATTTATTATAAGAAATGCAACTGGATTCTTAGATTCGAAGCATGTTCTGAAAGAGCTTAATGTATCAGAAACCCCAAAGAATTCGAACTGGAGTTTGTTTAAGAACAAAACGGCGCACAAATTTTATTGTGTTTTCGAAAGGATACTAATAGCCCAAAGGAATTCAAATAACAATTCGGTGAAGAATAGAATGGGACACATCTTTTATTGCGACTTTGAATGGCAACTATTGCTGCTGTAGTTTGTTATGTTGATGGAACAAAGGAGACATCGAGGCAAGTGCTTATCTCGAATTGTTTACTGAACATCGTAGCAATGTTCGAAGAGCTCCTTTCTTGCTTCATTTATAAAACAGCAGGTGTCTTTCACGAGTTCTTTCTCAGGATTTATCCTCTGGATTTAGTTCCCATTAGTTTCGAGTCTTAGCCAAATCTGGGATGCTTTTTTTTATTATGTTCGGATAGAAGACGCCATTACGGAAGAAATTGTAACAGAACGATGCACTTTTAAAGCAGAGGAAATTGTGTGTCTTACTTTTTTCGATTCAATGCCAGTAAAAGAGTTCTTTTTATCAATTAAATCAATTAATTTTGTAGTCATTTTTTCGAAACTGAAATAACTAATGAGAAACAGGGTCCTCTGTAATAGTTATTGGCCATGAAAGTTTTTCTGAATATTTTTACATGTCGGTAATGTTTTCTTATGATGAAAAAGTAGAGTCTGGTAATTTTTAAATCCTGCTTTAATAAATATATGGAAAATGCCTAAGGTAAAGGCAGTTCTTTAATTTTAGCAATTTTTAAATGAAGTTATTGTAAAGTAAAGGCTTTAAAATTGTGTGTGTAAATCAATTAAAATAAATCCAAATCTAAAACTGTAAAAAGAAACTGCAAGCAATTCAAATTTGATTATAAGAAAGAAACCTTCACTTTCTCTTAAAAACTATTGGAGGTTATTATATCCAAAGTAAGAATCTGAATGAACATTTCAATAGATATTTTTTCTACTAAAAATCTCATTTTTTCAAATACGTTTTAGTTAAATTTGTTAAAATTTAATATAAACACTTTTACACTGTGACTTAAAACAGAAGTTAACCTGAAAAATAATATAAGTCATTTTCTACATATTGTTACAAGCCTGTATAGTTGTTTCTCAGCACGGTTAATTCTATCACCGGAAAGACCGACAATCATCTGTATTGGATGTTGTTCGGGTGCCGAGCCAGTAATCCCAGATCTTGGCGACATTGGTGACTTTGGCGACAAAATAGATAATGCTGGAAATTTCAAGAATTTTAACGATCCATCCAATAAAAACTGAGATACACCTGCCCAGAAGATTCTCGGGAAGTCTCCCAAGAATTATAAAAGGACGGCAATCTCAAACTGCAATGAATTGAATTGTAGTCGGAATCGTAGAGAAATTGCGAGTCGTCGGGAGGATAACGAAGCAACGGCGAATAGTCCAGCGTTGTATGGAGCTAAAGTGAGTGCTGAACTGCTGTGTGCCGAGTCCTGGCGTTTATTGTAGAAGCAGCGTCGCATCGTGTGTGGAGTAGCCAGTCGTATAATAGTGAGTCATCAGTTGGAGACAGCTAAAGCGTGGAGAATTTCAGCTGTTTAGAAAGACTGTAGAGCGAAGCTCCGAGGATTCCCTCTCCCTGCTGAATTCTGTTTGGCCGCTTTGTGTGCTGGGGTTGATTACAACTTGAGGGCTACTGTTTGCTGTTGTGTGCTGTTCTGTGTGTTCGTCACAGTTGTAAATATTTTTCGTCTATGTGTTAGTGCCTTCGTGTTTAATAACGTTATCGTTGTTTTCTGCTGAGGCCTGCTGATTGTGTTTTTGTACCATACACCCACTACAAGCGAATCCGGATACTTTTAGGGTCTTAGAGTAATGAATAACAATATTATTTATCTTAAAAATAAAATATTAACATTTAATCATCTGATAATACCTTTACTGTAGATAAGAATAACAGCAATATTTAGTGCATTGTTATATTTTTTTGAATTTTTTATCATTTTTTAAATTTTTTATACATATATGCAATCTCAAACAGAGCAGTTTTTGAAAACGTAATTAATTTAAGAGCAAGATAAAAAAAATTAATCCAGAATTTTGATGAATTTTTTTAAAAAATTGTTTTCACAATTAAAAATTTTTTTTAAAAAAATGAATTTTTCGTCTGAGAGCCTCTTCAAATGCACGAATTCTTTGTATTTTTTTCATCATACTTTGGGATTTGGTAGACAGCTTTCATTGATTTTCTGAGCAAATTAATCATGTTATATACATAAAAAAGATTCTATTCGTCACTATTTTATAATGCGATTTTCACCAACCTATTATTTTACTGTAGATAACGTTGAAACGTATCTTCCAATATTATTTAAGTTTTCACAATTGTCAGATTATCAAGCTAAAATATTTTAAAACCAAATTCTGCTTTTGCGTAATATATGTTTGAATGATTATTGAGGCAATTAAGGTATTTTTACCTTCTGGTTTTCTGATTTGTAAAAGCTATCTCTTTATTTTGTATACATATCTGTATATATTTCTTAGTTTTCATCTTGGATTTTTCCATGATTATTTTCATGGGATGTGGGTCTTTCGCTTAAGCACAAAATGTTCTTTGCACCTAAGATGTTCTCATTCATCAATATCAAGAGCAGGCTAAAATATATATAAATAATGAAGAAGTAACAATTGATAAGCAAAGCAGACTTTGCAGACTGTCATGCTTTTGGAAACTTACAATATAAATGTTACAAATTTAAATATGTGGAGCATTCAGCAAGATGAATGGTAAGACATTATGTATGCAATGGTTGTTTATACATTGTTTGAGTTTCGGAATTCCATCTCACTGTTTGGCAAACGAACATCTACACCAATGACTCATGCCATTTCTTTCCGTGATAATATGAGTTTAATGTTCATTGATTCCACTCACTGTTTTTCAATGCACTAAAGAGGAGCTCACATGTTTTGAAAGGGACAGAGAAAAGTTCGACTAAATCTAGATGAATATCGACGGAGAGTGGAAGAAGGTAGCATAGAATGACGAGTATCAGTTTAACTCACATCACACCTTTGCATCAGCTCATGCAGCCATTGGTCAATTATAAAATGGTGGAATACAAAATTTTGGGTCGCTCACTGGAGATCCATAGTGACTTAGCAACATTTGAAATCTTTGGTAGCATACTTAATACAAAATACGTAGTACTCTTTATTTCTACTGGACGTTGATTGGCATCAATTTCATGTGTTTTTTTTATCTGCATGAAAATGAAGTGAACCGTCGAAACCACGGCTTCTGTCCCATTTACAAAACTCGTTTGATTGCATTTGAATTTAAAAAATTTAGTAATAAGGTTCAACTGTCGAAAGCTGGATTTCAACAAGTTCATTTGGATTACTTTTTACAAAAAAGGGGTACTGACACGCCACATATAATTTAATGCGATTTAGAGAATCTTAAGACTTTCTGACAGGCATTAGAACTATTAAAATCATACCTCTCAAAGCTATTTAAAACATTATAAAATTCTTTTACCAGAATATATAAAAAGATAATAAAACAAAGCCTTTAAAATAGAAAATAATTAGTTCATTTCTTTTTCTTTCTTGCCTTAATTGAAAATTAATCAACGTATGCAAGATTTATTTTGCAGTAGCAGAAATCTTTAAAAAAAAAGCATTTTTTGCTAAATTCTTAAAAACCCTAAATTCCGTTTTTAAATAATTTTTCAATTAGTCTAACATTTCTGCTTAAATTTTTAATGAAACAAACTGCCCCAAGAGGGAAGAAAAATTAAGAAACAAATAATTTGAAAACTAATCACTTGCCGAAATTACTCGACTTCGTAAACGAAATTTAATTCAAAAAGATTAAATTTCAGCAAGTATAAAATCAACTATTATATCTGATAAACAAGAACTTGTAAAAAGAATTCCAAATACATGTTGTCGCAGTCCAAGGAATCGGTTTGTATTTCTTTCCAACAAATTGTTTTGCGAAAACTCAGAATCCTAATTTTAAATGATACAGGAAACAATTAATAATCTTTGAACATTATTTAAATTTATGGCATTTAATTTTTACTTGAATTAATATATATTCCAAGCCAAGATATTTGCCTTTCAAAAAAATGGAAGTCTTCATTTAAGTAAGACCAAAAGAAAAATTACATTTTAATTAATTAATGAATACGCTTTGACGTATGAGCAAATAAAAATTGTTTCATTTCAAAGTTCGAGGACTGCTTAATTCGTTTTGAAATAATTGCCACATTTTTGCATTGTTAAGTTATGTGTATTGTTGGAATGTAATTTGTTGAACTAAGTCCTTTTTACTATCTTAATCAGAAAGCTTCGAAACGGTTTTATGAGATTATTCTTTAGAGGGGTGGCAGAATTTTTGTGACCTGCTTACATAATAATTGTCCAAATCGAAAATTTTCCTTTAGAAATCTATAGCCATATATTAGAATATGAAATGAACTTAATACATTCTGAATTTTCCAAAAAGTATTGACACTCTGAATAAATATTATTTAACTTTCATAACTCATGTTACTGAACACAAATGTCGGAAGTTACGAATAAGAATTGTTTTGATTCTTGTAAAATAGACAAAGTTTCAGAGAAATCTGAAATAAGAAGCATTTGCTAGTTATATGGGAACCTTTTCTAAATTGAAATAATAGGATAATTATTTCCTATTATTTAAATAATTAGATGAAATATTAGTTGACGAGTTATAGTTTGATTCCTTTCAAGAAACTCCGTTCACATAAACCATTATATATGCAACAAAATTAATTAATCAAATTTATCACCTATAAGTGTATTATAAGAACTACGTCTGTGTTCTTACCACAAAAGTTGTGATAGAAAACATGTAAAAAAAAATAGAAATTCGCTTGTAAACAAAATGTATCGCAACTTTTATAGTATCTTCGAAAGGATGCTATTTTTCAAAGAAGATATCATTTTAAGTACGCCTGATTTAGACAACATTTCATTGCAACTTTTTATTCATTAATTGAATTTATTTATTTTCCTAATTCTGTGTTTTACATGTATATATTTTAACACAATTAAATCGTCTTAGTAATCGTCATTATTTTTTACTACGAAAGAGACAATTTCCGTGTAATAATGATAAGCAATGTTGCCTTGAATTACTTAGTGTGGAATTTAGATTAAATACATCATTCTTTCGTGAGGATACCTTGCTGATCTAGTTCACATGAATTTACTATATGATATTTTGAGAATGAAAAATGATATTTCCAATAGGAAGAAAAGAGCCCACACTGTAAAAATTAAATGAAAGCCTATATAAATTGGATACAGGCTATAGTGTTGTTAGAGTGTTAGGAATATAGATTATCATTTCAGAATATTTAACTTATCTGAAACAATGAACGTTAATGACTGATAAAAGGAAAAGAAGCATTTGAAAGTAATTTATCAAATGACAATTGATATGTTTAGTAAAGTGTGGCAGAATTAATGGTGATAATTATAAAAAAACATTTTCACCAAATAATTATCTAGTTTATTTCAGTTCTCACTTCGGATCCTTGAATAATAGTGCAGTCTTATTTCTATATAGAAGCTTGAGTAAAATGTAAATACAATGGCGTGGTAAATTTCTAAATATTTATGAAGGAACCTGAGCATACTTGAGCATACAAAGTGTGCAGTAGATTTTAGTAAATATATGTTTGATAATATGTACTGTTACATATGTGTAACATAAATTGACACCGCAATATTTGGAACAATAAATAAAATTTTACCCGTTTTCATTATTAGTTTTTAATAAATGTATCTTTTCTAATGCATTCTATTTTAAATCTAAGGATATCATGTATTCATTCCAAGTCTTTTAAGAAAGTGTGCCCTATGTTAAAATCAAATGAAACAATTATCTTGAAAATACTCAATATTTTCCAGATATAATAGAATATTTTTAGCTATTACATTACTAAGTATCTCCTTCACACAAGGGGGACCTCAGACATGTGTATGAGAAGTTTCCGGTATGGTGGTTTGATTTTGCCACATTGGTGGGGCAAAAATGATTTGTTGTTGGATATATCCCAACAATTACGAAACATGGATCCGATGAGAAGGGTTGTACCCTAGGGGGTGATGGATCTTTTGATTCAACCTTAGTTAACTTCCAACATTTATGTCGCGGCAGTTTTGTCATTCCGATTTTACAGAGCTCCTCTGAACGGATCGGAGTGATCATTTGAGAATATTAAGTACTTCTGTGCCCAATGCAGATAAGCGATATTATAAGAAAATTAAAACTCCGATTTTTGTGTATTATCCTGTGAAATAAATCATTTATATAAATACAAAATACTAGCACTTTATCTGTTTTTTAACAGCAAGTATGGTTTAGCTTTGAAATTGAGAACTTATTAGAATGTATTCAAAAGTAAGCCTGTTCTAAAAGATAAAAGTAAACAACTTTCAAGTAATTTGTAAAATACTAAGTGGTAAAAGAAGTTTGATATAAAATACATTTGAAAGATAACTCTTTCAGGACTTGGGAAATCTAATTAAAGCTAGAAAACAGCTGAAAATAAAGGAATGTAATTTAATTCCTTTCAAGATGCGGAGAACTTCAAATAAGCTGTTATCTATGCACTATAATTAATTAACCCAATATCAGACGTAAGTCTAATATAAGAAATGCAACTGGATTCGAAGATTCGAAATATGTTCTAAAAGAGTTCAGGATATCAGAAACTGATTCGATGAAATTCGTTTAAGAACAAAACGGCGCACACCTTTTATTGTGTCTTCGAAAGGATATTAACAGCCTAAAAGAATTCAAATAACAATTCATTCAGGAACAGAATGGGGAACATCTTTTATTGTGACTTTGAACGGGAACTAATGCTGCTGCAGTCTGTTATGTTGATAGAACAAAAGAGACATCGAGGCAGGTGCTTATCTCGAAATAATTACTGAACATCTTAGCAATGTTTGAAGAGAACTCCTTTCTTGCTTCATTTATAAAACAGCAGGTGTCTTTCACGAGTTCTTTTCTCAGGATTTATCCTCTGGATTTAGTTTCCATTTGTTTCGAATCTTAGCCAAATAGGGAATGTTTTTTTTTATTTGGAATGTTCGGATAGAAGACGCCATTACCGGAGAAAAATTAAAAGAACTACACAATTCCCAGCATCGGAAACTGTACGCCTTTATTTTTATGTTTTGATTCCAGTAAAGAAGATTTCTATCAATTCAATCATTTAATTTTGAAATTAGTTTTTCAAGATAAAAAAACTTAATGGGAAATAGTGCCTCTAGTAATAATCATTGGCATTTAATTTTTTGTGAGTATTTTTGCATTTCGATGTTTTTTTCTCGTGATGAAAAAGTAATATTTGATTTTCTTTCTTTATTTACGTTTTGTTCATCTGCTTATATAATTATTGTTCAATCATATAATTTTATCCTCGAAAATGCACAATTCCATATCATAATTAAAAATGCACAGGATTTATTTAGAATTCTCCAAAAATTATTGATACGGTGAATAAATATTATACAAATTATTATTAATTTATTAAATTTACATAATACATATTAATGAACAAAAATGTCGAAAGTGATGAATTAGATTTTTCTTAACTCATCTCATTTATAGCAGCTAAATGTTCAAAGATGTTTGAAACAAAAAGAAACTAAAAAACTTACGGGATTTTTTTCAGAACTCGAAAGTTCCATTTACGCTAGAATGCAATAGCAAGTTGTGGGTTATAGTTTAACCGCCTTCAAGAAGCTGAGAAGTTTACGCAAATTGTTTTGTATGCCAAAAAAATAATTAATGCAGTAATAAATTTATTACAAGAACTGCTACTATATAACAACTTGTTTGGTAATGTAAGAAAACCAAAATAGTTATTATGAATTCATTTATGAACAAAATGTTTCATAAATTTTATTATGTTCCGGAAGGCATACTATGTTTCGAGGGAAAATCTTTTTTTAAAGGAAGCATGGATTTGGAAGCATGCATTTCTAATTCTTTTTTGATTCAAATTCGAACTTTTACTTTAATATATTTCATCGTGATTAAATTTGCGAAATTAATTTCCATTACTTTGTTACCGCGAAAGAGATAATAATCATTTGGCAATAGTAGTCCATACGTTTGGGTTAACTTTTACTGCGTAGCAAAGTAGCCAGTTTTGGATTCGATGGACATGGCTGAAAATACCATCATTATTCTGATTTATCTCAATTTCATAAATGAATGTATAATAAAATACCTTTAGATGTTTAGAACTATAGCTTCTTCTAACAGAGTGGTGTACGATTGTAAAACTGGCATAAATTATGGCAATGTAAATTCACAATAAGATATTTTTATTTTGGCTGAGATCTCAGTTACCACATGTTACCTTTAACTTACTCTGCGTAACGTCATCCGCTGAAGTCCAGTTACAAAAAGTGAATTTAAAGTAACTGTTAATAATATAATTTGCCTAAATATCGATTATTTTGCTCTGTTGTTGTTTGGTATTATATGTTGAGCATAGTAAAAAAATTTTGGAAAGTGAGTGTCGTCGTATTCATTTCCATTTGAACTTTCGAAAACCCAATAATGTATCGTTTTTCTTCCATTCAAAAATTAGCACTAATCTTCTGAAGCGCAAAATATAATGCAAGTTATTTCTGTACAAATATTTGAGGAAAAAATCAAAACAGTTATGTTATATCGTTTTTAAAGGTTTGTGTCACTAACAAACGAAGTGTTGTCCTGTTTAAAAAGATGAAATATTAATTTTTATGTCATTGGAATATTTATTCAATAAAGCGTTTTCCTATATTGATTTCCATGATAAATGCGTATTTTTAGATAATCATTTTGTCCAAGAAGATTCTGTAGTTATTTCAACGCAATTTAAAAATTATTTGCAAAAGTCGGAATAGAATGGAATGACACAAGGACTTGGAATATCATCAATATTTTCCAGTCACAACAAAATATATCTTTTTGGTGATTACTTTACTACTTCTCTGACAGCGATACTACTATATTAAGCGATACTACTATATTAATCAAAGATTCCATTTTTTTGTTAGTATATGAGAGAATCATTTATATAAATACACAGTACGGTATTTATATAAATGATTCTTCAATTCCAGAATATATTACATTATATTCATACTTAATCTTGTTCTAAAATAAATAATAAAGTATTTGTAAGAAGACTTGATTTCAAGGAAGTCTGAAACAAGACGCTTCTGTAAAGCCAATGGGAAAACTTTCAGAACTTTAGAAATCCAATTAATACTAGAATGTAACATAGAATGAGTCTTTATATTTAACTCTTTTCAAGTAGCTAAGAATTTCAAATACGCTATTATCTCTGAACTGTAATTAATTAACCCAATACATCACACGGAAGTTTATTATAAGAAATGCAACTGGATTCTTGTATTCAAAATATGTTCTGAAAAAGTTCATTGTATCAGAAATCTAAAAGATTACGAAAGAGTTTGGTTAAGAACTAAACAGCGCACAGCTTTTATTGTATTTTCGAAAGGATACTAATTGCCCAAAGGAATTCAAATAACAATTCATTCAAGAACAGAATGGGGCACATCTTTTATTGTGACTTTGAACGGAAACTAATACTGCTGTAGTCCGTTTTGTGAATAGAACAAAAGAGGCATCAAGGTAGGTGCTTATCTCGAATTGTTTACTGAGGATCTCGGAGATCCTCGAAGAGAGCTCCATTCTTGCTTCATTTATAAAACAGCAGGTGTCTTCCGCGAGTTCTTTTCTCAGGATTTATCCTCTGGATTTAGTTCCCATTAGTTTCGAGTCTCAGCCAAATCTGGGATACCTTTTTTTGGGGTTCGGAATGTTCGGATAGAAAACGCCGTTACGAGAGAAAAAGTTAAAGAACCACGTAATTATTTACAGCAGCAGAAATTCTGTACTTTAATTTTTATGTTTTGATTCTAGTAAAGTAGTTTCTTTTTACTTATTAAATCAATTAATTTGGAAGTTAGTTTTTGAAGAACGAAAATCTTAATAGGAAATAGTGCCACCAGTAATAGTTACTGAAGTTGAATTTATTTGTGAGTACTTTTATATATCGATGTTTTTTCCTGATCTTAAAAAAAACAGTATCTGATTTATTTATTTTTAAAACCGTATATGAAATATATGAAAATAAGTATGGTTTAAATATATGGAAAATACCTAAGATAAAGGAGATTTTTTTTAAAAAATTAACAGTTTTTTTAAGGAAGTGATTGTAAAGGAAAGGCTATAAATTATTTTGTATGTATATTACTTAAAAGAACTTAAAGATCTAAAATTGTAAAAAAATAAAGAAGAAATAAACTGCAAAGAATTCCAATTTGATTACAAGAAAGTGATTCTTCCATTTCTTCTTAAAACGACTGGAGCTTCTTAATTCAAAAATTGCTATTTCTTAATCCAAAAGTGATTGGAACTTCGTAATTCAAAAATTGGAACGTCTTAAACCAAAAGCGATTGGAAGTTCTTAATTTATAAACTTCTTAAGAAAAATCATTTTAATACACTTTTTTTCAGTTGAAAATCTGAAATTTTTCAAATAAAACTTTTACTAAAACTTGTTGAAAATTAATCTAAACGATTTTACACTGTGCCTTCAAATACAAGTTATTCTTAAAAACAATGCGATAAATCTTCTTACAAACTAATTATCATAAAATTAAAATGAAAACATTCGGACATCTGGAAATGTTTCCTTGTAAATAAAAACATCAGCAGTATTTAGTGCATTGATATATTTCTTGAATTTTTGTTCAAAATTTTTTCATCCAGATATATAAACTCAATATTTAGCAGAATTTTTTTAAAAAAAATAATTAACTTAAAAGTAAGATTAAAAATTATGTATCATATAAAGTAGGTAATCTAGAATTTTGATAAATTAGTTTGAATAATCTTTTTCGCCATTTCGAATTTAAATGAAAGAATTCTTTGCATGATTTGCGTCTTTTATAGGATTTTATAAGAAATTTTTCAATCATATTCTCAGTAAATTAAATGTTTATATATATATATATATATATATATATATAATATACTGTTCTGTTCATCATTAGTTTACAATGTGATTTTCACTATCTTTTTATTTCACTGAAGGTAACTTAGAAACATGTTTATCAATATGTTGCAAATCTTCAAAATTGTCTGCTTATTTCGTTAAAATATTTTATAACCATATTCTGCTTTTCCATGATATATGTGGGATCGGTAATTAAGGCAATTAAGGATTTTTTTTCTGTTAAATTGTAGATTTGTAATTTATTTTTTGTTATTTTGTATGCATTTCTACACATACTTCTTTGTTCGTATTTTGGGTTTTGCTATTTACATTTTTATTATATTGTTGGGTTATAAGTCTTTCCTATAAGAGCAAAATGCAAGCGCATTGTTATGATATTATCTGGCATTCAGTATATCGAAATATATTGTGAAGATTATGTACAATATTGTGTTCCAATGAGGGTAATTTAGGGTTAATTCTTTATTCAACAACGCAATCAAATTATAATTTTAAATATCACCAAGATATTTAAAAACATATTTCACATCTTTTTAAATACCAGAGTTCAAAAGAAATATAGAACTCTGAACTCTTTTGAACATGTAGGCATTTAAAACCACGACATTCTATTTCCTTTTACAACGCCACTGTGAAACAATGAACCAAAAATTATTTAAAGAAATTTACTTTTTAATGAGATTTTTTTAAATAATTTATTCAAATTATATTAAAAAAAGAAAGTGTACATCATCTGATGAGTAAATCAAGTTGAACAAAACACGATAGTTATGTCCATCTAAGTGTTTAATTGAACTCGCTTTGATTGGATATTTTCTTCATTTCCAGTAGCAAACTTTTGCTCTAAATCAATTGTGTCGCCAGTGGAAGATAAGTAAAATTGCAAATAAACACACGACTATAAAGACAGATAATAAGAAAAATTGTATTTAGAAAATTTTAGCTTAGTTGCCTATTAGAATAAATAGGCTATTCGCTTATTATTCTAACATTGTACAGAGTGTGCATAATTTTTTTTTAAAATTTCAATGAATTCTCAAAAATAATGATCAATATTATCAAAACGATTTGACATTATTAAGTGTAATTTTGTTGAACTGTTGTAATAATCAGAAATACGTTCTCCGGTGGCAGCTGAACATCTTTATAGCTAAATATTGTCAAATCTTTTCATTAAGTAGCCTACAAAATTTCAAAACAGTCAAATCAATAGCAGCGTATTTAAGAAATTCTGAATAGATTTGATTATGCACAGATTTATAAACGCAAAATAATCGTTTAAGAACATAATGTTTAATATGAACTACAATATCTTGTACCTTTCTACCAGATTTTATTGCTTTAAAATAGAATCACTTTTTCTTTTCAAATTTTTACTATCAAACAAATAAGAAAGTTTCTTGGCTTTTGTCCTCTCTCTCTCTAATTTGGCGATGTACTCTTTATTTATAATTTATAAATGCTAAATTTTTCATTCATATAATTTTTTTAGTTCGTTGTAATATTTGGATGAAAGAAGTGCTTTTTGTTATTATAAAGACTAATATTTTCTACTAAAAATGATATAACTGTTTTATGCCAAACGCATTAATTTTATCTCCCTGATAAAGCATTAACGAAGGCTTATTGCAATATGTTTTAACTTTTGTCCATTATTTTAATATTTGTTACATACACTCAGATGTATTTATAAACTTATTTATTAAATAGATTTTCACAATATTTTGTAAAAGCATTTAGGCCTAAATGAACGGAATAGGATTTAAAAGTTATTTCTGAACAATCTCGTTTCATGCTTTATATAATTCCTAAGTGTTTTACTGAAACTTGAAAATTTTTCTCATGGCCAGGCGTCTTTCCAGTTTTAGTACTTTTATTAGGAGAATATGCTAGAAAATTTTGGGACTTCATGCCCATTAGGTTATATTAAAAATGCTTAAGTGAAATGCAAATAATGGGAAAAGATAGCAAAGTGCTAATTCTATGAATTTGAGCATTGTTGTGCAGTGCATATTTAATTAAATATTTAGCACTATAACGATAATTGAGATTGCTTTAGATAAAGAATATTGTCAATATCCTAGAAATCAGAAAGGTTCTACCATTCATTAAAAAAAAAGAATTTTTACTGAGGACATGTTTATTAGTGTTGAAAATGAGCTAAAAATATATTTTACTTGGAAACAGAATTTAAAAAAATCGTGAGATCTAGCAGCAAATCATAAAAATGAAATCAATCATTTAAATTATTTTTGTGATTTGATTGGTTAGTTCCTTTAGTCTATTCTGCTACACAACTGTGTCTGCCTTAAGTAATTTCAGAAATTTATTAAAATGCAAGAGTTTCAGTGAATTTTCGTATCTAAGAAAAATTCAACAAAAGGAAAAAACCAGTGAAATGCAAGTGATCGAAAACTTAGTTTCAAAAGATATTTCATCTTTGTGATGTCACAAGAAGTTTTAAAAATATGTTACATTTTTAATGCAATCATTTTTGATAATCTCTGTTGTCTTTCAATCTCGCAACTAGATAGCCATGTTTTTTACATATTCAGTGAAATCGCATATAAACCATAAAATCTACATGTTTAGTGAAAAATAATAAACCAATTTTACGAACAAATTAACAATAAAACAATAAACCAATTAGATATAATGCCAAAAAAAATCGGACGCAAGGAGATCTGAAACGTCGAGATTCATCAAAAACATGCGTTCGCTCTTTTAGACGATTACAGTTCTTTCTCTGTGCATATTTTATATATGAGGAAATAAGCAAAAAGCCTAAGTATTCATCTTGGCATACGGAAGACAGTCAGTTGAGTTTCAGCCATATATCATCATAACAAATATTATTCCTACAACAGGTCAACGAAACTTCTGGATTGCATCCAAAGAAATAAAATGAAAATATTTTTCTGCAATCCTTTGTGCATTTCCAAACTCATAATTTAAAATGATAACCTTAATAGTTTGTTATATTATGAGCATAGAATGAATTAATTTGAATTATCTTCATGGAAATATTTCATAAAAAGCACAAAGAAGTGGTGCAGGAGACAAAATAAACGATTGAATCACAAAGATCACTGTTCATATTTTCGAGATTGATTCATTCAATTAAGATTCAAAATATAATTCTAAAAAGGATAGAAATGAAGAAGATGTGAACTTCCGACTGAAGCACCGTTGCTTGCTCATGTTTCGGATTTAATTATTCTTTCGTCTATTTTATTTTAAAATATGCTCTTCATTAAATCTTAATCATAACAAGAACATACAAAATGTATTTAATATCCAAAATGTTCGTGACTACGAATACAGTAGTTACCACAATGAAAAATATTATTTTCAAATATACTTAAAAATATACTAAACCATCAGGAGTAAATTCCCAAGACATTGTTATATTCTCTCTAATAAAGTGTTATACCCAGCATGTAATTACAAACCTTCGCCAAATTCACGAATGCATTTCTTGTCATTGGCGAATAATAGTTAGGAAATATTTATCTCTGGTGCGAATTTTGCGTTCTTACTGAAGCTATCATATGATGGTGAGTTTTTAAATAAATACTTGGCATTTATTAATAGTAAGAAACAATCAATACATCTGAAATAAAATTTGTATGCAGTAAAATAGAATTTAATTCCAGTTAAATCTTTTTATATACAGAATGGTTAAAATTAAAATTCCATTTTGAAATAATCATGAAGAGAAAACTACTGGACCAAATGTTATCAAACTTGATAATGGTTTAAAAAAGGTTCATAATAATTTCTTTTCCGCCAAAAAAAAAAAAAATGTTCAAAAACACACCACTAGGGGAAATGGCGCTGTATGCAACATTGTTAAGGAAACTAGGACATGAAGACATCAGTTAAAAATGTATTTAATATCTTCTGAAACGTGCTACAAAGCATGTTCTTGCTACCATCATTTTCTGAAAGCAAGTTAGATCCCATTACTGCATTCTCATCAATAGCTCTTAGCATCTCAGAAGGAATGTTACGCACACGTCGGTGTATCGTATCTTTCAGTTCCGCCAAATTGTTCAAATTATCACCATAAACAAGTGCTTTTGAGATAACACACATTGACTTACTTACCTACCCTCCAAAATATACATGTGCCAAATTTGGCAACTATAAATCAAACGGTCGAGCCTGTAACACACTACATCATAAATACACATACACATATTCGTCATTATTATTAGAAGAGATAATGACTTTAAGAGCTGTTATATCAAGTTTCAGTTTTTTTTCCCATGCCTGTTTCTACAACTTTATTAATGAAATGAAAACATATATGTTACTTTATGAAATTTAAAAAAATGTCTTTTACCAACAACTTTCGTTAAGAAATAATTCCATGAACAGTTAAACAATGATTATTCTATTAAAATTAAAATCAAAATTATGGTATGGTTTCTTCTAATATGGTTTTATTCTGGTATGGTTTCAGACTTAACGTTCTATGATTATTTTAGCTCATAAAAATTTAATGACTGACAAATACAAAAAGAAAAGATACAAAATATAAAGTTTCAGACTGTGTGGAGACGACAAAATGTTCCATCACGGAAGCGACAAGCACGCACGTTTTTATAACCCTTCAGGTTTCCATGCATACGAAATATAAAATATTTATAATATTAAAAACGGTTTCGTGGTGCAATTAGGAACCAAACCGTTAAAACAGAATTACGCTGCGCGTGAGTGAATAGGCTGCTAAAATCACTGAATGCTCTGATTTAAATATCGTTACTCACGGAATGCGATCGTAAACTAAAGAAGGAATAAGAAGCTTTCTTCAATTAACTAGCACAGCTAACTGCTGAAAAATTACGTTTTTTACAGAGTGACTGTGGATATTTTTATGTAGTTTCTATGGACGAGCTATGGTTTATTTGTATATATTTAATTCGAAACTCAAACAAAACGCATGGCAACCAGATCTAAGTCAAGGTTATTTATTTATTTATAATACTCCAGCTTCCGATTCTGTAGCTTGGTTTCCGGTATAATGCTTTCTCAATGGAAATCTGGAAATTCTTATATATATTTAAAGAAATTAGTGAAGATTTGAAAACAATTTTTATTACAGTGGCTTGTAGATATTTTGAAAATATCAAATTTCATTTTTTAGTTCTATAGCATTGGTTGTGATCTGAATTATAAGATTCCTTTTACAGTATGGTTGCTTTGATGGCTTTGTTACTGAATTTTTTTATGATATGAAATTTAAGCTAAAAATTAATAAATGCATTTTTAGTTTAAATACGCATTATTCTTAATAAGGGTTATAATCCTTTGCCTCATCCTTTTTTAAGCATTTTTAAAAGATTAAATATCAAAACTTTCTTGAAACTCAATTTTTTGTGTGAATATAATGATTAAATTTCCTGAGGCTTTACTTCGAGATGAAATTCACGGTGAATTTTTTTGTTTGTTTTTCTTGTATTAAAAATTAATTTCATTGCTAGAAAAACCATTATTTTTTTTCCAGATTAAAGATATTTATATTTTTAATTATTTGAAACATTTGAAATATCTACAAAGTAGTTTGAATAATATTCAATAACGAATAAATTAAAAAAATATTTTTTAGGGGACGTTGTACTCTATTAGGCATTTTCGCGAATAATTCACTTAGAGTTATTAAGCTTTTTATGCTTATGAATGAAAATATAATACTTCAAATTTCTTTTTAAAAACTTTTTGAACAAATATTATTTATTTTTTTTAAATTAAAAGTTGTAATTTTTTTAATTTCAAAATATTCCAGATGGCTTAATTTTTTTTTTTGTTATTTTTTTTCTTTTTACTCAATATAAATTTATTTGGAATAAAACTGTGCATGACTTTGAAATTGCAATTGAATGCTGAATTTTTAGAAATATTTTTATGGACACCGAATATTTTTATGGGTTGGACCGAAAATGAACTTAATTTTTTATGGACTTGTAAAAATTTTTCTTAGATTATGGTTTGATAATAGTGAGGAAAAGTTAGTTTTAGGTTCAAAATTAATAAAAAAAAATTGTTGCCCTTCTACAACATCTCAGGGTGCCTCAAAAAGATTGAAGTTTGTGAAAAAAAAATTGAAAATTTTAAAATGGTCCTTTAAAAATTTTGGTTTGATTTTAGTTTGGTAATATTGCGGAAAAGTTAATTTTAGGTTCAAAAAGAATTTTTAAAAAATTTGGTTGCAATAATACATCATTTCGAGGGGCCGCAAAAAATTTAAGATTGTAAAAGAATTAAAAAATTATAAACTTTGAAAAAAATATTTTTTATGAATTTTTCGTACATATAATGTTTTAAAAGATGATTTTAAATACATATATAAGCATTACAATTGAAAAAAATTATTAATTACAAAATATAACAATAATAAAAAATTATTATTAATGTCAAATTTTGTGTTTCTTACTTCTGCATCCTGAATGATTACAAATATTACAGCTGCAAAAGGTTTGTATCTACTTCAGTGCCACATTAAACAGTTGTCTTTGTATTACATTTTGGCATATTCACACATGAATCAATTTTCGCTCTCATGATCTTTCTCTTGCAATTGAACCACGGACATTTTAAGCCGATTCGGTCATCAATTTTACAGCTCTTTCCACTTCTTGTATGTGACAAGGAAGTCGAGAAAAGTCGAGAACCGAGTATACTATACAATTTGATTAAACTTCAGATGCTTTCCGTATAAAGTCTTTCAGACGGTCACTGGAAACATGTTTTAACTAGGGGAAGGGCACAGTTACGTCATTTTCAAGCCATTAGATCATGTCGATGTAATCCTTTGCATCGAAGTTTATCTTTGGAACTTTAAACTTCCAGACTCTGCCTCTACTTTCTGTACTTGCTTTTAAAACACGTAGTAAGCCAAGTTCTCTTTGAATTTTATGCTCATAACTCAGCATGCTCAAAAGAATATTTTCTGGAGCAGCAAAGTATCCATTTCTTTAAATAATTGGGACTATGATGTTCTTGAGATAGTTAGAGAGATAGTGTGAATGTGAGATAAGGTTAAACCGATTTTTGGAACCGTAAGTGCATGAAGGTTTAAATATTTAATATAGTCTTATCTGTATCTATCATATTTGGAGAATCTGGTTACTTTGCCTCTTCTCTTGCAAAGAACACTGTTTTTCTTTAACGTCATTGTCACCAGTAACCGTTTCCGATACGCTAATATTTTTTGTCCGTTCTTGATTAAACTTAACTATCCTCTATAGTTCTTTACTTTTTCTTACTTGTGGTGTCTATATGAATATTACCTATAACCATTTTCCTGTTAAAACGTTGATCGTTTAGGAACTCTTATTCCATAACTGGCACTTTCTTCTTTTATACATCACCAATATCGTATAAACGTTTAACTTCTCTACATTTTGTGACGTTGAAATCAAACCTTTCTGAATATCTGTTATGAAGTAACAAACGGTAATAAACGGTACATTAATATAACTAAACTCAACTCAACTAAATTTAAAAAAAAAGAACATTCCGACTTGTCTTCAGTAATTTATACTGAGCCTTTTTTTACTCACAGCAAAGCAGAAAAGCGCAGAAATTACCAAATCAGTTGCGTTAATAAGTTGCAGAATAGACGGAGTGGATAGGTCATTTCAACTGAACTAGCTCAGTCCTTGTCATCGGACGAAGACAAATCTCCACCTCACCTCAATAGCATCCGCTCAGGCGGCGACTTAGTGCCATGCCAGTGCAATAATAAAACTTTTTAAATTTCAATTCATAATACAAAGCTTATTTTAAATTTTTTATTTCATAATTGAGGCACTCAAAAATCTTTTAAAAAGTTGCAAAAAAAAAAAATGTGTTTTTATGTAACATTAACGTCCTTGTGGCATTTCAAGATGTGCTTCAATGTTTTTCATATTTATAATTTATTTTATCTACACCAAAAGGCAACTTTTCGCGCTATTACAAATTAAAAATCAAAAGCTGATTTTTTCGTTCCACCCTAATGGACATTTACTGAATTTTCATAAGAATTTTATGTGTTTCGGAACTAAAGTTGCTGAAACCATTCTACTTGACCGAGAATTTGAATCTCTTTGCCACGTATAATCTTGAATTTTCCTCTTTATGAGAGGAACTGTAAATTTTTGTAAATGCATACCGTTAATGTATTTCTGTTTGTGTGTTCTTAATTAAAATCCATTCAATCCACGAACCCCTTCAAATTGTAACAATAGATTTGAGTTATTTTTGAAAGTCGGTATAGAGATAGTTTTCTCTTTTACGATTGCGAAAATAACAAATCCATAACAAATCCATAGAAATTCAGTTCAAAAACAGCCGAAAAATAAAACAGAAACCACGTCAAATTCCAGCAGAAAATTTAATTTGTATGATGTCCTTTATAATCAATATCTAAAAGGGGGAAGAATGTGTTCTTTAAAAGGTCATAGAACTTTGAAGGTTCCTACTGAAAAAAAGAATCTCGAAACCACTTAAGGAAACATCGGCATTTATTTACTCATCTGAACTGCTGCAACGTGTAAATGCAAATTCTTTCGAGTTGCTGAATTACATTATCTCTGTCTTTTTCAAAAACAAATAAGACAAAGTTTGACAAACATCAGCTTACTTTTTATTCTTTTTGAAAATCCTTTACATTTACAGGCGTAAAATAAAAGCCGCCAGGGTCTTGCTCATTTAGCGCTTCATTTCATCTTTCCGAAAGGATTCTTGTTCTGTGGTGAATTTGTAATGGAAGAAAAATGCTTTAATTTTAAATGTCACACAGTTTTATTTATTTGTTTTCGCCGACTATTTAAAGATTCGATTTAGAATTTAATTATGAAGTTTAGGATATGTTAATTCAATACAAAGAGAATATTTAAACAAAGGGCTTGGGAAATTATACATATTTGTATAAATTGACCTGTAAAAGATGTCTTTTCATTTCTTTTTCTTAAAATAATTAAATATAAGGTGAAAAGATATCAATGGAATAATCATTACAGCAGGAAATTGTTGTTATCCAATGTGACAACAATTTCCAAAATGTATTTTCTTCATCTGTGTCAACGACTACAACAGAAAACTAATCCTCTTTTTGAATGTAGAAAGTAGTTTTGACGCAAACATGATACGCAATAATCGATTATAATGAACTGAACTGAAACGTACCTAATTTGCATGAACGAATAGTAGTTTAATGTTACAGGGTGCAGCAAAAATCTCGGACAAATGTATTGCATCATAGAATATGTTAACTAATTTCTTTTCAGTTTGTGTTCATTTTTTTTGTCGATCACTTAAAATAATAAAATATTTTATAATATGGCTTTTAGTTTTCATATTGTTTTTTGGATCTTTTGCAATGTCTCGCAAAATAACTGCAATTTTAGATTTGCTTAAGCAAGGAATTGAAATCGTTCGTTTGCTTAATGCACCTTGATAAACAATGTCTGATGTAACCTGTCGTTTCAAAGAGATTGGTAATGATGGTCTACATCCGGGAAGTGAACAAAAACGTGCGGTAAACCCTTTCAATAACCGTAAGACCATCAAAAAGCGAGTTGAAAAAAATCCAAGGGTTTTCATGAAAAAGATGGCTCGTGAAATGGGAATAAGGGACCGATCAGTGTTACGAATGACAAAATTAGAGCTCCTATTGAAGCTTTAACACTAGATTTACCAGCCATTTAAATATATCTATTTCTACCATAACCAGTCAATAAATGGTGAAAAGGGTTTAACAATATTAATTTTTATACAAAAATGGATTTATGGACATCTTCAAATAATAAAACATTTAATTTTTTATAGGTTCACAATTTCTACATATGAAGATTTTGTTACTTGTACACTTTCCGCATTGACTTTTTTTGCATTTATTGCAAATATTTGTAGTCTTGTTGTTATTGCAGTATCCTATTTGACACCATTTGCTTACAGAAACCGTGCCACCTGTAGTTGGTATATCAGCTTCGTATGGTTTAGTCCTTGAAGACTGATATTCTGAAGCAAGTTCTTCTGCTAATCGAAACAGAAAGTCTTTCCGTGAGATATTTTCTCCTGTTGTGTTTTTGTATAATAGCACTGTTTTCATCATTGCCTTGTGGATCAATTTGTGTATCTAATAATTCACCGTCGCTATCATATAATTCACTTTCCACATCTGAACAATCCTGAGGTATGCTGGTTGCATTTTCTAAATATGTAGAAACTTTTATTCGTTTTGACATTTTCAGGGTCTGACGATATGCAGGCAGGCTACTTGCCGAAGAATATATTTTTGAATATATTCAAATACACATAAATGTTTCTTACCTTCTTACCTGTATGGGTAAAGATGAATGATTGATTACGTTTGGAGATCACTTGGACTAAGTACTCGTAAAAAATTCCTAAAAACACCGTAATCACCTAAATCGGCTCGATAACGATAAAGTATTGAACAAAAGACGTATGGGCCCTATTTGTATTTCCACGGTCTCATGATTCCTTTATAGAAACATTCACCAGTCATTTTGACTGGTATTGGTATAGTTATAACAAAAAAATATATTTGTTTCTAACATATATAAAGTAAAATTAAGTTCATAAAATGTATTCTCTATTTATAGCTACAAAAGTCATAACATCATTTTGGAAAGCAAATGTTTAATGTAGCAGGAATTTTGAATTGAAGTTGCACAACCAGTCAAAATGACTGGTGTGGTAAATCTAGTGTTAAAAGATCCAAAACGCTCAGCTTCTCACTGAAAAAACAAATTCGTACGGCTCCAAAAACGCCTAACATATATGAGACGGGCCTCAAGTCAGCGCTGAGAGAGATTCCTTTTCGCTAATGAGAAGCTCTTTACCATCTAACAGGCTTATAAGTGTCAAAATGATTGCATCTGGTATGTAGACGCTCCAAGTACCTCGGCAATTGTTGTACATCCCCATCATCCAAATAGGTCATGATCTGAGGCGGAATTTGCACAAGTGGCAAAACACCTCTGGTTTTTGTGTATAAGGGCGTTAAAATGTATCAGAAAGTGTACCAGTGGGACATTCTAGAAGCTTTTGTACTTTCTTGAGCCAAATAGCACTTCGACGATCCAAAGTGGACGTTTAAACAAGACTCCGCATCAGCTCACATTTCCAAAAAGACAAGAGTGATGCATGATGCATTTTCCTAACGTGACATCATCTGGCTAGTGCGCACAATACTCGCCGAATCTCAATCCCATGGGTTACAATGTATGGTCAATTTTGGAGTTAAGGGCTTGCACTAAGCTACATAAAAGTTTGCATTCTCAAGAGCAATCGCCTCGGTGGGAATGGGATAAATTAAAGGTAGAAGATTTACGATCCATTGCTGAAAACTTCAGTACGCATCTGCATCTCAAAAAAAAAGGCCGGCCACTTTGTAGTCAATTAAATTTATTTATTAGCAAAAGTCTATATTCATTATTATTTTATATATATTCCTAATTTATTTATTTTTATTAAAATATTAAAAACTGTTTGTCCGAGTATTTCTGTCACATCCTGTACACATATATCTGAATGAGCAGTTGCGGGAAAAAATGAACACCCTGTTTTTCTCTTAGCATCTTATAATTATAAAAATGGTATCATTTGTAAGAAATTTAAGAATTCTTAAAGATTTTGGAATTAAAAACTTCATAAAGGGTCTTATGTATAATGAAAGAAGAACAAATTTCAGTATCCCAATATCAACACCTACTTTCCTTATCAAATTACAAAACTACATCCAGTTTTCTTCTCAGAAACCGAATTTCATTAATATAGGTCCATTACATTCGAAATTAGGAACTGACAAAATTTTAACACTAATTTTAAAATAAAAATTTAAACTTACAGTTATAATTTTAAAAAATATTATATTTATTGACCTAAACTCTTTTTTTATGAAAATATAAGGTATTCTACATATTTATCACATATTTTTATCATTAAAAACATTTTTAATATGTAAAAAAGTAAAAATTAAAGTTTCAAATTTTTTTTTTAATGGAAGCGTACTTAAATTTCCACATAAACAAAGAAGGCAAGGTTTTTTTGTTGTAAAACGCAAAATTTTACGTTAATTCTACAAGTGTTTTCCTTATTTCAAGTTTTCCGTATTGCTTCTGAAAAGAGTCGCTTAGAGGCGTATTCACGAATTTCAAATGTAGAATTTTATTTGACCTGCTGACGCTAATGAAATAAGAGAGCAAGTAATTCTTGAATAAATTGATTTTAATGCCTTTTCAGAATTTATATTAATCATTTTAATTTTTCAGAATATATTTAAAAAGTTTCATCAGCCTCAAAATATATGAAATAAAAGTTAAAAAAATACATATCATGCTGTTTCATTAATATAAGTTACTTTTAAATGTTGGTGCTAGTTTCTGTTCTTGTGGCAAGTTACAATTTTGAGTCATCGACCCATATAATAAATAAATTACTCACAAAATATGCATATTAAAACATGAAAGCATTTATATTAATTTTCATTGAATTTATATGAAAAGTTTCAAATTTCTTATAGAAAACGTTTTACAGAAATGTTCAATCTTTTTCTTAGTTTTTAATTAAAAAGTGTGGATAATTTTAAAAAATTAAAAACTATTTACTTGTAATTAAATTTGATTATTTCACGATTTTTTGTAATCTGAAATCTAAAGATCATTTATTAGGCTCAAAAAAATAAATTTCTTATCACCGTTCTTTTTGAAATCACTTAATTTATAAGACTTTAAATTCAAAAAGAGTTATTTAAGACATTTCTTATATATTCGATAAAAAGCATAATTTTTTTAACAAAAAACAATTCAGAAGTTATTGGTTTTAACATCAAGAAAAAGCATCACTATATAAAAAACAATCATTAAAAAATTCAATGCCAATGACTATTACCGGAGGCTCTATTTTCCATTAAGTTTTTTCTATCTTGAAAAACTAATTCAAAATAAATTAAATTAATTGGTTGAAAGAAATCTTTTTATGGAATCAAAACATGAAAATAAAAGAGAACAATTTTAGCTGCTGTAAATAATGAAGTAGCTCTTTTACTGTTTCTCTCGTAACGGTGTTTTCTATTCGAACATTCCAAAACCTGAAAAAACATCCCAGATTTGGCTAAGACTCGAAACTAATGGGAACTAAATCCAGAGGATAAATCCTGAGAAAGAACTCGTGAAAGACACCTGCTGTTTTATAAATGAAGCAAGAAAGGAGCTGTCTTCAAGGATTGCTAAAATGTTTCGTAAACAATTCGAGATAAGAACCTGCCTCGATGTCTCTTTTATTCTTTCAACATAACAGACTACAGCAGCATTGGTTACCGTTCAAAGTCAAATAAAGGATGTGCCTCATTCTATTCTTGAATGAATTGTTATTGGAATTCCTTTGGGCCATTAGTTTCCTTTTGAAACACAATAACGATTGTGATCCGTTTTGTTCTTAAATGAACGCTAGTTTGAATTCTTTTCGGTTTCTGATACAATGAACTCTATTAGAACATATTTCAAATCTAAGGATTCAGTTTAATTTCTTATAATATTCTTTCGGTTAAATAGCTGTAATTAATTAACCCAATGTATTGGTTTAATTAATTATAGTGTAGAGATAATAGTTCATTTGAAATTTTCAGCTTCTTAAACATGACTTTTCTATGTTGCATACTAGGGTTAATTGGATTTTCTCATTTCTGAAAGTTTTCCTATAAGCTTTTCAGATGTGTCTTGTTTTAGACTTTCTCCAAAGTTAAGCCTTCTTACAAATGCTTTATTATTATTTTTTGAACAATATAAATTGTGAATGTATTGTAATAATTTCTTGAATTCAAGATCTAACTATAGTTGAAGTTTAAGAATTAGATAATGGATATCTTGTTGTATATATATATATATATATATATATATATATAAATTCTTCTTTCATATGATAACAAAAAAATGGAATCTGTATTTAATATATTGTCGCTTAATTGCAGTTGGCACTGAAGTGCTTAGTTACGAAATCGTCAAAGAGATATATTTTGTTTTGACTGGGAAATATTGATGATATTCCAAGTCCTAATGACATTCTATTCCTACTTTTGGCATATAGTTCGAAAAGTGTGTTGAAATGAATGCAGAAACGTCTTAGAAAAAATATCTTAAAATGGATGCATTTATCAAAAAAACAACAGTAATAATAAAACTTTATTCAGTTAATATTCCATTAAATAAGAAGTAAATTCATTTCAAATAAAAAAATGTAATAGTGCATATTTTAAAATCTGTAAATTACTCACTGCACTGCATACAATTTTATAAAAAGATACAAATATTTAAAAAAAGATGCACAAATATTTTAAAAAAGATATTATGTTACTGTATTTTTACTCTAAATTTTGAGCAGAAAAAATGGTATAATTATTATTCGCGCTTTAGAAATTTTGTTCAATTTTTCGAATGGATGAAGCGATATACTATTCGGTTTTCGGAAATTCAAATGGAAATAAATACGGCGACATTCACTTGCCAAAACGTTTTTACCCTCTCTATTACGGAATTGCGAATTTTGCAGAGCATATAAATCTATCGATTTTTAGATATATATATTTTTAATAACAGATATTTTAATTCATTTTCCTAACTTTGCTTGAACTGCTGACTTGACTTGGAGTAACTGAAATACAGTTGATTTGGTGGTAACACAGATCTCAGCCAGCATGTCGTGAATTTACATTGGCATTCAATTTCTAAGAGATTTTGATCGTGCATCTTCCTGCTAGAAGATTCTTCAGTTTCAAACATCTGAGGGTATGATATATGCATCCCTATAGGAATTTCGAGTAAAATATAATTGTAATGGTGTTTTAAACTACTTCTACTGAATCCAAAGCTGGAAGCCATGCTACGCAATGAAAAGTAACACAATGTAAGGAGTACACAATAAGAAGTACAGAGCAACACAATAAGAGATGGCAGTACGTAATGTGCAACATTGCCAAATGAGGATTATTTCTTGAGTAGTAACAAGAGAACGGAAATTAATTTGATTATTCAATTATGATAAATTGTATTGAAATAAAATTTTTAATTCAAGAAAAAAAAGAGTCACCAAGGAATGTTGCCAAATCCTACTTCCTTAAAAAAAAGAACCTTCCTCGAAATCTTGTATGCCTTCGAAAACAAAATAAAAGTTAGGTGTCATTTTGTTGATAAATAAATTCATAACAATTATTTTGGCTTTATTACCTAAACTAATTGAGCTCTTATTCAGCAGCAGTACTTATAATAAATTTATGCGTGATATATTGAATTAATTAATTTCATTACTGATATAAAAGTTGCAGAAATTTCTTGAAAGCAGTTAAGCTATAAACCACCAATCGCTATTGAATTCTAGCTTAATGGAATTTTCGAGTTCTGAAAATAAATTTCATTAATTTTGCGGATGCTTATTGTTACAAACTTCTTTGAAAGTTTTGATGTTTCAGAAGGGGTAAGACAATTCTAATTGAAGTCTTTCGACATTTTTGTTTATTAATATGAGTTTTTTAAGTTTAATATATATATTATTAATCATTTATATAATATTTACTCATAGTGTCGATAAATTCTTTGAAAATACAGCACATAATAAGTTTATTTCTGATTCTAACAATAATTCTTAGTAATTTATGTAATATTTGTTCACAGTATCAATAATTTCTGGAATATTGATACTGTGCTGTGTGATTGAATCGCCGATTCTCGAAGCAATTAAAGAATTATGAATACATAATGTGCATCTTTAATTTTAACATATTCTTGTGTATTTTCAAGGGAAAAAAGTTTGAATTGAGCACTAATTATGTAAGCATATCACCAAACTGTGCCAACTCTCAAACGAATAATTTCATCAAATGGCTTCGAGTCTTTCTGATGAAAATGGTAAAAATGAATTCGTTAAGCAAAGTATATTTCAAAAATGCACATACCTTAAGTATTCAAAAATGCAGCAATTATTTCAAAAGAAATTAATGTAGCCCATTAAATTTTAAAAAGTGGCGATTTTTATTTGTTCATACGTCAAAGCATATTCATTAGTCATGTTCTCTAATTAATTAAAATTTTATTCTTATTTCGATCTTACATAAAAGAAAGATTCTGTTTTGAAATAAGAAATTCACATTGCTTGGAATACGAATTAAAGTAAGTAAAAATTAAATGTCGTAAATTTCAATAATGTACAAAGATTGTTGATTGTTCCATGTGTCATTTAAAATTAGATTTAAAAATTTTCCGCATAAACAGTTTGTTCAAAACAAATGCAATCAATTCCCTGAACGATAATGTAAAGTATTTTGGGTTCTTTTTACGAACTCATATATATCAAATATAATCATTGATTCTGTTCTTGTTAAAAATTAATCCTTTTGAATTGAATCTCTCTTTTCCATTTACGAAATGAAGGAATTTGGGCAAATGATTAATTTTCAAGTTGTATGTTCTCGAACCTTTGTTTCTATTTGTGATAGTTTTCCAGTTCAAATGTTAAGTGGAAGTGCTTTACTAATAGAAGAAAAAGTACTTAAAAAAGAATTTAGATTTCTTAATGTAGTTAAAAATATAATGTCGCCAAGGATGTCTTCTACTATAAAATAAATATTGCACATGATGATTAATTTTAAATAAGGCAAGAAAGAAAAAGACTGAATGAATTACTGAACGCCATTTCATTCATTGATTTTGTTTTATTATCTGGTAAAAGAATTATATAATATCTTGAGTTTCTTGAGAAGGCATTTATTTAATTGTTATAATACTTGTCAGAAGATTCTACTAAATCGTATGAAGACTTCGGTGTATGCATCCTCGTTTTTTCTGGAGTGATTCAAGTATCTTTTATGGAAGTTAAACTTTTAATAATTGCTTATCATTTTTGCAGGAAAAAATATTTCAACTAAATGGCAACAAAATGAAAAATGTACGGCTAGTTGTCCTAATAGTATACTTCATTTTCTCGTTTATACGGCTAAGTTCTGTGATGAAGGGTATGTAATATTAAAAAATCATACTTCAGTTTTTTAGTTTTATTATTTATAAATTTATACAGAATTTCAGCCAAATTCATCTAAAAGCCAACCTCCGGTGATCTGCATATTCGAATGTATGTAAAACCCACATTGTAAAAATACAAATACTTAGATAAACAGAATTTCGTATGCAATCTTGTCACTATATATATGTAGATATTAATCATTTTTCTGTTGTAGTCAGAAGTAAATAATAAAATACTAATTACGTACAAAGCATGAAACGCTTATGAGTTCTGATCAGAAAAGATAGACTACGTACTTCGCTTCTGTTTTCGTACTTAAACCTTAATCCCCTCACAAATTCCGAAAGTAATAAAAATTTAAGTATTCGTGAAATTTATGCTTTTGCTCAGAACTTGCAGATTTCATTCGAATAGAAAGGAGGGAGGGTAAAAAATTTATTAGAAATTTTACGAGAAAATATAATGCAAATCCTTTTCTACGATACAGAGAGAAAACGAAAATATCCGATCCCGTTCACAAACACAGCATAAAATAATGATTACTAACAGTTATTTTATGAATGAAAGTTTATTTATTTTATGAATGTATGAAATTTTTTCCCGGGACTGTTAATTTCCGAGATAGACATAGTTCAAGTGAATTAAAAAAATGATTTAGAAAAAAAAATAGAATTTAACATTGATTTTTACTTTCTCTTATAGAAAGTATAGCCACAGTATTCTAATTATCAAAAAAAATTCGAAAACGAGATTTTGATGAATCTCCACATTTCGGACCACCAAGAATACAAAAATTAAATATTTGGCATTATGTCTCTTTGTCTGCCCATCTTCTATGACAATGCGTAAACTAAACTGATAAATTTATTTATAATGACAATATCAAATTTGGTGAGAAACACGACAACAACAAAAAGAAAAGCATTAGACTGATAACATTTTGTACACAAATTTAATATAAGTGTATATGCCACTCTAATTTGGAAACAAATCACTCCAAGTCTTGACTTTCTGTTGGACTGTACTTTCAAAAGCATGCAAACTCGTCTAAAACAAAAACTCTATTTACAATTACTTTTAACAAAGAGAAAAATTGCCAAAAAAACGGGAAAAAATCGTCAAGTATCGCATTATCGTTTCAGTAAAAAAAGCTCAATTCGCAACTAAGATATTTTATACATATTTTCGCCAGTGTCATGTAAGGATATTGGACCCAGAATTTAAAGCAGTGGGAG